>JAXQGY010000920.1:0-579192 GCA_037040535.1 Talaromyces sp. P118-02
AGCCTGCCAAGGCCCCGACCCGGCTCCGAGCCTGAGGCCAGGTGGCCTCAGGCCAGGACCCACAAACCAGGGGCTTCTTATAAGTCCCTGGCCGGGCCACCTGTTTAGAAGAGACAGACGATTCAATACACTTTTCTATGGACTCATAAGTACCAGTAGAACGGTGTATCCGGCCTGGAAAGGCCATGTTTCCTGGCTTTCTAAGCCAGCCCACATCTAATGAATTATACACAACTCCACGAATTGAGAATAAAATATATATATACAAAACTTTTGAAGAAATTGGAACTATATATATCCCCTGGATAAGTGATTGGAAGTGAAATCCAATATTGCACACATGAGAGGAAATTCGAACTTAAAATCAAATTGGACTATATTGACATGTCAACTGGTAGAAAAACATAAAACTATATACAAATATACAGAACTTTTAGTATATCATCTCAATACTGGTGTTGAACTCTACATATATAGTTGATATCACATCAAATACTCGATGGAGAGTCATAGATACCTGAATTGCTGGCAATGAACTCAGGAGCTTCACATGTGGCTTAAAATACAACAAATAGGCATACCTAGACCGAGACTGTATTTAGTCTGTGTTTTGTTTTCTCCTTCTTTACATAAACTCCGAAATACATGTAGGATTTAAAGCATCGATTTAAATGCGTAGCGAAGCTATAATTAAACCACCAAGTACTTTCAATGTTCATATTAGTAGTCTAATCTTTTGAAGATTTCTAAAAAAGTACTCATGGCTTCAGCTTTTGGGAAAAAAGGGCTCAGTTATTAAGAGATGAATATGACGTCTCAAAAAACCACTAACCTAAAGAGGAAGTATATAGTGATGCGTGGACTTCATACATGTAATATTTTATCATTGATTTTAGAAAGTTGCTTATGTATGCCCTGCATGAATTAAAGAACGCAGGTACATATATTTTTCACAATTGTTAAGGAGCAAAAACAAGAATCGGGAACGGTTTTCTTTAACTAGGGCGAGTAGTGAGGATTGTACGCAAGAAATGGAGTCTACAACAGATTTGCTGAAACATATTGCAGGGTATGTGTTAAAGCTCTGATTTTATTCGCGTTTTGTAATAGTAACAGTGACGATAGCTTGTACTTGAACCCAAAGCACAGCGATTTGACTGTTATTTGTGGCGATGAGGTCTTACCTGTCCATCAAAACATCGTCTGTACCCAGTCAGATTACTTCGCCCGTGCATGTGGTGAGGAATTCCATGTATGTCTGCTGGACCTTCGACTTCCACAAACCCCAGCTAACCAGAGCGGTACCTGTAGGGGATCTCGGGGAAAATTGAACTCAAACAGCAAGATCCGATATTATTTAAAAGGGTGCTCCAGTTTCTTTACACCGGCGATTATACTGTTGGATTTGCCGGAATCAAATCCCATTACGCAGTGTTTACTGCATGCCATTTTCACGTTCTGATGTATGTTCAAGCCGATTATTTCCAGATCGAGAGTTTAAAAGCGAGGGCAGAGAAATGCTTCAGTAGTTCGTTTCTGAAGGATTGCCGGCTCGGCAATGCCTGGAGGATGCCTTTCGAGGAAGCCATCGAGGAAACATACAATTCAACCCCTGAGTCTGATAAACGGATCAGGAAAATGGTGATCAAATTATGCGTAACTAACATGACGCGTTTACGTGGTGGCGGAGGACAGTCAATTCTTACTGACGAATTTCTGAAGCGTCTACCGGCCTTTGCAGCAGATCTATCCATTTCATTGTTGAATAAATACCATCCATAGCACCCGTTTTGATATGTTGGTGTTGGTGGATGAGTCTTTAGCATTAAGCATGGAAACATCAAGAATAACATTGGGTTTTTAAAGAGAGTTAACTAATGATGTCTAAGTGAAGAATCAGAATACACATTGCTAAAAGCTGAAGGCACTGTTTCTATAATGGATCATCTACGCAAGCTAGAAATAAACATGTATCACGAATAGAGTGCACAATGCTAGGCCGGATGGTGATGAAAATAAGACGCCTGCGGTGAGCATTGCCGTGCACAATTTAGGTAAATATAATCTTTTCTTTAAAAAAAAACGAGAAGCTCGGGGAAAAAGAAGTATTCTAATTGCCCAAGGATGCATACTCGTTGCTATGGAAATCTTTGAACGCATCCTGGAGTCAATGTTTCTGCGAAGGTTTCCTTGGAGACTGGCTTAATAATCTGATTTGAGATTTTTTCTTTGTTTGATTTTGGGGTGAAATTAATTTGAAAAGTTTCTTTCGCTGGTATTAAAATATCAACTAATTTTTTCACCGTCCTGAACTGCTGCCGTCCTACTGCCACCGTCCTACTGCCACCTTCCTCCCGACTATGTCAACTTGTCTTCATGACCCTTATGCTTGAAACTACCTGCTTCAACAAACTTCGACGCTGAAATACCTGAAAGTATCCACTGGAAAGGACTCGAAGATTTTGTTCAACTCGTTCAGTTTCAAAAACACCACAAACATCGATGGCAGTTGGCGTGGTGACTGACTGATACCGAGAGTTGGAGGCGCCCAAAACTTTCAACCTCAGCCTGCTTCTTTCTCCAGTCACTGAGAAAATGGCCAGCCCATACTCTCGCCTCCCACTAGAGGTGTTGATGATGATTCTTCAACAAGCTCCGGATCTTTCATCCATCTACGCACTCATCTGTGCATCGTCGAGAGCAAACGCAGCTTTTGAAATTGACTCTGCTCGTATCCTGGATGCTGCGATAGAGCGCTCGATACCTGAGTTCAAACACTTGACGTGCATGATTGCCATTATGGGATCTTTCTCATCGTCATCGCCACCGACATTCAAGGAGTTGGTCGTTAAGTACAAATCTCGACCTCGTGATGAGCCCAAGAAAGCATACGCAGCTGGTACACAGGGGCCTCGATACTTGGTCCTAACAGCATATCGCATAGAGATTCTTCAAAACCTATGCTTGGTCACTCTTTTGCAAAAATTCCATGATGAAGTATGGTCCCACGAACGCGTGAAAAAATTTCAGTCTAGAACTGGCCTCTCTTTGGCGCCCTGCTCTTGGTCTCCGTCATGGACTGAAAGAAGACGAGTTGTGCGAGCTCTTTGGAAATTGATGATTTACTGGAATATCCACGCTATCCGCCAGGATCTTAGGGAAGAAGAAGACTGTTGGTTTTATCATTATAACGACATACTTCAGCATCTATCCCCGGCACTAGGGCCATTTGCTGGAAGCGAAGACATCGAAGACGCTGATAACGTGGAGCAGGAGGTGTCTCACGATCTTGAATGTGAAGAGTTTAGTTGCGTGTCGATAGCAGCTATGGTGTCTCTAGGCCGCCGGGACGCGCCTGAAATGGAGATATTCACCCCATTTTCCAGCCAAGACTGTTCCAAGTTTTGGATTCTTAAGGAAGTGTTTCCCATTATTCAAAAAAAGAAAACTCCTTGGGGACCGGAGGAGCCCAAACTACCGGAGAAACAATCGCCTCTAAGGAAGGATGTTTTTCAGCCAAACACTTCACTCACAGAATATTTTGCGGATTACTGGCTTAAATATTATGATATCAGGTGTTATGACACATGTGGTATTTATATCTGGGACATGAATCGGCTGGCTTACATGCATTTTATACTAACGGGAGTGGGAAGCTAGAAGAAGCCTAACGAGCAGCCCTGAAGTTTGATAAATGATACCTTTATGTTTTATGGATAGATGATAAAATGTTTTCTGATTAAAAGTGGTCATCGACACAATGTATACTATACAAAATCGGGTCAAATTCTGAAATTAAACTGTCAAGTATGAAGGAATCATCAAGACTCCAAAGTTAACTCAGTGCCACCCGTTCACCGCGCCTCCAACGAGCTCATCAAGTTCCTCCTTCCGAGCCTTGTACAGATCCTGAGCTTCACGCTCCCGGCGGGTGACCAAAGTGACTTCGTTGCGCAACTGTTCAAGACGATCCCGAAGTGCTGCTTCCTCTCCAATCTGTAGAGTCCGGAAGGTATCCACGTCAAATGTGACCTTCTCGAGGGCCGAGGCTGCCTCCACAATCTTTCCTCGAAGGGTCTTTGCTCGAGCCTGATATCCGCCGTAATGCAATGCGAGCTTCTTCTCGAGTTTATTTCCTTGCTCTGCAGTAGCCATGAGTGAATTTTGTACATTGTCAAAAGCGCTAATCATGTTCTGCTCTTGTTGAAACACGTCGTTCTCTTCATCATCGTAAATAGAAAGGCCAGGTAGAGAGCCCTCGCGAGCCGAAGTCCAGGAGGCATCAAAGTCGGCCTGCCATTGAGACTTGAGGTCTTCGGCAGAAACTTCACCCAACACCGCGGCACGTGCCGACTGAATCCATTTGTCGTCGATCTTCTCAAACTTTGGTGCCTTGCCTTCAACCTTGCCGTTTGCAAGGGGGTGCTTTCGGGCATCATGAGCGATGAGAATGGCGGCTTCCTTGGCAATTAGGCTTTCAACTGGATCGGATACTTGCGATGCTCGCTCCAAAAGTGAACCAATGTCAAGGATACTAGGTCGCGGCAAGGATCGTTGGTATACCTGTGTCTGGCGTTTAAACTCAGCTTCGGCTTCTTTTTTACGAGTCAGCTCTTCACGGCGATCACGCTCTTCGGCATCCTCGTCAAACCCGTCACCGCTGATTGTTGGCTCTTGAGATTCCGAGGGAAGTTCTTCCAGTTCCCATTCTGTCTCTTTGGGTCTGGGGAGCGAAGCAAGTTTACCACGGAGTTGTTGTCGAACAAAGTTTTCGCGCATTTTGACTTCGCGAGGTGTGCTGCCGACGATATGGCCTCCGTCAAGTTCATTGTTGAGCGAGAAATGATCTCTCGGGGTTCGTAGAGGTGTTGCTCCAGGCCCGATACCTCCTCGCATTGGCGTTGCGCCAACTCCGTCTGCTCCTTGACGGAACGGCGTTGCCATTGGGTTTGGTGTGACAATCTCCTGGCGGCGAGGAGCGATTCCATCAAACCCGGTAGAACTTCCACCTTCGTGCAGAGGGGTGTTATCCCCACCCAAGAGAGACGATTGTGTTTCTGTCAGCGCTCTGATATTGCGGATCTCGTTGGCGATATGGTCCTCTTGTGGAGGAGCCCTAGGCGTCCTGATAGGTGTGCCTCCGACCATAGCAGTGTAGCTTCCAATTAATCCTCGAGAACCGCTCTCCTCTTCACCCGCGATCTTGGTAGCTTTGTCTCCGGCCAGGCCCATCTTGATAATATCATCAAGCTCGTTTTCGCCGACTTGAGGTGCCGGAAGATTAAGAGCACGACGTTTGCTCAATTGTTCAGCTTCTCGAATCTTTTGCATTCGTCCAGCTTTGGCTGCTGCGGCGGAGGTAGATTGGTTCTTGTCGCCTTTTTGCTTCTTACGCTCTGTTTCTTCGTCCTGATCACCTTTGCGTTTGTTCGCAAGTTGTTGTTTCCGGGGGTCGAATGTCTCACGCTGCCTTTCGTTCCTGGCTTGCTCGTCCATAGTATCGTAGAAACCGGGAGCTGGAGCTTTCTCAAATGGAATATCGGCATTATAGTCCATCTGACCCTGCTTGGTCGTGGTAACCTTGATGTTGATTCCGGCATTCTTCAGTTCTCGACGCTTTTGCAAAACAGCAAGTCGGCGGGATTCTTCGAGCTGTCGTTCGCGGGCCTTTCTCTTGGCCTTTTTACCCTGAGTGTTGGCCAGACGGGCTCGAGCTTCGCTCAGCATTTCTTTTTCATCTTCGTCAAGATCGATAGTATCGGGTCGAGCGGGCTTTGACTCGGGGTCCGGGTCGAGTTCGCCAGGCCTAAAATATGTTAGATATATGGCAGTGAAAAACAAATAATGGATTTAGACACATACCTTAGTCGTCTAACATCGTCTGCGCTGGGAGCATGTGCCTCACCCCCAGGGCCACCCAGTCCTAATTCATCATTTTCACGGGCCTCAGCTTCATCGAGCAGTTTTTGATATCGTTCCAGACACTGTGTTGCAGTTCTCCCGACAATTGGCGCGATCGTGCGCCACTGAGTCGGCATCAACTTGGCAAGATGGAGAAGCTTCTCATCCTCCTCTCGGGACCACTCGATCTTGCGAATACCCGGATCCAGCCATTCTACCCATCTTGCCTTGCATTGTTTTGGCGTCTTTCGCGCGAGAAGCGATGAAACACGGGCCCACTGGTTGAGACCATACTTCGAGACCTATACCAGTGTTAGTAAATGTCGCGTGTATAGATTAAGAAATCATAAGCATACTGCTGCGCGAAGAACTTCATCTTCGATGTTTGTCCTATAGATTAAAAATTAGCTTGGAGTTTCAAAGCGCAAAATCTCGCGTTGCAGGTCTTACCAAACACCTCCTTTGACCACAGGCATGGCGCCGAGTCGACAGCTAAGAAGCCGTTTCTCCTGAAGTATTAGTCAAATGAATTAAGCAAATTTGACTCCACGAGATTATGGACTGGCGAGGGAGGGAGTCGCGCTAATCAGCGTTGAAAGCGATGGAGGGCCTTGAGGTGCTCGACGAAGGCGGCGACGGCAGAAATTCACAACGCGCGGCAATAGGGAAGGGCGGCTAAAGGCCAAGCGCCCAACCTAGACCCAGATAGGGCAAGGCCAACCCCACGATAGCCGCCGTTCCGCCTGGCAGAAAAAGAAAAATTATCGTGTGTTGCACCGAGATAGCGGTCGATGCTATCTATCTACAGCGAGTAGGGAACGCCACAATGTCGAAAGTGATCGAGCAGCCCCAGCAGTACAAGCAGCCCTCGAGGAAGGGAAAGAAGGCGTGGCGCAAAAATGTCGATATTACTGAGGTCAACGAGGGCCTCAGAGTAGTGCGGGATGAAGAAATCAAAGGGTAAGACAATCGTGCATTTTTACTATCCGATTGTTCCATTGGCTAACCAAAGTCATTTTTAGAGGTGTGATAGCCGAGAAACCATCGGAGGAACTCTTTACCCTGGACGTGATTGGCGACCCAGAAGTAGAGAAGGCATCCCGAAAGAAACGCAAGCCTCTAAGGGCCGATGAAATCCTCGCACAGCGATCAGCAATTCCCGCAGTCGACAGTCGCAAACGATCAAACCCGAAAGTCACTGATGGGATTATTGAGCCCAAGACAAAGAAGCAGAGGAGTGACTGGGTGAGCAACAAAGAATTGGACAGATTAAGGCAGGTCGCCAAGGACAACAAGCCTGTCGCCAAGCAGGACAGCGGGATACAGCATGATCCATGGGGTGACTCGCCCGAAGTTTCCAATACCGACGACTCCAAGTTCAGCTTTTTGCCCAAGACAAAGGCCAAGGTCGTGCCCGTAACCTTGAAAACGGCTCCTATCTCACTTGCTGCGAATGGCAAGCGTATACCGTCAGTTAAGAAACCCGAAGGCGGAGCAAGCTACAACCCGTCGTTTGAAGAATGGGATAGTGTTCTGGTCGCAGAAGGAGCCAGAGAAGTTGAAGCCGAGAAGAAGCGGATGGAGGAAGCCGCGAAGGAGGCAGAACGACAACGTCTAATTGAAGAAGCGCAAGGCGACGACGGCCAAGTCAAGTCGGATGATGAAAGTGCTTGGGAAGGATTTGAAAGCGAGTACGAAAAGCCAGAATGGCTGAACAAAAAGCGACCAGACCGTAAGACACAGGCTCAGCGGAACAAGATCAAGCGAAGGAAAGAAGCCGAAAGAAAGGCGAGATGGGAAGCCAAGATGAAGCAAAAGGAGGAGCAAGCGCAGCAGATTAAAGACATTGCCAAACGTGTTGAAGAGCAAGAAGAAATCCGCAAGCAACTGCAAATAAACAATGATTCGTCTGATGAAGGCGATGACACTGTTTTGCGCCGACGTCCTCTGGGCGGCAAACATTTGTAAGTTGGCCACTGTGAAGTATTATATTTCAAAAACTAATCCTTTTCTAGTGCTCCTGAGAAGCCCCTTGAAGTGGTACTTCCTGATGAGCTTCAGGACTCGCTGCGACTTTTGAAGCCAGAGGGCAACCTGTTGGACGACCGCTTCAGGACCCTGATCGTTCAGGGCAAACTCGAATCACGCAAGCCAGTATCTCAGCCCAAGAAAGCCAAGAAGAAGCTCACTGAGAAGTGGTCCCATAAAGACTTCCAGGTGCCTGGTTTATGATCTTATGCGTGTTTAAGAATTAAAAAAAAATAGCGGATATACCTGCTGAATGTTTTCTGTCAAATATTGATTTATACATACAACTTGGGCGTTTCGGGCGTGGTATTGCTGTTCTGGCCCAAAATCTATACATTCGGGTCCATTATGATGCGAGTAAATTCATGATTAATCATCTATAGCTCCAATATACAAGCATTTCCAATTGACAAATTATTATTTCCGTATTCTATACAAAAAAAAGTTGATAGTAGCGATAAGCGGAGTTTGTACCGTTTGCACTCCTTATCGCTGCACTAGTTGGGAAAATTGATTCCCGCAGACGAAAAGCTTGGCCGATTTTATTTTCCCGCCCAGCATCTTTCATCATTCTGATATGGAGTACAAGCAGGGTCATCGCTGTTAGGATATAATGGAGCTGCAAACACTGTCAAACAATTGGAAAAAGCTCCAGGCGACTTTGAAAAAAGAAAAGCCCGCAAGCAAACGGACGACGGAGACTCAATCGCAGAATGGTCTGAAGAGGAAAAGAAGTGCCAACATCACCGTTGACAACAAGAAAGCAGACAGACCCCGGAAGTTCCTTAAGCCTAGAAGGATGGCTGAGGTTGTTGAAGACGAACGAGTGAAGACACCATCATCGTCACGGCGAAGTTCCACCGCTGGCAAGGAAGTACAGCGCAACGGGCAGATCAATGAAGGACTTTCACCTACGTAAGCAACATATGCTCCGTTCTCCTACTGTTTCCCCCTCTCACTGACAGAAAAAAATAGTGCTGAGATAGGAAAATATGTCGCGATTGATTGTGAAATGGTTGGCGTCGGCCCCAACCCCGACAAGGAATCTGCTCTTGCTCGCGTGAGCATAGTGAATTGGAACGGTGACCAAGTCTACGACTCGTTTGTCAGGCCTAAAGAAATGGTCACGGACTGGAGAACACATGTGAGCGGAATTGCGCCCAAGCACATGATTGACGCCCGCTCGTTCGAGGATGTCCAAAAGGACGTTGCGCAAATACTGGAAGACGCTATCCTAGTCGGGCACGCAGTTCGTAACGACCTGGATGCGCTGATCCTTAGTCATTCGAAGCGTGATATTCGCGACACAAGCAAATACCCGCCTTATCGAAAGCTTGCAGGCGGAGGGTCGCCGTCACTCAAGTTGTTGTCTGCCCAGCTTCTTGGCCTGAAAATCCAAGAAGGAGCCCATTCAAGTGTGGAAGATGCAAGGGCTACAATGTTACTTTTCCGCAGAGAAAAAGAAGGCTTTGAACGAGAGCATGCAAAGAAGTGGCCAGCCCGAGTTGTGCCTATTATTACGGCGCGGGACGATGACGATGCTTCAAAAGCTAAGAAGAAGAAAAAGACGAAAAAGAAGAGTCGCAAGAGGTGATAGGAGAGTTCTTCAACGGTTAAAATCTGAGTGTTTATAGCGGTGATACCAAGTTTGATATTCTGTTTCAATGCATAGCGCAAGTACAATGTTTTAAACAGCTACATTTAACAAGGCCATTTCCTGAATCAATATTAGGAGAGAAGTTTATTTCTCATCTGAGGGATGTAGTTCAGACACAATAAAAATAACAAAAATCGATCTGTTGTAGACTGTCATCTGCAATTGCAAACTAGAAGTACAAATCCGAACAAATTGGGTTTGCGGGCCGGTGCGCATCAAAGTGCCGACGCGTCGCGTCCGTGTCTGTCCTTGATCAACCTGTCTCATAAACCAAACAACCATTCACGTACCCTTCAGAGCTAATATCTGTACGCCTAAAATTCGAACAATTCGAATCAATCTTCTTCACAAAATGCTAGCCCTCCAATCCTCGCGAAAGTCCGCCGACTCGGCCTCCTCCTTCGCCGATTGCTGTACGCCAAATGTCCTGCCCTGCAAAGTTCACCATGACGGCCCTGTCAAACTGTCGCAACGGTACTGGAAACCGGTGAATGATGAAAAAGGTGACATATATTACACCATCGTCTTTTATTTGTAGAAATACTAACCAGTGCTGAGCAGACGACAATCGCACTGCCTATTTCCGCGGCCGGAAGCTGCGAGGCAGAAGAGTCCAGCTCCCAGATGGCTACCAGGGTACAAAATAGTGCCTTTTCATGTGCATGCGCTCTCGCTAAAGTTATTTGTGATATAGGAGTCGTGGCTGTGCCCACGGATCGTGTGCTTCCCGTTGCGAACAAGGACGCTGAGGACCAGGACACCGACGCAGCAGCCGATGAGCCCGTCAAAGCTCTAGAAGCTCAGTCAACCTTTGACGACTTTATTGTTTGGGATCATGAGACTCTTGCGGCGGCGGATGATACATTTGTGAAAGGGGTGGAGGAGTGGATCAAGTTTGCAGAAGTCGTATGTGTGGCCGTCGTCTTCTACCCTCGCTCATTCGTTTTAACACTGTTTCCTAGATGCACGATTCCCCAGAGAAGCCGACTGAGAATGGAAAATGAGAATACTAAGCATTAACGCAAAGCTTACTTGCACGGGTCCGGATTGACATTCCCTGCATAGATCCAAACGCTGGGACCATAAGATTAGTCGAAATAGCGCCCATTTGACATCAAGAAACCCCATGACAAAGGCATGTCCAAAGCCTGTCGAATTAATCCGACTTCAATTCGAACATGCTTAAATGCATATGATGGCCGATCAACAAGAAAAACTGGAGAGCAAGGATATGGGTCACAACAAGCTATATTCTGTGGACACGGCTTCATACACACCTCTATCTCCAACAATAGTCGAGGTTCTTGAGAAGGGGTTTGATTCTCTTGACAGATCCATGAAATGGTGACATTCCTTGCCAGGTGAATTGATACAATATTGGCATTATTATTAGTATTATTTTAATTCGAAATTCAAGATTCCAAAATTCGCCGAGCGCGATTGACTACACGTGCTTGGGCAATTATAATGCCATAATATTGCATGTTTACTATATAAAATGATAGCAGATCGGCAGCCTTATTGATCGGAGATTCTTTGGGGAAGGAGATTTGGAAGATCGTCTGCAGCTTTTGACCCAAAGCGAAAGGGAGGAAATGGATGGTTTCATTCAGAGAAAGCTGAAGGAGAAGGAAGAACGCACGTACACCTTTGACTGATGTGGGAAATATAATTAATACGCAGTATCAATGAACATGAAAGACTGTTTAGAGTTGTGTCAACATGCTTCGGAGGAGAGGTAGTTAGGCGGTGGGCCAATCAACATTTAAATGGAAATCCCAGCCCGCCCCGCGTCGACTTCACTCTGCACAACATCCCAGGAGTTCACTTCTATTTGTTATCGGCTGATTATAACTACATGTCCCCAACACCACAGGGTAATTAGTCGCTATGGGAGACAAATCTGATGCAGAATCGCTGATCCCACGCTTTCAAATCGAGAAATTGCTGAATCAAGGTAGGATTTTTAAACCCACACACATGCATTTTTGTTGTTATTTAAAACAACAGAATAGACAGTGTAAACATAACTTTTATCTTCAATTGGATATTGTTTTTATTCAAAGCTTAAATCTTGCACATGCTAACACTTGTTAGATCAAAATGACCGCCGCATCTCCTTACTCGGTCAGATTGATGGCAAACAGGGCATCCTGATTGCTGAGCGTGCAGCATTTGCCACAGAGAGCATTGAAGTTTTGCAGGCATTCCATGCTAGTCTGGCTAGAGTACGGAACCTGGGCAACAACGACATCTATAAATGGTACATGGCATCGACTTCTCCCACAGAAAGTGGCGATAGTCCACCAGACCTAAAACTGAATCTGATATGGCCGTGTACCACACAACACATCAAGAAATACTCCGCCCAGTTAGTGCGAACGGTGACAGAAACACCGCAAATCTACAAGGACTATATTCGTCCATACATGCAGCAAAAGCGCGAACAGGGCAGGTTGAACTGGGTTTTCAATATCCTCGAGGGCCGTACCGAGCAGGAAGATGTCATTCTTCGGGATACAGAGCACGGCCCTGAAGACGGGTTTCTGGTTTTACCAGACCTAAACTGGGATCGGAAAACGATCGGATCGCTGCACTTGCTTGCTCTTGTTGAGCGCCGGGACATTTGGTCGCTGCGCGATTTGAAGAAGAAACATATTCCTTGGCTCAAATATCTCCGGCAGAGACTACTCGAAGCGACGGTTAAGATATACCCGGATCTCGAACAAGACCAGCTGAAGCTCTATGTGCACTATCAGCCGACGTATTACCACTTTCACGTTCACATCGTCAATGTCATGCTCGAAGCGGGGACCACGCAGTCGGTTGGAAAGGCCTTTGGATTAGAGAATATTATCGGGCAGTTGGAAACCATCGCTGGCGATGACGAGGCGGGCATGGCGGACACCAGTATATCGTATTTTCTGGGAGAAGAAAGCGAATTATGGGCCACAGTCTATGGACCGCTGAAGAAAGGAAACACACCGGCCATATAATACAGAAGGATACAGGCTGCTTAGACCATTACAATAGCATAGATTGTTGGAAAATGCATTGAGCGATAGGCAACACTTTTCTTATCGATAAGCAGTCCCCGCGCGTTTGTGGCGTTTGCACTTCTTTCCCCGCATCCAACCATCCATCATCACCGTGCCTTGTTCTTTACAACTACCTTGCAAAACCATCAGAATCTGCAGAAATGGCAAGTCATCCAGATGTTCCGAATACGCAAAAGGCCTTTGTGCCGCTAGGTTAGATAGACACCAAGCACATTCCTCTCATCTGAGACAGCAAGACTAAACCATGGCCGACAGAAAACAACCCGGAAGTGATGTCCCATCTTGTGCATCAACTCGGCCTCCCAGCAACCTTTGGCTTCTCCGACGTATTCTCCATCGACGAACCCGATCTGCTCGCCTTTGTACCTCGCCCCGCAAACGCTTTACTCCTCGTCTTCCCAGTCTCGGAGGCCTACGAAGCCTCGCGAGTCGCCGAAGACACTCCGTTGACCGAGTACAATGGCTCTGGGCCCGACGAGCCGGTGATGTGGTTCAAGCAGACTATCCGCAACGCATGCGGTCTTATCGGTTTATTGCATGCCGTCAGCAATGGCGAAGTGCGAAAGAATGTCATCCCGGGCTCTGATCTGGATAACCTGCTGCGCGAGGCAGAGGCTCTGAAGCCGATTGAACGTGCCGATTTGTTGTATGAAAGCAAAGCGTTAGAGTCTGCGCACGCTGATGCCGCAAAGCTGGGGGACACGACGGCTCCGGACGCAGAGGATAATGTCGACTTGCATTTTGTGGCTTTCGTCAAGGGAAGCGATGGGAAGCTTTGGGAATTGGATGGACGACGGAAGGGTCCGCTTGTGAGAGCTGAATTGACGGCTGATGAAGATGTGCTGAGCGAAAAGGCGCTGGAGTTGGGACCTCGGCGATTCCTGAAAAAGGAAGCCGAGGGTGGAAAGGGAGATTTGAGGTTTAGTCTCGTCAGTCTGGGTCCTGTATTTGACTGATCGGTTTGCTTTGCTTTTGACCTGGGGGGTCTATCTGTAAGAAAAGGCTCTACATGGGGTGGCGTTAAGGCGTGACATTTTCTGGAAAAATACATTCGTAGTTCAAGGTTCAGACCACCATTGATCGGCATTAAATCGAAGTACATCATTTCCACAAGAATACCATCCACTAGTCAGGTTTCGCGCAAAGACTTCAAGAGCTGTATAAGTTTGTGTGCTGGGTTCATGCCTCGGAAAAAACAACTTTTCGAATAAATCTTTCAGGTTTGGTTTCCTCGAATGCATATCAGGCACAGCCACGATGAGTCTTCTCAGCGGTTTGCTGCTGCCTTTCAATCCAGTTTCCGTCGTCTTTGGAGTTCCAATAAGAAGTACTTCGTATGGTTTCCTCCATAATCCATCTATTGGTACAACAGGCTCCCCTTTTTCAGTCACCTTGAGCCATACCCATTCTTCGGTGACTTCCAGATTTGCAGAGTCTAGAGCAGAGTAGGCAGCTTGACGTGATTTTGCGCTGTTGGTAGTCCATATCCCGACAACCGCTTTTTGGTGGTCTTCTCTGTTCAGATGGGCGATGGAAATGCCTTGCATAATGGCCGTGAGACTATCCATTTCCAAGTATGTGTGAGTGTGGTACTGTGAAGATCGTCGCACAGATCGATTTGGCCAGGGTGGGTCGAGCAGTATGAGATTGAACTTTGTTGTCTCGGGGAGGCTGGGTATGATAGAGATGCTGTCCATTTGGTGGTTGGAGGGGTGTGATAAAGTGCCGAGGATGAAGGATGTCTCTGGCGGAACGGTGTATTTGGTGTATTTGGTGTATTTTTCTGCATGAGAATCATCTCCACATGCAGGGACATGTTTGATTCGTATGGTGGCTGTTCGTAGAGCTGGATTTCTGACTTGCACGCCCTGCAACTCGAAGAGACTGGAAAATTCATTCACGCTCGATGCTGATAGTATGATTGGCGGACCACCAAGGTTATCGTTTATAGGAATCAAGTCCTGTGCGTCCAACTCAAATTTCCTTTTTTTCCTAGACGTTTCTCCTGCCGTCTCTTCTTCAGGTGGAACATGTCTGGGATCGCACCAGGTACCAGAGAAGCCACGCTCTTTCTGAATCTTTTCATATGCTGCCTTCACAAAGCTGTCAATACCATCTAAAAAGACTCTCTCCGAATCTGGAATGTTGGCTAACACGCGAGCGCGCGCAGCATCCGTCTTTGGTTCTGTTGAAGATGGATACGGGTCTTTCACAGTAGTTGAGTACAACCTTCGTTTCGGTAAACGAGAATAGGTACCCGGCAATGATTGAGCGAGCTCTATGGAAGCTGGAATGTCAAGTATAAAGGTCTTCTGGTCGGGGCTATTGTAAAGAATGGATGTACTTTGACTGTAGCCCATTTTCTTGACACGTAAAAGACTAGTCAACCCATTTTCAAGTCGACAAAAAGTCCAGTGGAAAACGCGAAATATATCTCAAAATTTATAATAGGATTAAAGATTATCAATTGATAATGAGAATAGATTGAGTGTTTCGCCAAAGTTTGATATGGATGAAGAATGGATCGATGGTTGTCCCGACAAAGTTGACGACGTTAATCGCCCGCTAACCTAATATGGAAAGCAAACTGAACACCAATTTTGCTTGTAGACTTTGATAAATTTATAGAAATAGTATATATAAATGGAGCTGCTGTAGTTACTGTTTTAAATTAATTTTGGGAATTGTCTAGGTTATGTTCGCAGTATTTTTGGGCGTGGCCATGGATCAAACCACGACAATTCATGGCATCTATCACAAAGTTTCCTAGGGTATTGTTGTTGGCATGTATGCCTCAAGCCAATCAGCAGTCACGTGGAATCAAACAAAGAAACCAGTTTTTATAAGCGATCCTCCCAAAAATTTTCAAATTCTCAAGCCTCAAAATCGGTCCTGATCCCACGCCCTGACATGCAATTTGTCGACCTAGTCCGACAAAGACCATCTACGCAGGGGGGCCCTACCTGGAAAGAGAAATCTTGGAGACAAAAGAGAGATATAGAGCTGTTAAAGGTCTTTTGGTGCAGTGGTCAAGAGGTTATGGGCCTCTTTTCCCCTGAGTTGACCCACGTTTATCATCTCACACAAGGCTTCGAACCCTAGAGGAAAGGTCTTTTGATGCGGTGGTCAAAAAGAAACGAAAGCTATGTACCACGTCACAGGAAAAAAAAAACCATTCGGGCGTCTTCCAACAACACGTCGCGATGATGGACACTTTGATACAGGCGGCGGTATGACGTCCGTCGCAATGGAAGAGTCTTCATTTCAACCATATTCACTGTTTCTTAAACAATTTCAGCCATGGCAACTTCGAACGTCAACGTATCTCCATCCGCCGAAATAGCTCTTGTCAAAGAGTATCCACCCCTACCGTTCGTTTCCACTGAAGACCTGTTCGACACAATTGAAGAACACCAAATTCAACAAGTTGAAGAAAACCTAGAAAATTGTCTCAACATCGGCCTCCTGGGCATACTCCCTCTAGCAAGGAAGGCGATTCAACCTTTATAAATTCTTGATACGTTCCGGAAATGATTTTCCTTCTTTGGTTATCGAAACTGGAAACTCGAAGTCTCTACCACATCTTCGCATGGTGCATTGAATATTGAAGATTGAGGCGGCGAAGAAAAGAATGACTTTTTACAAATAAGTCCCACGTCCTCCACCAGCAAGACTCCGCAATACTCCAAGCATGATAGCGACTCAAGTTGCTGAAATTATCGTCGACCAATCAACTAACCCTTCACAAATCAGTGGATCACCACTGATACTGGAATTCACGGATGTATTTGACCGTCAACCAAACTCTCCAAGAGAAAAAGGACTTGGTTTTTAACGGTGAGAAGAGTGGCTTCTACACCGTGCGTCAGTCTTGGAAGCCAGGGCTAGACACCCCAAAAGCCGCATACCGGATAGTGACGAGGACGACGAGGAAAAGGGACGAATCGTGCTCCATGAATGGAATTTGAGAGATACCCGCTCAGCTGTTCTGTTTTGTGAAACAATTTGGAGAAGCCATCTCACAGAAAATCCTTCTAGGCCCCCTGGCACCGTGGCCAGACTCGAGCAACGTCGGTGTTCACCTTTTTGCATGTTGAGATACCAATTACATTGTTTTATTCTGATCATATTGGGCTCCTGAGTACACTATAAGCTTGGTCGAATTGTTTAAATACTCTTGCAGGCCATTCTGCAGGCTTCTAAGCTTTCTCAGTATGCTGTCAAGTTTCAGCCCCCCATTTCAACATAGCCTGGATTCATGCGTTTCGCGCCCCCTGACGTTTATGTACCACTAAACTTGTACAATAATACCCATATAAACATTCAAATTACCTCTTATTTCCTCTCGCTTAGTTTAAAATTACTTTTGGAAAGTTTTCCAGGTATGCTCGTACTATCTTTGCACGATGCCATGGGGTTCACAAAGGAACAACTAAACATACTGGACTTTTCTCAACCTCTCCCCAAACTTGTAAAACAGGACAGGTAATGGAATCATAACAATGCAAATAAGCCCCAACAATGTGTTGCCCCAACCCAATCCTAGAGACGCATACATGGGCGGCCCAGCCAACGGCAGCAAAGCTCCCACAAGACTCCTTAAAATGACATTGGCAGCAATCGCCGAGGCCGCATAGATGGGGTAGCTGTCGACAAGATATGTGGTGATGCCCAGAAACAAGCCCATGATCCCAAAGCCGTATGGTATCAGCGATATTATCGTTGACGCCAACCTGACATGATAAAACGAGCTCCATCCGTACCAGAGTAGAGTGATTGGAGGGAACACGCCAAAGTAGATACTGATGGTGAGACGCATTTCGGGCTCAAAGACGCCGTCATTAGCCTGTGCGTGTTTTACCACAAGTTTATCGGAACAAAAAGTGATTACGAGCCATCCTAAAATATTCCCGAGGCCGAGAGCGAGGTACACAAGCCCTGTTTGGCTAACGGTCAATCCGTATGACTCTTCAAAGACACTTGGGATGGTCGTGTAGAGCAAATAGACGACGCCGAACATGAAGGATATGTATAGAGAAAGAAAGAAGACAATGGGAGAAAAGAATAGCATCTTCAGTGGCCGGATTAAGCCGGTTATAAGGACCTGGGAGGTGGTCTGGTTGCCTGAATCGTCTTAGCAACTTTTGAGATCGTCTCGGCCAAGCTCTTTCTGAAGACGGCATGCCTTTCGGTGCATAAGCACTTTGTGACTTGTCTCCCGGGTTAGAAATGCAATGAGCACCGTGACGACAGTGGCTGGAGCCAGTACTATCCAAAAATCATAACGCCAGCCAATAGATTCAGTCAAGAACCCGCCGAGAAGAGGGCCGATTGTAGGGCCTATTTGCTGTGAGCAATGTGTATTTCTTTCCTTCTGTCCGGTTTGGTTTACCTATTAATGGCCCAATATTCCACATTCCTATAGCAAACCCACGCTGGTCGGGCCGGAAGAGATCGCCGATGATACTGCCTCCCAGAGTCTCCAGCAATGTTAGTAGAGAATATCTTGAGAACTATAGAAAAATTGCACCTACTAAGCAAGCGACACCGCCGAACCCGCTGAAAAACCGACAGACAATAAGAGTCTCAATATTCGGAGCCAAGGCGCATCCAATCTGCCATACACAGAAAAACGCATTGGCTAAACTCAAGACGGGTTTGCGTCCATATATCTCGGAAAGCGGAGCAATAAACACAGGACCGATGACATATCCAAGGAGATATATGCTGACAGTAAATGATCCAACCATGGCGTTGCCGTTTCCAAACTCCTTGTCCAAGTCTCCTATGGCAGGTGAGAGAATAGATGATGAAAATGGGGTAAGAAACGTGATAGTTGAAAGAAGCCCAACCCACAGCCACTTGTGCCACTGTGAAAAATTAAAGGGCATTTCGGGGTCATCTTGGCTCTGCCATGCAACGACGTTTTCGTCAAGATTTGTTGTTGGAAGTACCTCATGGCGTAGTTTCTCTTTGCTCTTCCGCTTGTGAAGGATGCGCAAAGCCTTGGTTTTGACGCCGGGCTGCATGTTCTCTTCTTTCTATTTTCTAAATTAGTTGTGTGTTTCAGAAAAATGTCTGTCAAATATCAACGCACACACTGAGATTCTACATCTGCCGTCTGGACTGGAAGTTCTTCCTTGCTCGTATCCTGTTTCGAGGCTGGGGCGTCGTGTATGTCACCGCTTTCTTGCGAGCGGCGTTTTAGCTCATCATTTATCTTCATATCGAAAGAAGTCTTAATAACTAAAATTGTTTTATATCTCTTCTCATTGGTATTTTCAGGGTATAAGTACCAAGTGAAAGCGAGGAAATTTTGGTTGCCTACAATGGCAGGTTAGATTTTGCTGTTGGGATGGGCGCCTTTGTTATCACGCTATCTGCAGCAAGCCGTATCTAGTGTCGAGATAAATTGCGCTAGTCTCCTAAGAACATCTTGAAAATGTGTTTGGAGATATGCAATTGGGATCAATTGATTTTGGGGGTGATATCTGGAGGGCATGGTTAGGGCTAATTTACAACCAGGTTCGGCTCCACTTTATCGCTGCAAATTGTCTGTTTCATCAAAGTTATCAAATACTCAATTCTCATAGGTATTATTTCTTTCTTATGTATGTAGATTTCGTACCATCGTTTAACATGAAATTGCAAAGACATGATATTTCATCTATGGATACGAGTGGAATGACAGGAGCCTAAAAAGTAATTCAACAAATAACTACCACGACGTCAAGCAACCAAGCAACCAAGCTAGGCAGCAAAGATAAATAAGGAGGTATATCAGGGACGACATAGATAGTAGCCTAGATTATTCGGCCTGCTGCTGCTATTTATGCTTCGTATGTTTCAGTAAAATTGCATATCCCAAGTAAGTGATTGTTGTATGTTCACAGTCACCAATGATAGGCTACACATGCAGAGTTCGCTCTTTAGTCACCAGCTAGTCCAATCATGATAAAATGCACAGCCCAGGTGGATGTTGATTATTATTTATTATTAGCATCCCATCATTTTATCGATAAGTGTCAAAATCTCTTGACCTGAACAAGCTTTTGGAAGTATGGCCCCGGGCCCCCACAGCTTTCCTATTTAGGAAATATGCGATGATCAGGGCTGAACAGCGCACGTTCCAGCAATAATAACGCCCTGAACTGTCCATTACAAATCAGAGAGAGAATATCCATACGAAAAAACAAGCTACTTCATCTTAATTATAGGCAATCAATAAGAATCTAATGTCGCTGAGGCTGAGTTTGATGCCGTCACAGTGGGCTTCTGCTTAAACAAATACGTAGAACGTTTGAAGAATTCACGTTCGACCCCACTGTAACGCTACCAAACTCAAAACAACTCAAAGCACCGAGTTAAGTGTACGAGACGCGCAGGGTTAAATTACTTTCGGCTGCCGATCGATCAAAACACTTTCCCAATGCGGACTGGCCGGTTTCAATTATCGCGGGGGCTCGTAGAAAGATTGCGCCGATGTACCGAGTGCCTTGGTCAATAACTGTTTAAGTAGCGACCGGAAGCCATTATCATTATCATGATTAGTGTATGCAATTAAGATCGTATACTACTATTATATCTCTGCAAGATAGGAATCCGGGGTACATAGTTATTGCCCAACAAAACACCAACTGATTGGCAGATTTCTTCCACCAAGCAATGAAAGCCCAGAGCCTCACAGGGGCAGTGGCCCTGCTGTTGGCTCAGGGATATCTGGCGTCTGCAGACTTGCCCTCCAACAAGACCTCGTGGCAGCAATACGTTGTCTCCCCGCAAAGCCGGAACATCGTTCCCTCGTCCGTCTTGTCAACGAACGGAAACGTTTCCAACGCTGACGTGCTCGTATCTGGAGGCGGAGTTGCGCGATTAACACGTGCAGACGACACTGCGACCGCCCCTGAAATCGTCCTTGATTTTGGCAAGAATGTAGTTGGCTTTCTCGAAATCGAATTTGCTGGCGGGTCGACCAATGCCCCCGGCATCCAACTCGCCTTTTCCGAGACGTTTCAGTATTTGTCCAACGTGTCTGACTTCACCAGATCCAGCAATGGAGATACCATCACGCCTGGAACTGACCAAATCGCCGTTCCGTCTGCGCCGTACAACTGGACGGACTACAACGGCTGTACCTACAATGGCAAACAGGTCTGTTCGGATGGTCTGCATGGGTTCCGGTATCTGAAAATCACCTTGGATGCCCTCGCCTCGGACACGCCATACACCAGCCCGTCAGGCTTTGTCGATATTAGTTCCGTGTCACTCAATTTCACGGCATACCTGGGGACTATTTCCAGTTATTCGGGCTGGTTCGAAAGCTCAGACGAGCAGCTGAACCAATTCTGGTACGATGCCGCCTACACCAACGAAATGGTCATTGATGACTTCCGGGCCGACACAGTCGACCCCCGAAACTCGGCGAGCCCTAGTCTTCTGGGCAAGACGGTCATCTACGACGGCGCAAAGCGAGACCGGGATCCGTATGTCGGCGACATTGCAGTCTCGGGAAGAACAGCATACCTGAGCCACCAAGACGCGAGCACCGCGGTGGTCAATGTGCTTGCTGACCTTGCTGAGCATCAATCGACCAGCGGCTGGATTCCGCCGGCTTCGATCAACAACTACACCCTGAACCTGTTTGATTATCCCTTGTACTGGGTGACCAGCAGCTGGGACTATGTTCTCTACACCGGAGACGTCCAATACGCAACCAAATACTACTCCACCCTGCAAAACGTGTTGAATACCTGGTGCCTATCCGTAACCGACAACACAACAGGCCTTCTCAGCAAAAGCACTGATTACGGCGACTACGCTTTCCTGTCTCGCTATGGCGTTGTAACCTACTACAACGCGCTGTACGTGCAAGCCCTCGAAAGCGCAGCCAAGCTCGCAAACTTCACCAACCAGACCAGCGACGCATCCGCCTGGCAGCAGCGCGCAGCCAGCGTCTCACAAGCCATCAACGACAACCTATGGGACTCCGGGGTCGGCGCCTACTACGACGACCCATCCAACGACACCACACGCCACGGCCAAGACGGAAATGGCATTGCAGTAATCGCCGGCATCGCCAACGCCACCCAAGCCCAGTCTGCGCTCGACTACCTGGCAAGCAAGACCGCGCTGCCGTACGGAAACTCATTCATGGACACTGACACACTGGTACCCGACGGCTCAACGCGCGTGTACGCGTTCATCTCGTACTTTGACATCCAAGCCCGCTTCCTCACGGGCAATGCGGACTCTGCGCTCGACGAGATTCGGCGGTTGTATGGCTGGATGGCGAGTAGCGATCCGGGCATTACTTTCTGGGAAGGCGTTGGAGTTAATGGCTCCGCGTACGAGAACGGATATACATCCAAGGCGCACGGCTGGTCCACGGGCGTGCTGCCAGCGCTGACAAACCATGTGCTTGGCCTGACGCCGACTGAGCCGGGATACCAGCGGTTTGCAGTCAATCCGGCTTTCCCACAGAATATCACTTGGGCGAGAGGGCAGGAAGCGACGCCGTACGGAGACGTCTATGTTGAGTGGTCGACTGCGGATAATGGCACCGCGACTATCTCGTTCACTGCGCCGAGTGGTACTGTGGCAGATGTCTCTGTGCCTAAGAAGAACACTGTTGAGTTGGATGGGACTGTCGTCTGGTCGGCCTCGAATCAGACTCGGGCTGGCGTTGAGGTTCAGCAGAATGCGAACTCGATTACCCTGGTTGGGGTGGCGACTGGTCATCATACTGTTGTTGCTGAGTGATGTATAGCTTGTCCAAAGTAGTGTTGATGCATATAAGTTCTAGAAATTTCAATAAGTCGTTTTAAATTTTGCTGAAATAATATAATCTCTCCAACGTACCGAGTAGTCGGCATCCAGAAAAGGTATCTATTCAACATATCGAGGGAGAAGAAGTTAGGAACGACTGCAAGGAACCTCTATCACGATTACCGTATTATAGGCCGGGGTGTTGGTTTATTGAAGCAATCGAGATGAGGCAATTGGGTGCAAGAAAGCCGCATCCACTAATTGGGCTAGTTTAGGCGAGTTCAATTACTTTTTCTACTGTCTTCGATACTAGAGAGTCGTCCTCTTCTCCGGCTTCTAGTCTGTAGATGTCGGCTGCTTTTCGATGCATCAGAAACTTGAACGGATGTAGCCGAATCAACAATCCTTCATAATTAATACATAAATCTAAGGTCAACAATTCAAAATGTTTCAGTGTTGATTCAAATGCCGAAGCTACCTTGAAATTCTTAGGCAACATGGAACAATTAAATTCTTACAACTCGCTCGCACAACTCTCACAACATCGCTTTTGACCAAACATCGCATCGCCCAGAAATCAAGGGCTAAACAGGCTGCACTAGTCCTTTTCATAATGCTCGTGCGCTATCATACACGACTCGTGAAGATTGCGTAGACTTTTAAAACAACAAGAGTTGAGAATAGCCACAACTCAGGAATGATACACAAGAAATGACCGGTAAGATACGACACAAATCCTGACCCTCAGGCCAAAGTCAATGCTGTCAGGTACGAATTTCATCACAACACGTCGTGCTTTGCCTCCCAGGTACGATCCAGCGTCAGTTGGGTCAAGGCCGTCATACAGACAGATGATTGCTTTTATCCAAAAAATTTTGTACAACAAATCTAAGTAAAATAAAAGGAGATAGCGCAACAACGCTCTCAAAACTCTCAGCGCTAAGGGAATTGTTAGTTAAGTCCGTAGAAAGCAAATATCAGTGAAAACTTACGCGACCACGTCGTCCACCCGCGGCCTGGTTGGGTATGGGCTGCGATTGAGGGTAGTATTGAGGCGAATATTGGTACATCTGAGCCGGGTTCAAAACTGGGCTGTACTGTGGAGGAGCAAATGCGTGTTGGTTGAGCATAGCGTTAGGGTTTACTGGAGGCGTTCCAGACATCGTAGCCGCACCCCTGAAATTATCCACGCCAGTAGGGTAGCCTTGGTAGGCATTTCCGCCTATGGATGGAGGGTAAATTCCATTTTGAGGAACACCACGAGGTTGAAGGTAAGCCTGGTATGGTAATTGTTGTGGCAGACCTTCTTGCCCGAACCCTCCTGAGATATTACCTAGACCGTTGGCAGCGTACTCGTAGGACTGCTCGGTAGCTCGTCCAGTATTGTCGATATTTGAAGCACCTGCATATTGGCCGTTAAACTGTTTCTCGGACGCATGGTAGTTGGCGCTGGCCTGGCGCGAGTTTGGACGATGCTGCTTGTCCCCGATGGAGCCATGGCCTGTGCTTCCATCTCTTCCAGAGTGATGGTCACGGGAGCTTCCCCGTGAGGACAATCCAACTTCGTCCATCAACCGTTTGTAGCCTTGACTTGGCGTCGCTTTCAGCTTGGTCAGAACTTTGGCAACATTCTTGACGACCTCAGCACGCATCGATTCGTCAAAGAAGGGTGTCGTGAGGACCTTGAAGATCAGGGTGGCACCCGATGTGGGATCGCTAAGGATATTCTCTAATACCTCATCGCCAGGGCTGAAAAAGAGCGCCTTGAGGACAATCTCGCGTGCATCAGGCTCGTTTCGCTGGTTGATAACCTTCAAAACAGTCAAATAAGCGACCTTGTGAGTACAGAGATGTACCAGATGGGGGACGAGTCGAGGCGCAAGAACGGTCCTTCGGCGGGGGAAAGTGCATGTATCGAGGAACCAGGTGAGGAGCAAGGCACCGTTCGCATTCGTGGCTAGTTGAACGCTGTGAAGCGCAATAGCAGCTGCAAGCATCCGTTGCTGATCTTTGGTCGCATGGTGACTCTCTAAACAAGCCCGCATAGCACGAGCACCAAAGCGTCCCTGAGAAACTTCCCACATTCTAGTGAGCATGGTCTCGAAAATGAAGTTATTATACGGAGCACCAAATCGTAAACAGCACTGAAGTACATAGTTGCCGTACTGGTCGAGAAACAAAGGTACGGTGTAAGGCCGCAGGCTTTCCACTATCATTTCCAATTGAGTCGGCGATTTCGTCACGTCGATGATTTTCTGGGCAGCCCAGGTACCGTTTTTGTGAACACCAATTTCGGCCAGATGGGGGCATATTTGAGCTAGCATCTGGTCCTTTGTCTGCTCCGAGCAAAATTCAAACAATTTTTGAACAACAGTGTTGCCAAGGTAGTCTGAAGAAAGCTCTGCAATCTCTGGAAGCATGCCACTGGCAGTCTCTTCAATTTCCTGAACCGAACAGAGACCATTGTCGATTCTCTTTCTAATGTCTCGAAGCTTTGGCGCATCATGCATTCTCGTGGCGCTCGGCTCTGGGATGGCAGGGATTTCGTCCTCGAAAGCAGTGAAAGAAATCGCGCTCTGTACACTCTCTGTGATTCTATAGGCATCTTCATCCGATGCACCGAATTCCCTCACAATCTCCGCCATTTCAGGCTGCAATTCTGACAAAGGAGGAACTTGCGGAGTACTAGCGCCAATCCGATCAGGTCTGGAAGCATCAACACCGTGCTCTCCCAAAGCGGCACTAGGGTCAGGTGTTGGAGAGGGCTGTGTCCCATTGGGACCAGGTGTGCCGGCGGCCGAAGTACCAGGAACCTTGGCGAATCCAATTCTCACCGGTCCTGCCCCAGGGAATATTTCTTTGCCGTTGAGAACCGTCTTGGCTTGTACGGCACTTTCGCGATGCTCAAAGTTGACAAAGCCACAATTCTTGTGAGTCAAGACTCGGGTGGACTCAATCTTGCCGTACATGCTGAAGATTGCCTCCAACGAAGTAACCGTTGTTGAGACTGGGATGCTACCGATCCAAAGAGCTCGAGTAGGACCTTCAATACTACCCTCATCGACATTTTCCACAGATGATCTCACGCCTAGGTTGGCACTACTAGCTCCGCCGAGGTGCATCAGCTGAACGGCCTCCGAAAGTTCGTCGTACTCTGCTCCTTCGGCGATACGCAGCTCTGCAGCACTGATGCTATTCTCCAACCGAGAAGGGGTCGCAAGGTAATTGCGAATTGAAGAGCGCTGCGAGGGTGTATCAAGAACTCCAGCAGTTCGAGCGCGGGGGCGACTTGCAGAAGCATGGTTAGCGAAAGCCTGAACGGCCAGGTTATGCTGATGAATTTGAGCTTGAGTGGCGGCGAGCTGTGCAGCAGTGGCGGCAGCAGATGGGGTCATGGTACCCGAGGGGACTTGGGGATACGCGGAGCCATACTCCTCATCATCCTCGGCGTATTTTTCCTTTGCATTGACAGAATAGGACCTGAACCGATTGTTGTTCTTCAGCATAGCGAGCTCTGCCAAAAGTGGAGGCAGAGCAGAAGATTGCTGCTGTTGTTGAAGGAGAGCCTCGACAGCATATGAACCCGGTTGTTGAGGAGTTTCCGCAAGTCCGAGGTAATCGAGTGTTTTGACATCGGCATCGGCGAGACCACCGCCTGAGAAAGAGGATTGACTAGGCGAAGTCGGGCCTTCAGAGGACCGAATACTGGCCAAGGTTGATGCACGTTCGCGGCCGGAAGCCCAGTTGGTGGAAAAAAGCGACGAGCCAAATGGACTAGACGAGTTCAGGAAACTGTTGGTACGTTGTGGCATGGAGCCAGCTCGCAGACGAGAAAGAGTTGCTGGATTGCTTCCCGCACCGGCGCTCGTTGTGATGGGAGCCGTATCGATACCGGACAAGCCTGGTGGGCGGAAAGGGCTGCCAGACGGGGTAGGACCTCTAGATGTTTTCGATAAAAGAGTTTGTGGTTGAGGGCTACCGTTCAATGAAGCAACACCTGGAAACCGGGATGGAACAGTACCGGCTCTTGCGCGTCGGCCGGGGCTGTTGATTGTAGACTCGGGCGGGGGCATAAGATCCGGAAAGCCATCCTGACTTGGTGACTCGGGGATATTCTCGCGAAGCGGTGTCGAATGGCCGCTGGTTGGTGGGCCCCAAATACTCGGAGAGACACCTTCTTGTGCCTGGATTTCACGAGCTCTAATCAATTGCAATGTAAGCAATGGAATCATCATAGCGGCCAATGGTGCCGCACGGGTCCCGGGACAAATCTTACCGTTTCGAGAAAAGACGAGAACCCAAATCATGAGATGGGGAGCCAGCCCCGCGACGCGCACTACCAATCGACCCTGAAGCACCGCCTAGTCCATTGGGAACGCCAAAGGGGGATTTCCCTAGAGTAGCCGTCAACTCGTTTGGTGAGTTGCTTCCCGTCGATGTTCCCGACATGGATTGGGAGACGGGAATGTAGTTGAGATTGAGATGGCCGTCAGGCCGAGGAACAGGGACCATTATAGATTATAGTCTCGAACAGGATTAAAAGGGGCAGCGAAGCAACCCCAGTATTGAAAAAGAAGGAATGAAAATTTTAGCCCGATCTGCTGCAACTCGCGAACGATGGGAGGCAGTCTGTCAGGTCAAAATGGGAGTTGCGACGAAACCCATAAAGCTCTCCTCCAACAATACGGACGTTGATGGATGAAAAATCGGGTTATGTCGCCGAAAACCGAACACGTACGAGCTGATCGATGACGCAGCGAATAAACCCGGGACTAGGGCTAGATTGCGATGAAAGCGACAAATTATCTAAAAGACACGGACAATTAGAAAATGGTCACAATTGGAAGCGGTGCGACGAGGAGTCAAGGCAATAGCCAGATGCGATGGAGAATGGCAACAAGCACTGACAGGTGATGCGAAGGCTTAGTTAGGCAAGCATTCCCACACTAGATTAGCCACATTAAAGATGTATGAAAACGAATTTGCGAACAGGGCCGATCAATCGTCGTCGAGACAAGGCCGCCAAGAAACCAGAGCCACGAAAGAGCGTTATGATTGATACGTTGGCTTTGCAAGGATGTGACGGAGAATTCGGCAGGATGGTAAAAACGGATTCGACACGAAAAAGACTGGGTGGGTGCTGGGCTGACGGGAGGAAAAGCAAAGGGGACGAAGAGAATTAGCGCGAAGGTATTAATAGGCGATAATATTAAAACCGGTGTGAAGGCTGGCGGAGGGAAGAGGAAGGCGAGGTGTGCGGTGTGGAGGGACAAGATAGGGATGAGGAGGAGAGAAAGAGAGAGAGAGAGAGAGAGAGAGAGAGACTGCGAGGTAATTTAGTGAGAGACCGTACGGCGGCTCGCGGTGGTGGCAGGAGGAAGGAGCAGCCCGGCGGAGACTGCGCTCGGCGAAGTTAACTAGGTAACTAACTACGTAACGTCAGCACCGCCAATCGCTCCTTGCCATCGACTCGACTCGACTCGAGTGCGTCTGGATGGCGTCGATTTTTGTTTTCTCTGGCTGTCCGTCTTTCTGGCTTTCTTATGCTTGTGACTACGTCCTTGTCGCTGTGATTGAGCGGGCCTCTCCTAGATACCGCCGCCTCCCGCAACCGTTGTCCCGTTGCCCGCCGTTGGATGTCGCTAAATCTGGCTTTGACGCTTTCGGATTGGTTGATCAACGAAGAACAAGCTAGAAGGAGGTGGGTGATGGGTGAATGATCGCTTCCTGGTGAGACGGGGAGTGTCGTGTGAGCGCTGTCACGTTAGTACTAGCAATACGGCAGTTGAAACTGAATGGTGATTGATCGCCCCGGGCGTGTGGATGGAATGCATATACGACTGTTACAATCCATACTGCTAATTACTCGAACATGAGATGCGCCATCGGAATTGCAGTTCATTATTGCTATCTGCGCGGCGCATGATCGAAAGAATCGCAGCCTCACTAGAATGCTGATCATACGAGACACGCCTCCCTACCAATAATTATCCCCAACACAAGGCTTCAGATCTCGATCAATGGACTCGATAAACTTGGACTGAGTGGATTCGACACTGCGTCACTGTTTCAGACCCAGCGGCTATCGTGCGTTAGTTACAACTTCCATGTTACAAGTACTAATTGGCAAACGACGGGGCCGCTTTCAAGCAAGGGGTACACACGGTGCACACCCCTCCTCCATGGTGGCAAGCCGAGCAAGTTGCAATCAGAATATTCGACACCAGGCTGCAAGGGCAGGAAAATGTCCGAAGAAAAGAAGGCCAAATTGTATCCGTGCCAAAGCCAGGGGGCAGAGTGCACGGCGGCATTTTGCCGGGGGCTCGAGAGCCAACCCCAGACGTGCGTCCTGCCAAGACGCAAGAGCGTGTCTCACGATCTGTAACAGAGAAGAATGGGGGACGAGGCGAAGCCCAATAATACACGCAGGATGCCCCCACTGGCGAGTGTTCTGCAGCTGTCATTACGTATGGTACTACGTACTCGGTACTGTTAATTAGCAGCACAACGCCTCAGGGACAGCCGAACAATCCGGGGCGGCCAAACAGTAGGCGAATTATCGAGAGACCCTAGAAAAGAAACCTCAAGCTACGTTTCTGTTATTTGTTAATTTCATTTGACTCCTGAAAATCATGGCGAAGGCTTATTCTTAGCACCCCCGCAACGATCGGCCATGTGGCAGGGCTAAGTCGTAGCCGTACGGGACGCACGTAATAATACCAATACGAACTAGTCGTACGACATGTCACGTGAGACCACCCAGAAGAATTTGGAAGCACCAGCCACACAAGACTCTAGCCACAGCATCAGCCACAACACGTCCTGCCGCGTCCAGCTCTGGAGAGTCCAGACCAGCGCAAGGTCTCCAACTTCAACTTCCCCAGCAAGATCGACGCATAATTACTGTGCACACGATACAAAGCTGTCGTCGCAGGAGCATCTCATTATTGATGGTCGAGTGAATGTCTAGCACACAAAGTGCCTGGCATCTGATATTGAACGCCCCGAGGAACAAAAAACGGAGCGCGTCGTGAGCATGGCCACCGACTCAGACCATGCCCTTACGGGCGACGACACCTCAGATGCTGAGGCATCCGAGACCATGGTCGAATCACTGGTTTCCGGGCGTGAAAAGCGAAGTACTGCCGGCAGAAACATGTCCTCTTTATTAGACGCCGCCGCCGACGATGACCTTACCCTCCTGTTTGCCGAAGACGAGCACGACGACGAGTTCGACGAAGACGAAGGTGCCGATGCAGAACAGCCAGAAGAAATGTCGTCGTCCGAGGATGAAGATGACCAAGGACCGAATGCCGCAGACGACGATTTCGAAGGCGAAAAGGAGCTGGAGAAGCAAGCCAAAGCCGATCGGAAGAAACGCAAAGCCCAGGAATCGCTAAGACTTACTGCTCTGCGGAAAAAGATCAAGGTCGACCCTACCGTTGCTTCCAGCGTGCCCACTGCTGCTGCCGCCGCCCGGCCCAAAAAGAAATCAGAGCGAATCTCATGGCTTCCTACGCTCGAAGAAGGCCCCGTGCGATCATCATCCCGTCGACAGACCATGCAAAATAAGGAAATGACACACGCGAGACTCAAGGACAGTGAGCAAAGACGAATCAAGCTTATTGAAACTATGGAGAAGGCTGCCAAGAAGAAAGAAAGGACCAAGCCCAAAGTGAGGACGCAAGCGGAGCGGCTCGCTGAAGCGGAAAAGATTGAACGAATGAACAGCAAAAGTCTTAATCGATGGGAGGAAATGGAAAAGAGAAAGGCGGAGGAACGCAAAGCCAGGCTAGAAGCTCTGCAGAACCGTCGCCTGGAGGGACCTGTTATGTCGTGGTGGAGCGGAGTCGCCAAGTGGGTGAATGGGAAACTGGTGCGCGTGGGCAACGTCGAAGTGAAACCAAAACCGGATAAGGAAGAGATTGAGCGGAAGAAGAAGCTGAAAGAGAAGGACCTGAAGGATTCGACATCTCAAGATACATCGAAGCCGGAGACGTCGGGTACACCAACGGAAGGACAGGGTCCATCAAACCAGCCTCAACCCACTGGCGCCGAGAACCAGCAGACTTCTGGTGGAGGTTCTACAGCCCAAACAAAGGAGAATGAAAAATCCACTGCAGGGAATGGATTTCTTGATGGTATTCACCAATATGCATCTTTACCAGCATCTCCTGCGCCGGAGACAAAACACGACGCCCCTAATGCTACTGCTCCGAAGCCAGAGGAATCAAATGTTACAAAACCCACAGGTGACGACAGTGGCCAACTTGAGGAATCGAATGATCAAGCAAAAGAAAAAGCAACTGTTTCTGCGGAGAAAACATCACCAAAACCAGATGAAATGACACCGGGAACTGAAGAAGAATTGGAAGTCAAACCACAAGAAAAAGTCTCGGAAGAGCAAACTTCCCCTGAGGATGTCTCCCCGCGCCCAGAAGAAGCACCCAACAATGCCCCGACCAGCGAGGAAACGCAAGATAAAGAAATGGAAGATGCCCCTGCGCTACAGTTAACGGCTGCAGACATAGCACTTGACGAGAACAAAAGCAAGCAGCAATCTCAAGACACGCCACTTTCTGTTTCAGATACACCTGCAGAGAACGCGCCAGAAGAATCCAAAGCTACTTCTGAAACGGGTCCTGTGGAGCCTGCTAAGCCTGCTGAACTTGTTGAACCTGCGGAGGCTGCCGTGCCTGCAACGGAGACTGCTCAGCCTGGAACGGAGTCTACGACTCTGACTGCATCTGAAGCGCAGCCAGCCATCGCACCCCCGGAAAATGCTGCAGCCGGATTTGAAATGGATGTCGATCCAGTGCTCGCAATAGATCTACCTTTAAGCGAACCCAGCGCACCGCTGGAGCCTCAGGTAGTTGAGCAGACTGGCCGAAACCTCATGGTTTTGGAAAACTTTGATAACGCGACTACTCAAAGTCGGCAGTACAGTATATATTTCAACTCGAAAAAGCCTCCACGTTTAGCGAGTGAGTCTCTCTCTCTCTCTCTCTCTTTGCCTTTTAGTATACTGACCAGTCAGAAATTTCCTCCCACCTTTGCCCCATCACGTCGCAACCATCGCGATATCGTGATCCTGAGACCGAACTTCCATTCGCAAGCGCTCTTGCCTATAAAGAAATACGCAACTTGACAGAGCAAAAATACATTTGGAGTGGCATGCTCGGTTGCTATATAGGCTCTCCGACTGTAGCGGCAAAGGGGGTCCCAGAACAATTCTTGACTGGGATCAAGGCCGAGAAGAAAAGCGAAAAGGACCAAGCAGAAACAACTGGCAAAGAAAAGCCGGCGGCAACTGCTAGTGAGCCTATGGAAGTAGACAAGGCTTGATTTTTGTTTTACTGCATTGATGGCGTTTGGTGGTTGACACCCAACATGGATGTATAACATTGTATACTAGAAATATTAATGCTAGATGTATTTAAATGACTAGAAAAGTGATGACCGAGATTACAACAATTCAGTTTATCATTCATTCTATTCCCAGACTCCAAATCCAAAACCCTTTATTTAATGTTTAAAAACTAATCCACAAAACAAGAAATGAATGTACATGTACATCTCCAGTCTCTCTCTCCTATGTGAGCTTCTTCAACGACACTCTAGTCGAATCATACGGCAAAGTAAAGCTCTCCCACATGAACTTGTTACGCCCCTTGGACTCGAGCGTCACCTCATAATGAGCCACGATATGCGCAAGAATGATTTTCATAACCAGCGCAGCATGGAACCGACCCGGACTGTATTTTTCAAACCATTAGCCATCACCCATCACTCTTACACAAGAAAAAACTCACCAAGCCAACGCCCCAAACCCCCACGTCGGAAAATACTCGGAAACATCCGCAAACTTCGAACCCTGAACGGGAGAATTCGTTGTGACGAAGCGGTTTCCGTCCCATTCGTGCGGGTCGGGGTAAGCGTCCTTGTTGCGTAGAATGTCAATGGCGGAGACGCATGCCACGACGCCGGTTTTGATGAGCCAGCCGCCGTTGGCGAAGTGGTAGTTTTGGAGGGCTTTGCGGCGGATTGCATCTATTCTCTGAATCAGCGGAGCCTAAAAAAGGGGGAGGGAAAGAGGGCATACAGTTATCCAACGGATTCATCCGCACGGTCTCCTTGATGAAACTATCCAAATACGGTAGTTTATCCAGCGTCTCATAATCCAGCCGCGAATGGTTGCCGATTTCGTCGCGCAACTGTGTCTGCCACTCTGGTCGCTGCGCGAGTTCGAGCAACACAAAATCGAGATTCATCCATGGTTGGTGCGACGCGGCGAACCAGATGCCTAGTAGGGACTGTGAGATGACATCGGAGGTCCAGTATTCGCTGTTTTGGTCGCGGGTGAGTTGGACCATGTCGTCGAGGATGGTGTTCTGGAAAACATTAGTTGGTATTTATATGAAAAGTTGCGTGTAGATAGGATAGGGGTGAAGACGTACATTCATGTCTCCGGCGGCGCCTGACATCATTTTCTTGAATCGGTTCTGAAGGAAATGCATTGCACGGCCATTCTTGGTGATCAAGCTGTGTACATATCTATTTAGTTAGCAGAGAATCCGAGTGACTTGGTACAAAAGGGCAAGCTTACTTTGTCAAGAACCGAGGGAAGAATTGGAAAACGGCCATGCATCGCACCATGTCCGCAGAATACGTCAAGAGAGACTCTGCAAAGACCTCATCGGCAGCTTCATAAGTCAGTTTGATACCTTTCTTTCTCAAGGGGATTCACTCACCAGCAGTTTCTCCAAAGAACAACTGAGCCATAAGTCTAGAAGACATGGTACGAATGGTGGGCGCAAGACGAATGGATATCGAACCTACAACAGTTAGCATATTCTATTCTTTTTTTTTTATTTTTTCAATCAACGTACCATCAACATTCAACTTCCCCTTCTCCAACTGCTGCAACAGGACATTGCCCAGCTGTTTCTGCAGCTTTGGGTAAATGACTTTCAGATTCGCAGGACCTCGCACCTGCAGCAGACGACTATACAGACGAGTTCGGAGGAGGCTGTTTTCCTGTTCGGTGCGGCTGATTCCGTTCATCGTGTGTTGGAAACCAAACATCTATTAAACATTTCATTAGAGCTTTCTTCTTAGACAAGTTTTGAGGGGGGGGGACGTACATCTGCGTAGGCAGCGCGTTGCGAAAGGGCCTTGGCCTCGCTGAGCTCAGTCATTTCGCGTTTGGAAGGGTTGATAACGACTGGCCGCGCAAGAGAGCCCCAGGTGTTGCCCCATGGCTTGTAATACTTTCCATTCGACTTTCATAAAAGTTAGTAAATTTTTTTTCTTCTTTGGTGGTGCTGCTCAACTCACAAAGTCATCAAACAATTTACCGCCTATCTCAGTGCCCTAGTTTCGATAAATTAGACTCTCTTGGTGTCGAATCGAATCCTGGATTGGTGTGAACTCACGGTAATAAGAAACCCGATTTCAAGAAGAATCAACGCAACACCGCAAATGATGCACACTGCTGCTTGGAGGGATTCGATAATCGCCATGTTGGGATGATCTTTTCTTTTCAAATGTTGGTGATTGAAAAGTTAAACAAATGGCTGAATGTTTCTAGCAGTCTAAAATTCAGCTGGAATTTATAGCACTCATGATGAAATAATAGACCCCTTTTTCGTTTGGATTTTTCAGGCCTTTTTAAGCGGTCTGGGGGTGATTTCCGTTTGTTTCTTTATGTGTATGAACATTGAAAGAAGGGTTCGGGTTTGAGACGAAAATGGCTTTATATATGTAATAATTCTTTCGGATGACTCCTCATACCCTCGAAAAGTTCGTGCTCACGCGACTTGATTGCAGAATATTACGCATAGAACAAAGGAAATTAACGACTATAAAGCATTGTTGTTTCAATTCTATGTAGATGCATACGGTTATTTCCTTCTGTCTGGTCAATGCAGGCTCGATTGCTTTCCATCAATCTTTTTTTCCCTCTCAAATTTCTCTTCTATTCGACCATCTACTTGATTAATGTATCACTAGGAAAAAGAAGGAAAAAAGGCCACGTCAGAATGATTCCCAGAAATGACTCAGGAAGTACATGTATGTAGCAGTGGTGAAACCACAAATGCAAGACGCTGCATGACGCCGCAACTGTTACTCCATATTGGAGAAGCCAGAGTGGCTGCTTTGTATATGCTGTGCTACACCAGGTCTAAACATGTGCATAAATCTCTACATCATTGATAAATAACTATGGCAAAGATTATAGATCACAGATAAGTACTTGCCTATTCAGGACACAAAGCGAAACAAAAGCAATCAGAAAATAAAGTCATTTGACTACCACGATTTTTGCTTTATAATCATGTCAACTAGCTCATCGGTCCATCATTTGTGTTCTGGTTACTCATAAAAACGCTTGTCCCACGTCAGCGGCTGGAATTCTTTTTCATTTATGCAGAGAGAGTTCCATGGTCAGTTGGCCCCGACCAGAATGGTTAAAACATGCGTGTAGCCGATTTGTGACATGGAACCTGTATAACTCTATAGTTATGTCAAGTCAATAAAAATGATGCTAAGCTTTGTTCTTGTGTATATATATAGGAAAATGCAGAATGCCGGTTATTCCAAAAATGGGTAATTGTGTGTAACTATCCGGGAAGAAATGTATTTCCAAAGGGACTTTCCAATGGTTTCGTGCATTTATGTTTTTTGATTCCATATAGCCGAGTGTCGGCACTTTGCATGCCTAGTTCGACATTCAAGTGTTTCGGGTTTGATACTAACCAGTAATCATTTGAGCCTGTTGGAATAGAAAAAAGAAAAAGGAGATGACACAAGTCTACAATTGAGTACAAAGAGCCTGGACCACAAATGAATCATCAACAGTACCCACCCAATAATAACAATCCGCGACTGGCCAGTCTGCAAGGTTCTCGACCTTGGGAGGCAGTGAAAGTGAAAATGTACAAATCGAAGACCTCGACGTGGCGATGTCAACTGGTATATTCACATCCGCAAAGAGTATTGAGTACCCTGTTTGACTTTTGACCTTATAATCCATACAGAGACAACCTGTGAAACAGCTCCATAGTCAATGTTGCATCACACTACGTAGTATCATCTTCCCCGCAAAGTGAGCCATTTTCTGTTTTGTCTTTTCTTGTACATGGATGTAAGTATACTTGCCGGCGGGAAAGAAAGTCCGCTCGTGGTACGGGTGAGAGGTCACATCCGCTGAATCGGGTATGTCAATCCGTTGACGAGGCGAAAATGTAGGAGTAGTATTTATTATTAGGGCTGTGTGTGTGATAAAAATAAACGAAGCACACAGACAGTGACAGGCTGGGGTGATTGGCGACTACATCTGGGGCATGTGGACCAGGCGCGGTCTAGAAGTGGTGCGAGTACGTGTAGAATTGGCCACCCTGGGGACAGCGATTAAATAATACAAAACAAGAATTTAATAATAGTAGCAAAATACGTACGATGGTCATATTATATAATAAAGGCAGCAGGACTCAATTGATCGGGTTAGGACATGATCGCCACATCTAGACCGTGGGCGGGATGTCCCAATGCGGTAATTGAAACTCACACATTACCACCACACCTTATTATTCTTATTGTCCAGTATATGTATGCATATGCCTTATTGATATGCATTTTTACACAAAAATTGGCATACTTTTTTGTATCTCCTTGTTAGCTCTTTTCTGTTTCATCCGAGTACTCTCTTTGTCTGAAGCATAGCGCGGCAAAGACAAAACCGATCCGCGAGGCCCAGATCGCACCAGGCCTTGCAACTCCATCACGAGGAGGCCGAGTTGACTCGTCCAGGCGGTGGCTTGATACGTCGAGCCAATCCGGGCGGGCTGTGTATCTCGTGCAGAGAATCTTGTTTTTTGTTGTATACTAATTAGTGCGTCGTAACTCACAAGGTCTCGTACTTAAAGCGGGCAGTATGATCCTTGCGGCATTTTTATCATTTGATTTTTATTTCTTTGCACTTCTCACAAAATAAAACAAAACAATCAAAAAGACTAGTCCCCATCAGGCAGCCACGTCATTGCTGGCTGGTTTCGTCAAGCAGGGTCAGACACCGGTGGATCATCCGAGCGTTCTCGACTGCTGACGTGCTCATCATCATTCATATTCCATTATTCCATTCGTCAAGGTGATTGCGAATCTTTTTTTATTTCTACTGTTTTCTCTCTGCCTGTTCCTCCTTATAATAATTTCGCCTCCTGCATGCCTCCTTCATCCTTCATTCTTCATTCTTCACCGCCATCTGTTATCTTTATCTTCCTTTATCTCGCTATCGTGCTGCTATCTTGATAAGCCCGTGAGTCACCGGCGCTGACTGGATTGGCATCCCCAGAATCAAGGACTCTCACGATCATCGGAGTACCTGCATACCATCCATACCGGCTTGTGACACCAGAGCTTCACTTCTACTTCTGTCTGCTGTCCGCCCCGGGAATCCTTTACTCGTCTGGCCAGCCTGCATAAAGCAGACTCCAGGGCGATCGCCCTGCTAAGACATCTGGTCTATCGATCTGGGGCCAACAGTGGGTCTTATCAAGGGCCGCCATGCATCGCCGACAAAACCCTCATAGTAGTAGGCTGGAGTATAATAATAATACCTCACCGCCATCCACTCGCACTCCTTCTACTACTACTTCTACTACTGCTGCTGCTGCTGCTCATCGTCGCCAGTCCTCTTCTTCCACCACTACAACTAATACCACCGCCAATGCTAAGAAAGGACCTGTAAGGCCCCAACGGCCCTCGCTCCACCACCGCAAGAGCGCCTCTGCCCACCTCCCCCATACAACTCACACCCCCAACCACAACCACAACCACAACCGTCGCAAGTCCTCGCATCAGTCGGTCAGCAAACTGCTGGGCCCTGGCTCTGGCCCTGCCAATTGGTCTGCCCAGCCCGACGACGATAAGCCTGAAATGGCAACCAGCTTCCTGCAGTACTGGTATGTTTTTTTTTTTTTTTTTTCTTTTTGCCCTTATCGTGTCACATTCCACTGCATGTGCTTGTCTCCAGCGCATTCTTGGCTAACATGTTCTTGGTACGCAGTGCCATGTGTGAAAAGCAGATAACAGTGCCCAGCAACTCGGTTCTGTACTGCAGCGAGAGGTACGTTATCTCTCTTTAAAAAAATATATATATATAAATACTGACTGTATATAGCTGCCGCCGCAAAGACTCGTGCAAGCCCCTGTCGGCTTCGTCGTACACCTACACCATGACTTCTTCGTCCACTACTCCTCCTTCCTCCCCACCCATGTCGCCGCGAGACATCGTCGCTCCTCTGACTCCCACGCGCTCTTCGTCGCCCACCACCACCACCGCCACATCTTCGCTCCTCCCCAGGATACCCTCAGACCTGCACGACGCCCAGTCAGATCTTGACCCCACCGAATGGAAGCCCGTGATACACCGCTACCCCTCTCAGGGCGGTGGCCGGCGCACACCCTCGTCAACCTCTCTCTCCTCGTCGAGCGAAGCATGGACTTTTCTCTCGCAGTTCCACCACCACCACCATGACTCTGTGACGACTGGCTTTGGTCTTCGCCGCTCAGCCGCAAACACCCATCGCAGCTCGGCGGTCAGCTTGTTATCGTCGACGCTTGCGCCGTCGCTCACAAACACGTCGACGAGCACAATGGCCTCGTCGCTCAGCAGCAACAACAGCGCCGGCTCGCCGCTGGAGTATAACACCACCACCTCCTTTGGTGGACATGACGCTGGAGCAACACGCCCGCTGCCACCGCGCCACAACCCGTCATATACGGGTGTTAGTGCTACCAAGGGCGTTGAGCTGGTTGTTCCGCACATTGCTGCCACTACTACTACTGCTGCTGCTGCTGCTGCTGCTGCTACCACCACTGCAACCGCTGGTACTAGTGCTGGTGCTGGTGAGAGTCTGGCCTCGTCGCCGACGGACAGCCACGACGGCGGCGTGTGGCTCAAGTCTCATCGTCATCGTCGCTCTACTCCTGTTCTTCCTGTTCCTACTACTGTTGCATCTGGCGCGTCTTTTGCGACTGCCGTGTTGGTTGAAGAGACACATTGATTTTTTATTGCAAGTTAGCGAGCGATTATATAGTATATAGATGTGATACGTGTGGACGGAATCTTTTTTAGACTATTTCAGGCAGATTTAATACAACAAGTTAATTCTTTTTTTAGAGAAAGATTTTCCAAGTGTTTTTTTTTTTTTTAATAAAGTCTGACTGGCAATGCTGTTCAATGTAAACATATGGCATATGACAGACATATTTAAACCGAACAATGTCATACGACTGCATGCATGCTCAAAGCTATCTAAACCAAAGATACAGAAATGAAAAAGAAATCAAGGAGTGCAGCGCCCAGTGAACCGAGGATACAAACAGCACTCGCGCACAGTGTATCGACCGCAAACCCAGGCCAGGAATCGCTCGAGACCGAGACCGTAGCCGCCGTGAGGCGAGGTTCCGTACCTGAGTTGTTAAGTGTTAGTAGACAGCTTGACAGAGGAATAAAAGAAGAACGTACTTGCGCTGGTCAGTGTACCAGTAGTATGGCGCAGCATCCATCCCCTCGCGCTTATACGCCGCTAGCAGCTCGTCGTAGTCGTCAATACGGCAACTTCCACCAACAATCTCGCCGACACCAGGCATCAGCACGTCAACACTGTCGGTGACGCGCGGGTCGGATGTGTCCTTTTTCATGTAAAACGCCTTGATTTCAGCAGGGAAGTGCGTCAGGAAGATGGGCTCGTTGATGATGTCGGTCATGCGGCGCTCGGCGGCTTCGGCAATGTCGTCGCCAAACTCGTGCGGCTTGCCCTCTTCGTTGACGATCTCGTGCTCGCGCAGCCACTCGATGGCGTCTGAGTAGCGCATGCGCTTAAAAGGTCGGCTCGGCGGCTTGAAGTCTGGGTTGAGCGTTTTGATAAACTGCGCAATCTGCGGCTCTGCAAACAGCTGGTCGATTACCTTGGAAATCACGATTTCGATATGGTCGAGCAGGTCGTCAAACGTGATAAAGTCGAGCTCGGCTTCGATGTGAGTGTACTCCGACAGATGCCGCCGCGTCAGCGACTTTTCTGCGCGGAACGACGGGCAGATGCAAAACACATCGCCCATCGACGCCAGGCACGTCTCCAGGTACAGTTGCGATGACTGCGTCAGGTACGCCGGCTCGCCGTAGTAGTCAAACGAGAACAGCGTGCTGCCTCCCTCGACCTGTGTCTGTACCATGGACGGCGGCGTCACCTCGAGCATTTTGGTCTCCTCGAATGTTTTCCGGAAAGCCCGTAGCGTCGCGGCTCGCACTTTCATCACTGCAGACGACGTCTCTCCACGGAGGACGAGGTGTCGGTTGTCGAACAGAGTCTGGGGTTCGGCGTTTGCTGATACTCGGTTGGTGATCGTCTCCTTGTCGCCGGGAGCCTTGCCGATAATAGTGAAAAAGTCGGCATGAAGCTCTCGGTCGTCGGGGGCGTGTTGCTTGGGGGGAACGGCGCGCATCTCGCCATGGATGGCAATCGTCGTCTCCAGCGTCAAGGTCATGGCATCGTACGTCTTGACCAAGTCGCCCATCAGGACACATTGCAGCAGTCCATAGCCATCCGCCAGAGTCAAGAAGATGACATCCTTTTGTGACCGCAGACGGTGAACACGTCCCAGCACGCGAACCCGAGTGCCAGGCTCGCTCGATTCCGGCGCACGCAACTTCACGGTAGCCGGGTCCGTCACGTCGAGCCTAATGCGAATCGCCTTAGGCAGAGATTTGTCCTCATTAATCACAACCTTCTTGGCCTCCTCAAGCACAACCTGGCGCTTCTCCCACTCTGCCTTTTCCCGAATGGCAAGTTCATCCGCCTTGGCAGCTTTCTTCTTGGCTCCCTCGTAATTTTTGAGCGCTTTCTTCAGTCCAGACGCGGACAGCGGCTTCCATTCCAGGCGCGACGCTTCGTTGTCGTTCTCCACGGGTCCTGTCACGGATTTGCGCGTGAGGTATTGGATTCCTTCCGTGGTCGGCGCATGCTGCAGCATCGCATGCAGGACAGTCTTGTAAGCGGCGGTTTCGGCGCCAGTGGCCGAGGAATCGTCCTTGCCAACATCCTCGTCGATGTAGATTTTGTTTTCAGGGGCGGCCATGATGGCTAGTGTCGTGTTTTCAACGAGAGTCTGCAATTGCGGTGTTAAGCATTGTTCTGCAAAAGTTACACACCTTTTTATCTTTATCTGACGATGACTCACACTTGCAATCGACCAATGCTACCCAACAATCTCGGCTGGAACGCGTCTCGGTCAGCTATGGCAGAGCACTGTCAAAAGCTGCAAGGCGCTGTCCAGGAATGCTATTATCAGCCAGAGACCGAGAAATGGGATTGACGTACGACTGGCGGAGGGGGAGGGCGTTGGAAGGGGTTTTTCCTTTTTCCCCCACAACACAAAAGGAGGGGCTGTATCCTTATCGCACGTTCCTGCCTCAGGCACCAACGTTCTTATTTGCCCTAAATAATCGGGTTGGATCCTGCAAAATGCCAACTTTGTGATCTCAGATTTGTTCTATCTGCCACGAATTTCCTATGGATATTTATATACAATCCTGATTAATTCTTCCGATCAGAATTTCCATGAGGCCACGTCGCTCCAGGGTTAGGGTTTGGGGCACGAACATTACCTCTGTTATCGCCCAATCATATGATTTGGGGCTGTTGTATATCGCTTTCGTCCGATGGCATTTCGAAGAAGAATACAGTCTATGAAAATAAGATTGATTTCTCCATTTTCCAGGGTATGGTTTCATGTCTTAATGACAGTAACGCTTCTGCGAGACGTTTTAAAATGATGTGAATAGAATATTGGCATACTATCAAACCACCGCTCCATCATCGAGATGACCACTATTCTCGACCGCATGGCGTACAGTACATATCCTACGGTGTTACGATTCTGGGATTCCGTCGAGTACGGCAGCAAAGACAGACTACAAGAGGCTGCGAGGGACAGGGGCGATGTTAAGAGGGCAAACAATATCTACCGATCAGTTTTCAACATTGGGTGCAAAAAATTGGTACTTGATAATGTATTCCATTATGCATTTACGAATGGTAGTGAGGAGGCCACCCGACGTCATAGTTGTCAGCTCTTATAGTCCCATTCGAACAGATACTGAATGAACCACATCCAACCTTCTGAAATCTTACAATTGTTTCCTTTTTGTTTACAATAAAATAAAATAACAAAGATATAAAAGGTAGATTCAAAGACCTTTGAAATAACATCTACCCCTTTGTCCGGCAATTACCTTGTTCTTACTAGTCGAACAATGAAACAGGGAAGCAGGCGAGGCAACAGCCCTAGATTTCAGACCGCCTTATTTGATCTTATTCAAATTTCCAGTCTCATATCGTATGGTTGCTTCACTATGCCCATGGGAACCACCGCGTCTTTCTGGCTAGTGAAAAGGAGCAGAAGATATCTCGACATGGTCCTATCAAAAAAGCAGGAATACCTGTCGATGTATACTTATTTTCATAATACTTTTATGGCTACTGTAAGCTTACAGTAATGGCAGGTTATACCTCAGCGAAGATTACAGCGACATGAAGATTATTTGTGGTAACGAGGTGTTTCCAGCTCATCGGAACATAGTCTGTCCTCAGTCACTTTATTTTAAGCATGCATGTTCTGGGAGTTTCAAGGTTTGCGTTCTATTTGCCCTGTTGACTGAATAAATTAACATCAGCGATAGGAAGGCTCAGGTCTCTTTGAATTGCATCGTCATAACCCGATTCTCCTCAAAAAGATGCTCCAGTTTCTTTATACCGACGATTACGCCCTCGACAATCACCAGAGCATTTGTACCTGCGATTATAGTTGGCCCTCTGGGTATAATGAATGCTTACTCTGTCATGAGTTAAAAAACGCAGGCGCCCAAGGTATCTGTCATTTCAATGTTCTCATGTACATCCAAGCAGACTACTTTCACATTGAAACTTTAAAGCTCAAGGCTTTGAAACGTTTCCAATCTTATTTTCAACCATTCCCAGCCTTCACCCAAAGGTCGTTTGAGGCGGTTGTTATGGAAATATATGACAGAACGGCAGAAGATGACCCAATCCGGGCTCAACTGGTGACGTTGACAGCTAAAAATTCGGCGGTGCTAAAAGGGAAGGGAAATATCATTAACAGGACTTTTCTTGAACGTTTTCCTGTGTTTGCAGTAGATCTTTGTCTTGCAAGTTTGGATAGATAGATTGAACTCAAATATTGAGTTAAATGGCAGTATTGCTGTTTTGATAGTGCCTCTTCCACAACCCTAACTAAACGTGCCCCGGCACTACATATCAGCGACAGTAACCTTTTACAAATACATTGATTCCAACTAATGTTGTAGGTTCATATTAGATTAGTCCTTGAGTTATTGTTGAAGAAACCAATAAGACGTGATATCGCCCACCCTCAGAGATTCAGAAGCAACTCGATTTATTCAATTCTTCCATATAATCAGTATGTGTCATTAGAAGATCCGGGCGGATTATCATAGCTGCCAATCCAATAGTATGAGATGTCAAAAAAATCTAGAGGAAAATGCATATTTCGTCAAGTTTGAAAGTTGAATTCTATCTCCACTGATACGCCAGTCTGGTATCTATATGTTATGACAACGTGCTTAGCTAAATGCAAAAGAAAAAGACAAATAAAATAAAGACAGAGAACGTAATAAGAAAAAGAAAAGAAGCGAGAGAAAAACAAATCACGTAAAAATATCCACAGCCACTCTTTCCCTGTTCATCTTTGCAAACCAATGCTCATAAATTTCGTCGGTATTCTCCATACCTCGCGCTTCAACCACCGCGGCAAATATCTGTCTGGCCATTGCAACCACCGAGTTTCTAAGCGCATTTGAACCACATAAATAAAACCTAGCGCCGCCGTCGTACATTTCGACAAGATCTTTTCTGTCCTGCCAGAGCCGGTCCTGGACATGTTGTCGCGGAATGCCGTCTTGTGGTTCCTTGGAATATGCGTATCGCACATCGACTACGCCAGCCTCTTGCCACTGCTCAAACTCGTGTGAAAAGAGTTTATCGCCACGTGCAGATCTGCAGCCAATAAAAAGTATCGCCGGTGCCAGTTTCTGACCAGAAGCTATGCGCAGAGCTCGTTCCTGAACAAACGCTCGGAAGGGCGCGAGTCCCGAACCAGCACAGATCATCACCATCGAAGTCATCTGGGGATCATCTGGGAACTTGAATTTGGAGTTTGATGTTTGGATTCCGCACGAAAGATGATGTCGTGGCTCAAGCCCAGACAAATAATTGGTTGCCACCCCCCTAATTCGCTTACCAGCGAGAATATCTTCCTTTCGATCGACAACCGACACAGTCAGTGAGCACGAATGGGGGTCTTTTGAAGGAGAAGATGAGATTGAATATTGGCGAAGACGCATGGGTTGTAGCATTTGCAGGAAGTCGCCTAATGATAGAGGGGCTGAGGGTGCTTGCTCTAGGATATCTAGCACGCTGAGGTTTTCTTCAGCGAAGTTAGTTGAAGTAATCAATTCTGTCAACCTTGTTTTCTCAACAGAACTCGTGACACGTTCGATAATAGCTTCGATATTCTGCTTATCGTTAGATTAAAGAAAATAACAAAAATTGGGAATTCTCGTACCTCGGCTGTAGCAGGATGGTTTAGCTCGACACATTTACTTAGTGATTCGTAAACAGAGAACTCTTTGCCGATTGGAAAAATGGTGGATATGCCATTGGTAACTTTCATATGGGTGTTGAGAGAGATTCCAAACCGATTCATTGCCCGTGTCACCGTTGTATGCGGGTTGGTTGGGTAGAGTTTTACATAGTCCCCGATACCATATGTTATTTTTGAGGGTAGTTTGAGACGAATATGACGTTTTTCCTTGTGTCCAGGTGCAGTGAGAACAGTGTTCTCCAACACTGTACAGTCAAAAAATTGCTGGTTATGTTGAGTGTGCTGAGGAGGAGTTGAAATAAGTTCTAGAGCCAAATCATTTCCCCCGATAGACTCTTTTGTAGACTGCAAGCCAAAAGATCCTCTCAGACATGGCCAAAGCTCAGAAGCTTGCCATTTCGCAAATTTGGAAGAAATGGATCCACTAGAGACGTCAGCAAGAGACAACTGTATCAAGCGTTGTGCTCCTGCATGGCTTAGGGCGCCGTCCACGAGTTTGGGTATTCGGTGAAAGGTTGACACCCAGTCGCGGTTCCCACACCCAAAGATGGCAAATTTGACACCAGATAGGCTGTCCTCGTGTAGAGACTGAACCCAAGAGACAAAATTGGCCGCATTATCTGCGGGCTGGCCTTCATAGCTCGCCGTAATGATGACAACAGGTTGGTCAACGGGCAATTTACCCACTGCCGCATCGAGAGCCATGATAGAGGGTTTGAAACCGTTTCTCGTAGCAGCATTAGCACAATGGGAGGCCAAGGTCTCACAAGTTCCCATGTTAGACCCATAGAGGATCGTTAATGGGTGTAATGTGTGTTCTGCTACTTTTTCTGTGGCTTTCTCGGAGACCTCTCCATGGCTGGATTCGTGACCATTCATATTGTTAGCAATAGCTAAAGCGTCTAGATGAGGTCGTGGAACTGCATGCATAAAGAGATTCTTGGGTCGCAAAGTGACAATGTTATCAATCTCCAACTCATAGTTTTCATCTTTTAATTTAAGATTGAAGCTCTGAGCGGCGAGAGCCGTGATCAAAACAATCTCATTCCATGCAAAAGCCTTTCCAATACAGGAACGCGATCCGTTGCCAAATGGCTAAATAACGGTTAGTTGCTTCTAATGAATCCTTACACAAGTTGCTAGCTTACCTTCCACGCGTTCTTGGGCAAAGATGAAAAGTTGTCATCGGACATTCTGTCAGGTCGGAAAGCGTCCACATCATCTCCCCAGACTTCAGGGTCTTTATGTATAGCTGGCAGGACTGCCATGAGTGCCTGGCGCGGCATAATAGTGTATTTCCCTTGACCAATAACAGTGGGATTGACTCGGTCTTTCGGTTTGAAGAAAATAACTGGCGCGGTTGGATATAATCGAAGCGTTTCTCGGGCACACGAATTGATATAACGGAGTTTTGGGAGATCGTCCACAGTAATTCGGCGGTTTCCAATAACCTCGTCAACCTCCTCTTGCACCTGCCTCCACACTTCTGGGTCTTTGAGGAGATGATAAAATAGAAATCCTATTGCACCGGCCGTAGTCTCGTGTCCTGTCTCTAAGTCAGCTCCCGTGGTTCAAATTATGCAGAGTTCTCCCACCTGCTACTAGAAATGTAATCATATTGTCGATAATGCTTTCCTCATTCATCTTTTCTCCCGTCTTCGGATCTCGACCATTGACCATTGCATTTAATATGTCCGTCCTCTCCGTGGGATTCTGCCGCCTGTGTTCTAATAGTTGTTTTGAAAATGTTCGAAGATACTTGATATCATCCCAATATTGTTTTTCTCGACTCCACATAAATTTCGTCGCCCAGGCCGGCCTGTTTGCGCGAAGGTTGGACTCTCCGAGGAAGCGAAGCATATGCGTAACGAACGGATGTGTCTCGTCGGTATAAAATGAGTTAAACCGTGCCCCCATAGCTGAAAGGGCAATTGAGTCGAGTGTGAAACGAGTAGCGTCCTCTATAACATTAATTGGCTTCTCGCTGCCTTGTCGAGCCCATTTGAGAATCAGTTGGCTAGCGATATCATACATTTCTGTTGATTCATGAGTATATTTTTTTCATATAGCAAAAAATGTCCTCTCTCTTACCATCGAACATGTCCTGAACATGAAGCTCTCCAAATGCTGGTAGCAGAGTCCGATGGGCGACTCCCCAGTTTTCCTCGTTGGGATGAGCTGTGACCAGGCCATCATTGGCACCGTTTCTCATCTGGCCAACAGGGCCAGAGACAGACTTGACGAAGCGTTGTTCGTCGCAGAGCTCGTTGAATAGCTCATGGTTTGTAACTGAAATGCGAGTGATACCGACAATAACAAGTTTACAGATGGGACCTACACGTTGTTTCTTCAGTTAGTACACACTCTATCATACAAAAGGGTGGCTATGAGAGAAGATACCGTAGTTATCTCTCAGGCGAAATAGACTCTTAATCGCTTGACTGGGGTTGATTTCAAAGAGATTACCAAGAATTGGCCATCCCGGTGGTTGAGGAATTCCTCCTTCAAATTCTGCCATCTCGTATAATTCTGGCAAAGAAGTTAACTTTCTCTACATAAAGTGCGTCAAGTGTGAACCCCCATTTTTTTTCTAACAGGACATTATATATTATAAAGTTTGGTAACTGACATGACTCCGCCCACATTGCACGTGTGACATGAGGGCAGAAGCCCAGAACTGCGTCTTGGCTGATGACAACGTGCACTCTTCAGTTTCACATTCCTGTAGGCTGAGGTTTCCAAGAATAGAAAATGACCTGTGGTCGTCATACGTACTCATATTCTCAGTCATTTGTTGGTTTTGGGTCCCGCCCCCAGCTGTATACAATCGTTACCCAACGATACAAATTGGAGGAGGGTGGCTGCAATCACACTAACAGACCCATAGGAAGGATCTTCCAAACATACGTACAGTATTTCCTTATAAGCAGGTATTACTGTATCTTTACTAGGGCTGTAAAACTCGATCGACTTGGCAAAAGCTAGACGGATCGGTCCTGTGTCGGGGTATGATAACTTTAATATACGGCTTTTTTTCTAGAACAATGCTACGGGGCCAACGGGCGTATATTCCTGCTGGTGGATTCTTTGATTTTCTAGAAAGAATCGACAAGGTTACCATAATAGGTAACATCTTCGTCGCTCTGCAAGGGACACGGAAGAAACAACGTATCGGTGATCTTGGAGATGAATTGTGATTTACATGTACCGCATGTCGAGATACAACTGGGAAGACACCTGTTAATCAGAACGCTGTTGATATTCAAATCAACTTCATACAAGATCTGTGTATAAAGCCGCGTGTTTTCCACGTGTAAGCTTTATGGTGCCAACTACAACCAATATCTTCAGCTAGTTCAGATCCAAAATTTTCTAGCCCCTGTTGGATATAAAGTGGAGTAGACAATCGTAACCTTAGCCCCATCGAACCTGTCCCTTCGTGAAAATCTCAGTGTAGTAGTGCTCAGTCCCTCGATTTCAGCCCATGTCACATGGCCACGTCGCATTAGCCTCCGTAAAACCTCATGGCTATGTTGGTAGGGCTGTGGATCGATTCATTTGGGTTTTTGTTCTAGCCTACCTTGGCATGGAAAGGCTGAAGCATGCGTGGCATACTGTGAAGAAACTTTGTTGGTTGGGGCCATGCAAGTCTCCACAAACCCTAAGTGGGGACAACAAGGATAGGATATAATTACGTAGAATATACGAGTAACGAGCATCAAACACTCGTACCTTATTTTACTACTTTAGACATTCCAGATGTCGTTAGCATCATCAATATTTTTGATTCACTTGGTCCAATCACCATGGCAATTATCGAACTATAGCATGACGCTTCAACTCTCTACTAATTTGCGTATCTTTGAATATCTTCACAAACTGGATCATAGAACCCACGATACTCGAGCATTATTTATATAAATTTTTAATAAGAATATTACATGTAATTCTTTAAATACCAGGAGTCTTTCCGCCTGTATACCAGTTGACATATATACATAAAAATAAAATCTATAAAAATAATCGTATCTCATCATGCTCTTTGCGCGGCAGCCAACTCGGCATAAAGGCCTTTCTTGGCTACCAGGGTATCATGTGTGCCGCTTTCCAGCACCTTTCCTTTATCCAAAACACAGATGCAATCTGCACTTTTAATAGTGCTGAGCCGGTGAGCAACCGCAATAACGGTGATACCTTGCTCTCTAACGGCTTTATAAATTGTCTTTTGGATCATTTGCTCGCTTTCGGCATCGAGGGCACTTGTTGCCTCATCCAATATCAAAAATTTTGGTTTTCGGACAAGAGCGCGTGCGAGTGCAAGACGCTGGCGTTGGCCACCGCTAAACGTGTTTGCACTTGATATCATTGTATTGAAGCCCTCGGGCAAGCTGAGGATGAAATCCAAGATATTGGCATCGCGGCATGCGGCATGCAGTTCTTCTTCTGAAACCTCATAGTCGGAGCATCCCATGACGACATTAAACCGGATCGATGTACCTTGATAAAGCACAGACTCTTGTGGCACAAGAGACACGAACCGTCGATAATCGACAATATTATAATCTTGCAATGCCCAATCATCGATGTGGATGCTACCGGAGGTTGGTTGGTAGAACCGTTCAAGAAGATTGACAATGGTACTCTTTCCACTCCCCGAAGGCCCTACTAGAGCAACGAACGAGTTGGGGCGGATCTTGAGGTTGATATCGGATAGGATGATCGATTCCGGGGCAGACGGATAGGCAAAGGAGACATTTTGGAAGAAGATGGCCCCGCGACGGGGTCGGAACATAAGGTCTCTTTTTGCGACAGCTTCTTCTTGTTGTTTGTCATTGTCTTGTAGGCTTAAGATAGACCTGGCAGCTTTTCCTGCCTCTGTGAGATTGGGAGCGCGGATGAAGGCATCACCGGCATCCTGGGCTCCAAAAGTGATGGCGATGAAGCACACAAAGAAATCGAATACGGTGAGGGAGCCTCGACGAATAAGAAATGCGCCGTACCATATGGTGAAAGCGTTGACGAGGTAAGTCAAAGACTGAGAAAATGCGAAGAAAAGAGCGAATTTGCAGCAAACCACATATGCTGATTTGGCGATGACGGATAGTTCTTTGTTATAGTCGTCCAGCACTGCCTGGTGGCGGCCTAGTGACAGTACAGTTCGGATTTTATCAACTGGTTCTCGAGCAACTTCAGCAGAGGCCAAGCCTCGTGCATGTGTTTGTTCATCAAACACAGATATGAGATGCCACCGAAAGAACCCTGCTCCGACAAGGGCGGGCACGGCAATGAGAACAACCAGTCCAAGTCGCCAGTTAAGGATAATGGATAACAAAGATGCCGTCAGCAGGTTCGACGATACGGAAAGAACTGTGCCTAATACGCCTCCGTAGGCTGTTGCCAGAGTCGCGCATTGGCCAGAGAGGAGATCGATCAATCGAGTTACGTTATTTTCTTTTTGTGAAAACCATGGAATCTCTTTTCGAAGAATGTTTCGAAACGCCTCCAAGCGTACTCTCTCTACCATCCTTTCTTTGCAAAGTCCCAAAAAGAAAGTCGAGCCTAGATGACCGAAGAAATTGACGGCCCCAATTGCAATAAAGAGCCCAGAGTACATGTCAACTTTAGTGGTGAACTTGGGTGCTGATGGCGCGGCAAAGAGATCAATAAGTTTGGCAAAGACAAGAGCTTGGAGAGAGTATACTACTCCGGCAACACAAGCTCCAAATAAGCCGAGAATCTGATACAAAATCTCGGGCTTCGCAAATTCGAACAAACGAACAAGTAATGTAAGTAATGACAAAGATGTCATCGGCGGTTCATCTTCTTGCGGATCGGATATAACCGATCCTGTCTCCATCTCATTAAGAGTGAACGGGGCTTGCCACTGGTCTTCGTCATGCAATTCAACGAAATTATCCATGTTCCAAATACCGCTGAGTCGAACACTCCATCGTCCACTGTTTCGCTTGGAGCGGCGGCTTCGTTGCGAAATTCTCGTGCCCGACCTCGAGACAAGACCGGGAAGTCCACGCCGAGCCACTGAATCAGAGTGTGTAATATCTTGTTTTGTAGAAGCTTGAATTTCTACTAGAGATTTGTAAATGCCTCCACGTTGGAGAAGCTCCATATGAGTTCCTTGTTCTTGGACCTGGCCCTGGTCTAGGACAATAATATTGTCTGCATTCCTTATAGTGCTGAGTCGATGAGCAATAATAATAGTTGTTCTTCCCTTGGAAGCATTCTCCATTGCCTTTTGTATCGCGACTTCAGAATTGGAGTCCAGTGCTGATGTAGCTTCGTCCAGAACGAGAATTGCCGGCTTGGCTACGATAGCCCTAGCAATTGCGAGCCGTTGTTTCTGCCCTCCACTGAGGACGACGTCGCCGATTACGGCTTTGAATGCTCCTGGGAGCTGTATAATAGTGCTGTAAATATTGGCTTCTTTACAGGCATGTTCGACTAATTGGAGTTTATGTGTAGACGACGCGTTTTCGTACGGTGTCCCAATAAACCCATATGATATGTTATCAAAGATAGTACCGCGGAAAAGAACAGGCTCTTGCGAAACGAGTGCAATTTGAGACCGGAGAAATGAGAGATTAATTGAGTCTATCGAGACCCCGTCAAGCAACACGCGGCCAGTGGTTGGGTTGTAAAAGCGTTCCAGAAGGCCAACAATTGTTGATTTTCCAGAGCCCGAACGACCAACCAAAGCAGTTACTTTATAGGGTGGAAAGCTCAAACTAATATCGTCAAGAGCAGTCATTTCCGGACGGGTCGGATATGAGAAAGTGACATTCTGGAAGTCAATTTGTCCAGTGATAGTGCCTAACTGAGTCCCCTCGAGGGAGAAATTGTCGATCTCCGGGATACGATTTATAATTTCAAAAACTTCTCGACCGGCTGACACAGCCGACACGAATATGTTGATGTATTGCGCGACTTGGCTGAGGGAGAATGCTGCGATAATGACAGCAAAGAGGATGGTGACGACGCTCCCCGTAGTGACGGCTCCTTGTAGTAGTGAACGCGATCCCTGCCAGAAGGCCAAAGCATAGGCAGCATACAGGGCCAAAAATATGGTCCCAAGCATGACTCCTGACCAAAAAGAGCTCCTAATGCCAGATTTTCGTGCCTCCTGCTGGTCGCTCGCGTATGGACATTCAAGGGTTTTGGTGTCTCCCATGGACACTGAGACTTGAGGAGAGGAAAATACATCACTGGCAAAGCCGTGTGCAGACGTATTAAAAGACAGCGAAATATTATAATGCTTAGCCACTAGAATCGATACTAGGCCTGCTGCCAGAAACATAGTCGGAAGGACGGCAAGCATGATCAGAGCCAGTTTCCAGTAGCGCACAAGTGCAACGATCATAGCAGTGAAAAAAGTTGATACTGCGGCGATGGCCAGACCGACTTTCTCTGACAGCCCAGCTTGAATAACATTCATGTCTTTGGTAAGCTTTTCCAATATTTGACCAGTGCCTAATTCGTCGAAGAAAGCCATATCCTGCGAGATAACGGCCCGCATATACTTCAAGCGAATTCGGCGCGTGATCTGTTCTCCGGAGGCCATCCAGCAAAAGATTGATACAAATGTGGCAACGGCAACGGCTACTCCTATGTAGACGAGATACAGCGAACGTTGAGCGACTTGTGACGAAAATTCTCCGGCTGATTCATGGCTTGCGTGGGTGAAAACTTCTGTTAATGAGCCAGTGACGATTGTCATGATAGGCTATTCAAGTTAGCTGTCAAGGTCAAAGCCAAAGTAACAAAGTAAAGAGGCAATGAGGCACTCACCAATGCAGCGCCGGTGACCATGCTGGAAAAAACACCAACGGACTGCAGGACTTTGTCTTGCGTCGAGGCATATTGTAGGAATGTAAAATAGTTGAATTCAAGTTTCTTCTCGGGCTGCGGGTCGCCCTCAGATGGTTGTTGTTCATCGACACTTTTATTATCTGCACCGAGTTTGCTCACTTGTTGCAGACCAAAAGCGTCGACACTGTCCTCTGACGAGCGTTTACGAAGAAAACGCATCTTGGAGGCCTGGTGGTCGAAACACCGTGCCAGGAGCAACAAAGTAGCAGGATACCGATCCCAACCTTTTCACGAGCCTCCAGAACTCCAGAACTCCAGAAATTCCAGAACTTCCCAGTAAAGTGGATTCTGCTCTTAGGCCATGTAGCACTTTGTTTCAAGTTTCGAAAAAGGGTAAATGGTTCTAGAATGAGGTTCTCGTCCCGAGAAAGACGGCCTGCACGCCTAACCAACACCTGTCACCCTATGACTCTCGGCGTCAGCACGATGAAAAACTTACGAGGCCTTTGGAACGGAACAGAGGAATCGCAATTATTGTTTCTAAGAATAATAAAAACATTTTGATTAAGTGGAATTCCTGGCCCCGGAGTCTCCACTGAGCTGAGATTCCGGTGAAGACAGCCACGCTCGCTCCAACTTAAGCAAAACAGCTCAGGCTGGAGGGGCAAAACCAACACAGACGAACACAAAAAAAAATTTAAAAAAAATTAAAGTACCCTGCATCAGCAAAACCAACAGAGTTTCCAGGAACACATTAAAACCAACAGAGTGAATGGAACACAACAAAACCTGGCTAAAAGCAAACATTTATATACGCAACACCTCCCTATAAGCAATGTAACATTGAATACGTGCTACATTGACATGTAAAATCAAAATCTCATACAATATTATTCAAATCGTCTTTGTTAGTCTATTACTTATGTTTTTAACCCCTCCTACACAAATTTTCTTATAACAAAGGTGAGTCAATTAAGAACTTTTAGAAATTTCTGTCTATCTGTGCATTCAAAATGTCTTTTGTTTCTTGATTACCTGTGTTCGCAGCAGTATTACGTAGTAATAAGAAAAACTCTGCTCTAATGCCAGGTGCAGGGTCAGGCGGTGCAGAATATTAGGAATTGACTTCAGTATTACTACAATCAGACTAGCAGTACGGGTCAAGTTAGATATAGGACACCTAGAGAAGCCACATAACTTGGAACGGCAAGGTTTACGGTATTTTACGCAGAACAGATCATGTTGGAAGGTAGGAGGCTTGGCTTCAGGGTCCAAGGGACTAAGAGTCCAATATTGGTTAAAGCCAAAGCTTATTATTATTTATAAATAGCCTGTTAGGTAATCAATATAGAGTTTAGACATATAATTGATTGCTTTTAGACAGGTTTTGCTGTGTTTTGATGTTGGCTCCAGCCTTGGCCCACTAGGTCCACCCAACATGCTGTGCAGCTCTAGAGTCAAAGCAAACTAAACGTAATATGCAATTGCGCACATAATTGCGCAGGATCAGAGTGGAAACTTGTCGCGTGCGTTAGGGTTACCCCCATACACGTTACATACAGGCAAGACCACCTGCCACCAACGTGGCTGGCTCTAGGGGCCGCCCCCAAATCGTAGCCCTACAGCTACGCTTGGCTAACGCGCAACCAGTCAGAATCTTAATAGAACTATGAAAGTCTTGGCAAAATTTGTTGTATGTTGATGCTGGAGGTCTCTCTACTATGGCAAACCAACAGTCGAAGACGGCGCATTAATGCTGTCGACTGGTGGCTTCGTAGAGTATATAACCAGCTTCCCCTTCGCTCCAAATATCTCCCATTCATCCTTCGATCAGTAACGCATTCTTCCTTTCTTGATTGTATATACCCCATAGACCGAGAGCTACGACCTGAACATCAACTTTCTTGAGCCTTTTTCAAAGCCTTTCCTTCTTGTTCATTCCCTCCTTACCTTTTATCATTCGAATCCAACCAACCGGTGCAAAGCTTCACTTCCCATCCCTCAGAAGAAAAGAGATACATTAAAACATTTCTACTATATCAACCAAGTCTCTCCGCCATGCCTTCTGCCGTCCCAGCTGTTGTCAGCGAGCCCGTTGCCCCCAACCGCAAGGGATCGGTCGCTTCACCAGCACGCACTCTCTTTGATACCGCAGCTGAATTTGACGCAAAGCTGCCTGACTATCCCGTACGCTCGTTTGACGATGTGGTGGCTGGTGTTCTGAATGATGCCGGAAACCACACCGACAAGGATGAGTATCAGCGCTTCAAGCAAGCTGTTGAGAAGCTTTCTCCTACTCTCCGGACGTCCTTTGAAGCAACAATGAACGTACTCCGTCAAGATGGCCCCAACTGGGCGACATCTCGCTTCGTATCCTTTTTCCTTTCTCTCAGAACGCCTCTTGGTGAGAACAGCATCACTGGATACCAACGGGTCAAGGCCAATGACCAGGCCACAACCGCAGCCATTGTACTTCACGGACTCGCTCGCCTCTATGTTGACCCTTCAACGGTTGACATTGTTGGCAGCAACCGTGCAGGCAAGCGATTCGAGCTGACCCAGCTCACTGACTTGCTCAGCACATGCCGAATCCCTGGAGAAAAGACAGATACTCTCCGTTATTCCAAAACCTCAACCCATGTCACTCTTTGGTCAAGAGGACACGCATATGCCATTGACATCATTGACTCTGCTCGTCGACCAGTCTCTGTGGCCACTCTTGCTGCCACGGTCCAGAAAATCTTGGATATGTCTTCCAAGAAAGAGCAACGCCAGACTTCAGTCGCCACACTTTCCTCCTACTTGCCGCGTGACCAGTGGGCAGCTGCTCGTCAGGAGTTGCTCGCCACCGATGAATCTTCATTCGATATCATCGAGTCTGCTATCACAACCATTGCGCTTCACGAATCTGACCCGCCCACCAAAGACGAGAGACTGCGCCTTGGCCGCGCAGGAGAGCGGAATCTCCACGCCGATCAGACACTTGGATTCACCGTGTTTAGCGATGGTGGAGTGTCTGGCCGTGTTGACCACACAATCGCTGACGGCGGTGTCTACGGCTTTTTTGGTCAAATCCTGACTGAGCACTGGGCTGAGGTTGCTAATACGGCTAATATTACGGCTGAGCCTGAGACCATTAACGAAGTCGAATTCTCTGAGATAAAGACCTCTGTATCTCCACCCCCAAGCGTGCCAAAGGCCCGTGCTATCTTTGATATCCCCCAAAATGCGGATGTCGTTGAACTTCTCAGCGCCACGAAGATGCTGAACATAACCCTTCAGCTCGCTTTCCAGGCAACTTTTGCCTATCTTTACAAGGAAACCGACACAATGATGAGCGAGCCCACTTCAGTCAGGGCCTTCCGCAATGGACGATGCGACCCGAACTATATCTTGACAAAAGAGTCGGTTGCATTGTCGAAAGCACTGTGCTCCGGTGCTCCAGTCGAGCAGATCATGGCTCTGTTTGCTCAAGCGAACGTGAAGTACCAGAAGTTGACACGCCAGACACGCGATGGTGCTGCAACCGGTCCCTGCATTGCTGTCTTGCGCAATGTTGTTGAGCAGCTTCCTGCGAGTGACGAGAAGGACACAGTGATGAAGGTGCTCTGTCTGTACCAGAAACCTGCGGTCTTTTTCACCGGCTCGGCTGCCACTCCGGGAGCTCTTGGTGCTGAAGCCTTCATCTTTGCCCCTGATCAGGTGTCTTTCAACTACTGCGGAGCGGGTAACCGCCTGACTTTCTGTGTTGCTGGTTCCGGCAAGTATATGCCAGGAATTGAGCATGTCAAGCCGGTCTTTGAGAAATTCTTGGTCGGATTGGGCATGGTTTCCACTTCAATGGCCTGTGTTGAAGCCATGTACCCTTCTCGAGGACTGGAAATTCTTACCAAGTATGGTATGGGCAAGGACAAGGCCATGGAGAAGGGCGCTGTCGCCATCCACGCCGGTGCCGGAGAAGAGTATGGCGGCTCCTCCCATGAGAAGAAACTTGTCGAGTTCATCATGTCGGTTGTCACCTTTGTCGGCCAGCAAGAAGTTGAAGCTGGCGCTTCTGCCGTCGATGTCGCTCAAAACTGTGTTGTTGCTCTCGAGAACTGTGTGTTTTTCAATGCCGGAAAGGGAGCTGTGTTTACATTGGACGGCAAACACGAATTGGAAGCCAGCATTGTAGATGGCAAGACTGGCGAGAGCGGTGCTGTTGCAGTGCTGAAGTACACCAAAAACCCGATCATCGCAGCACGAGCTGTCAAGGACCTCTCAGCTCACCCCTTCCTGACTGGAACTGGCGCCGACGAATTCGCCGCTTCCACCGGTTGCGAGCAGGTGCCCAACAAGTACTTCCATTCTCACGCTCGTGAGGCCCAGCTTCTCGCAGTGAGCCGTGATACCATTGCTAAGCTGCACCCCCAGACCGTCGGCGCCGTGGTCTTGGACGCGGCCGGAAATCTGGGCGTGGCCTCGTCAACTGGAGGCGTTGTTGGCAAGGAAGCCGGCCGCATTGGAGACACCGCAGTTGTTGGCGCCGGAGTGTTTGCTGATCACGAAGTCGCAGTCGCTTGCTCCGGACAGGGTGACGCATTCCTTTCGCGATCAATTGCCAGTAGGTTGGCTTTGCAGCGAGAGTTCACCCCCATGCAGACAATCCTAGACGATCTCGCCCAGCAGACTAAGGCTACTGGAGCTGCCATCATGCTTGAGAAGAATGGCAAGATCCGCATCGGACAAAGCTCCAAGGCCTTCTTTGTTGCTGGAGCAGAGAAGGGTGCCCAAGCCTGGTCGAGTGTGCGCATCCCGAGCGAAGACACAACGACAACATTCTTCGACGATGAAAATGTCAGTGCTCGTCTGTCAACAAGCCCTGTGACCAAGGGCGATACTGTTGTGACAACAAAGCTCGGTGCTCTGTCGAGCTTGAACCGTGATGACCTCGTCAGCACTATCCAGGCTGCAAAGAGAGCAGCAACTGTTCTAAAAAAGGGCACAGAGGTCCAGCGTATTGCTCTAGTTGCAACTGGTGACGACCAATTGAGACTGATTCCTCTTCATGGACTGTCTTCTGAATGGAAGCCAGTCACCAATTCCGAGGAAGAGTTCAATGAGACGTTCCCGGGCTATATCCACTCCAAGAACGGCCCCAAGCAGTCTGCAGAGGCCTTGGAGACAGTTCGCGCCAAGGTTTGTGAGAAGAACCCGCCGGCCATGGACTACTCTTTCCATGGAGAGGCAGACGACAGCAATCTTTTTGCCAAGATTGTCAGAGGAGAGCTGGAACAGTGGCGCCTCTGGGAGAGCAGCACTCATGTTGCCTTCCTCACACCCTTTGCAAACACTCCTGGATTCACTGTTGTCGTTCCTCGCAGCCATCTGTCTAGTGACATTCTGGAACTGTCGGACCCCGACCTGTACGATCTTACCGATGCGATCTTTGAGGTTTCAGAATTGCTCAAGACTTCACTCGGTGTGAAGCGTGTTGGTATCATCTTCGAGGGCTTCGAAATTGATTATGCCCACGCCAAACTCATCCCCATTATGGAGGATGGCGCTACGGAGACAAGCTCTGTTGCAGAATACTATGAGACTTATCCTGGCTTTGTTACTTCCAAGGCTGGTCCCAAGGTTTCTTCTCAGACTTTGTCTTCTTTCGCTCAGAAACTGGAAGAGGTCTCTGCTACAACAAAGACCATCATTCCATCCAAGACATGGGAAAATCCCAAGACCCACGGAACGCAAGCTCTGAAGTCTTCGTGGTACCAGAGCTACTACAAGATCCAAGATACATTGTTCCATGAGACTGTCAACTTCTTCCGCGGAATTGGCTACGAGTATGCCATTACTCCTGTGACCACCGACTGTATCTCGTCGCCCATGGGCCTGGGATCCGACTCGTCTCCAGTGACTGTTAACCTGATGGGACAAGACACCTACCTAGCCGACAGCATGCAGTTTACCCTGGAATACCTACTCCGATTCAACAAAAACTGCCCTGGATCGTATTACATTGCTCCGTCTTTCCGCGGTGAAGACCCTGACTCCACCCATCTCAACCAGTTCTTCCATGTTGAATGTGAATTGCGGGGTACCTTCGACGACGGTATCAAGACCGCTGAGGAATACGTTGTCAACCTTACGCGTGCTTACAACGCTCTTCACCGTGCCATGATTCAGAAGATGGCTGGTACCACAGCCCACATCGACCAGTTGCTATCCAACTACGATTCTACCAAGGGATTCCCCCGCGTCGAACTTGATGCTGCCATCTCAGAGATGCCTTCTGATGACTGCTGGGAGTGGGTTGAGGAGTCTGACCACTCTCTTGGCCGAAAGCTTACCAGGAAGGGCGAGCGCGTTCTCATTCAACGCTACGGTGGATTCGTCTGGCTTACCGAGATGGACCACCTCAGTGTGCCATTCTACCAGGCATACAGCGATCCTTCAAGCAAGAGCAAGGCCCTGGCCGCCGATCTGCTCTTGGGTCTCGGCGAAACCCTCGGTCTCGGCGAGCGCCATGCTACAAGCGAGGAGGCCGGTGGCGCTTTGGATCACCACCATGTTCCACGCGACAGCTACCGTTGGTACTTGGATATTCGCGATGTGATTCCTCTCAAGACAACCGGATGGGGTATGGGAAGCGAGCGATACCTTTGCTGGCTCCTTGGACAGGACGATGTCCGTGATATGGCATTGATCCCCCGTCTGAAGGGAAAGCAATATTTGCCTTGATTCTGTTTTCTTTTTGGGTTTTCTTTTCCCTTTGTCTGTCTCAAATAAAATGTTTCTGTTTCAATAGACGGTTTTGTTTATATTTTTCATATTGGTGTCGGATATGATTTTATGGGCATGAAATTACGCGCAAGTTACATATATATATATATATATGTTTCAATATTTTATACACAATGAAATATGTTCATCATTTATTTCTCTTACGGCATTTCTAATTTCTATAGGGTAGTAATACCAAGGGAGTAATTTCATATGAAATCGCACATTGCAACATAATGCCCGCCCAGAGTTTCATGTTCACACTTAGAGCTTAAAAGGCAAGAGAAAAAAGATCTTCATGCGGCTGCAGCAGGCTTTGCAGCCATCAACGTCACCACCGGTGGGTCTGACATAGTGTGGCGCTAGTCTCGGATAGGAAGGAGTTCCACCGCTAGCAGCCAATGGACGCGCGCTGATGGGCCTCAACCACGTTTCGCCGGGCCGACGGCGTCGTTTATTGGACACTAGATGTGGGGCCCGCGGTGTGACAAAATCCAGGAACTAGTCGAAAATCCTAGTTAGCGGGCCCCGTTTTTTGGTTTTTTTGGGTACGTAACTGTAATCCATGTTTATTTCATATTTACGTTGTTCAGCGGTCTTGAATTTGTGGTAGCAGCCACACACCTCGACACTGACAGTTCTATGTGGTACAAAGTCAGCCGGAGGTATTTTACGTGCTCGCAGCGGACGAACAGGGGTAGGCGCCCATTGGAGGAACGGGTGGAGTCGGCCCGCTGTTCCCCAGCCGCTAAACAAAGCGCGATCGCGTGAGTGGCCCGCCGTTTCAGCCCTTTGAAAACTCGTTACCCCTGGCTTACGAATAGTATTGGACAGAGAACAGATTAAATATTAAGGCATGCAATTGATGGCATCAAAAAAATACTAATAACTATGGTAACTAAGTACTATGGTATTAAATATTGCCAAGTCCCGATAACCAGTCTTGTCCATGGTTGACAATTAAAGTTAAACCTTGCCGGTCCGTAAACAACAAACATGGTAATACGTATCCTATTCTTAGGGGTTACTCCGTACAATGAAAACATCAAATCAATGCCCTCAACCCATTTTGAATGCACTTATATGTCTACATGTCTAGGAAACATTTGAGCTATATGTTGCTATTTATGCCAGTCTCACCATCGTTTCCAATAGACAATAGATCTACCTCGACCTGGCTCAACAATACAGTACGTATTATTAGTATGTTACCCCAGACAAGCATCGCTTCACCTAAACCACGCAATTGCTTTATGATGAAAATAGATCGCATCCATGTATCCTATCCTTTGATCTGAAACGATTCAAACAACTGATTGGAGATAAACCAAGCGCATTCTTGCTGCTGGCTCTTTGACCAGGGAGATACATGGAGAAATTCAAGTATACAGTAACAGAACTGGTATTGATATTGATTTTGATTTCGATATTGACATTGATAATTATATTGATCACGAGAAAGTCAAGTTCAACCATTTTTAAAAACTCAAAGCCAGTCTGCTCAGTGCTAACCTCCAAGTGCTGCGCTGACAGTAATCGCAATACCAAGCCAGGCCAAGCTCGGCTAGCGCGTCCCCTTTCGGGCTCCCCCTGCTCGCTGCCCCCTTCCCGCGCGCGCTCTGCTTTGGGATAGAGCATACCTTCCTCCCATTCCTTACTTCTCCACGTTCTTTTTGCTCGCTGTCCAGAGTGCTCCTCGCTCCTCTGTCTCATTGTTATTATTACTTCTTCTCTTCTTCTTCCCTTTTTCTAACTATCGACGCTCGCTCGCTACAGCCGCTTTATTTCCCTCAGGGAACTCTCCTATCCTTTTTCTTTTTTCTTCACTCTTTCACCTTTTTTTTTTCTGGCTTCTTTGGCTTTTCTTCCGCTGACCTCGACCATCACGTCCCCCTCACGCCCCTCGCTCTTTTGCTTATTCGAACGGTCGGCTGTTAATCATAATTCCTTCGTTGTCTCGGCCTCACTTGCCTGGTCCGGCCTTGTTTTCATCGGTTCCTCAGCTCTATCCTCAGTCGCGCCATTGGCCCCGAATTGTGTGAACTCGCCATTAATTTCGATCCCATTTATATATAATTTATATATATATATATATACCGCAAGCTCTTGGAGACAGTGAAATTTGGTTTACAAACAGGTATTAAAGCCCTCTGCCGGTCGCCGCGTCGTTGAATCCACACTTTGTTTACGGCCCCCCGACTTTCGCTAGTGAGAGATCTGTTCAGTTAACATCGTCTTGGTGTTTTTTTTTTCTTAGGTGCTACACCCTCGCCTTCATTCCCACCAGCTGGTCTATCCCAAGACCGACGCACCGTTAAAATCCACGATTCTCTGATCGTGTCCGGGGATACTCAATCCCGGACCTTTTCGAATCGCCAAAACGGCCGTCCTCTCATCTAATCTACAGGACAGCCTTGTCCTACCGCCGCATATGCTCTCCATGCAAACGGCGGACTCGAAGAATTCGCGTTTAGGACTGTCGAAACTGCCAGCCCTGAACACTGATCACACCGGCTTCTCTCACGGCGCTTTCAATTCAAACAATCCTTCCATGCAGCAGAGTTTTGGAAATCGCGATTCGCGACGGGCGAACATCCCTTCTATAAATACTGGCTCCACGGTTCAGAACGGCAACGACCTTGGTGCTCCCGGGTCCGGCTTCGACATGAACATCACCCCCCTTCTTCCGTCCCAGCTTTTGCTCGGAAGCCCTTTCCAGCCAGGCACCCCGTCCGCCTTTGCCTCCCCCCAATTTGCCAACTTTGGCTTCTCCCAGGCAAACTCAGGCCACAACCAAGGCGGTCAAAACCAACTCGGCAGCCCAACCCAGGCACACCAGAACGCTTTGTCTCCGCAGCTCTATACTGGACTGGTATCTGCTGATGGATATGGGGGTTCGCAACTTCTCGGAGGGCCTCAGTCGCCCATCGGCGGCTTTCCAGGAATGGGCAGTGCTGCATTTGGTGCTTCCAATGCCGCAGTTCCGGGTATGATCTCTGGTACCAGCCGAACTGTGTACCTTGGAAACATCCCAGCAGAAACTACGGCAGAAGAGATCCTGAACCACGTCCGAAGTGGTCAGATCGAGTCTGTTCGTCTGCTCCCCGACAAGAACTGCGCCTTCATCTCTTTCCTTGACAGCAGTTCTGCCACCCACTTTCATTCCGATGCCATTCTGAAGAAGTTGGCCATCAAGGGAAATGACATCAAGATCGGATGGGGAAAGCCTTCCCAGGTTCCAACCTCGGTTGCCGTCGCAGTGCAGCAGTCTGGTGCATCTCGAAACGTTTACTTGGGTAGCTTGCCTGAGGATATTACCGAGGATGAGTTGCGCGAAGACCTCGGAAAGTTTGGTCCCATCGACGCGGTGAAAATCGTCAAAGAGAAAGCAATTGGTTTCATTCATTTCCTGTCTATCAGCAATGCCATCAAAGCAGTCGCTCAGCTTCCCCAGGAACCCAAATGGCAAGCACCTCGCCGAGTTTTCTACGGCAAGGATCGTTGCGCCTATGTGTCCAAGACTCAGCAGCAGAACGCTGCTCAGTACTTGGGAATTGCCCCCGGCTATGCTCACGTTCTCAACAGTGCAGACCGCGATTTGATTTCGAACGCTCTCGCCCAACAATCTGTTGCAGCCGCCGCCGTCGCAACAACCGCCGGTGGTGTTAACAATCTTGGAAACCGGACAATCTACCTTGGCAACATCCACCCCGAGACCACTATCGAAGAAATTTGCAACGTGGTCCGCGGTGGTCTTTTGCATCACATTCGCTACATTCCCGACAAGCACATCTGTTTCGTCACCTTCATCGACCCAACCTCTGCCGCATCGTTCTATGCCCTGAGCAACCTTCAGGGACTGATGATTCACAACCGAAGACTGAAGATTGGCTGGGGCAAGCATTCTGGTGCTTTGCCACCGGCCATTGCCCTTGCTGTCAGCGGCGGAGCTTCTCGTAACGTGTATATCGGCAATCTTGACGAAAGTTGGACTGAAGAGCGCCTTCGCCAAGACTTTTCCGAGTACGGCGAAATCGAGCTTGTTAATACGTTGAGAGAGAAGAGCTGTGCGTTTGTCAACTTTACCAACATTGCCAATGCGATCAAAGCTATCGAAGGCATGCGTGGTCGTGAGGAATACAGACGCTTCAAGATCAACTTTGGAAAGGATCGATGTGGCAACCCTCCCCGTCAGATGAACAACAATGGCAACCAGCAGCAGAATAACCGCAATGGTGTCGAGGAACCACACTCGGCATCGCCTCTCAACGGCTTCCAACAGAATCTGAGCCAAGGCGGCTCACAGTCAAGCCCAACACGGCCTGCCCTGTCACCTGCGCCAGGCTCTACCGGATCCCAAAACGGACAACAACAGCAAAACCGCCATCCTCTTCAAAATGCCTCGTCTCCTTCGTCGATCTTGAATGCCGGCGGCAGCAACCCGCTGACGATGTACCTCAACCAAGTTTCTGCCCAACAAGCTCAGGACCAGGAGGGTCGCTTGACAGACCCTATGACTTTGGCGACTCTGCAGCAGCAGCAACAGCAGGCTCTTGCCAACCAACAAGCTGCCCTTTACAATGGCGCAGCTTCGAATGAATTGAGCAACGGAAGCGTTGCGGAGCCTTCTCTCCACCAACAAAAGTCGTCAAACGGATTCCTCAATGTTTCGAATGGGCACTCAGGCGCTAGCCACGGCTCTTCCAACAGCCTCAGCGTGCCCCGGGCCCAGCATTCTCGCGCTGTCAGCTTGCCATCATTTTCCCAAGAGCCATTTGGGCCGACTCCCAGTCAAACAAACCACGGCCGCTCTGGACTGTCGCACCAGCCCCAGGGCAGCTTTTCCAGCTTTGGATCGGCATTGGGCGGTCTGAGTCACAATGGATTCGGCCTTGCCATTCAGAATGAATCGTCTCTTCCGGGCTGGGCGGAAGAGGAGATTGGCGCGAAGTGAAAACCGCCGATTAAATTATAATTTTTATAATTTCATCATCCATGGTGGCGCATTTATATTCAACATCTATTTATTCCATCTAATCGATCTTCGTTTCTTCACCCGCCATTTTTCTGCTTCATGTATTCGTTCAATTTACTGCATTGTCCAAATGATTTCGCTTCCACGTCCTAATGGCCCCTTAGTCCATTCTTAATATCTGCTTCTGCACCTGCTGTATTGTTAGCTGGCTACGAAAGTTTGACTGGAGACCCTCGACTGGTCGCTCCATTCTGTTCTATTCTTTCGTGCGTTTTAATCTTTCATTTCATTTCCTTTTTTTTTTCTTCTATTTTTTCTCTTTTCTTCTTTCTTTTTTGGTTACTTTTTGTTTGTGATGCCTTTTACATCTTGTAATCTTGATGGAACGATTCCAGTTGCGCGAGGATAGGAAAGCCAGCGCGAGTTATATTGAGATGATGGACAGTTGGAAAAGGGAGGCTAGGTAGAATTGGTGCTACCAAAAAGTCCGTAAACAATGAACAGAGCGCGCATCTTGCATTATTCCTGCATTCAATTGAATTAACTACGTAAAACATGAAATATCGGTATTGCTCGGACGATGTGATGTGATTGGCCGGAAGACTCCGTGGGTCGGCTAACCATCCATGTACACGCCACTTCAATATTTCCCTCGAATATTCCTTTCTCCTGTACCTTCCATATACCTACCCACCACAAACCACAGTTCGAGTAAAAGATATTACGATCTTATAATTCCAGGTAGAAGAATAAACTACCGCCATGGCTCTCCCACCAGAGCAGTTCCATATCAAGCGGCGGCGCGAGGAGGAACCCGTCGAAACGCTGTGTATGTATATACCCACCCACCATCAACCATCATCTTAACAGTTGGAACTGACTGTCTACACAGATATCCAGTCTGAGCTGCATCAGAAAAAGCGCAGGTTTACAGACTTTATCTTTCAAAGAGTGCAAATCGGCGGCAGCAAGGGTGCTGGTGACAGTAGTAGCGATGCTGCTGCCGCTGCAGCCAATATCCCAAACACTGCGCCAACATCTACCGCGTCAACGCCTGGTCAAGGACGCGTGCGCAGTCCGAGGTCAGTGAGCACGACTTTTTTCCCGAAGCGGACTACTCCCGGGTCTGGTTCAGTTCCTGCGAGAACAACAAGGGCGACTGCCGCCGGTGGTGGTGGTGGTGTGCCTGTCATCCGCGCTACATCGCCCGGCGCAGAGTTTCGCGAAGAACGCGCTTTGGCAGCGGCGAGGAGGCAGCAGGAAGAAGCTAAGCAGCAGAGGTTGAAGGAGCCTATTCAGTTCGTTCAGCCGGATGGGTCAGCGGGGAAGAAGGACAAAGGGGGGGATGATACTAAGACGACAGCGACGTTCCCGACTTCGATACGCAGATTTCACATCTCGAGGCCTAGCACGCCTGTCAGCCCGCGCAAAGGGGCTGCTGGTAGTGGCGTTTCCAAGAGCAGCACACCTACGCGAACCCGCGCAGTTCTGGTAGAGAAATTAACGCAAGCTCCCTCGCTCAGAGGCGCTTCTATTCTGGAGACGTTGGAAAAAGCAGAAAAGAATGCGGCCAAGGGACAGGTCATCGACACGGTTGTGCAGTCGCAGCTAGTTCGAGAAGATGCGGCGTCTGCGTCTCGTCCACAGAAACGACCCGTCGTCAACCAGGCCGAGAAGAAATGGAGAGAGCAGCAAAAGGAGTCTATTTCAGCGGCCAAGCAGCATTTAGCCACTAAACCTGAGGATGATGATCATCTTGACAGGCTAGCCAGAGACTTGGAGCAGGTGATGCTGGATATCGAGTCCGAGGAGAACCAGATGGAAGGAGTCAGCTTGGATGCTCCGTTTGAGCCTGTCACCACACAACAAAAAGCTCCGGTGGTGAAGCCGAAAACGCCGATGAAATATATGCCTCGGCGTCCTACTCCTCGAAAGCCGCCTGTTGCTAAAGAAGAGAAAGATGAGGATATGGATGATGGATACGTCTACGATACTTATATCCGTGTCCCTGTTCCTCGCTCTAAGGATGGACTTAGCGATCCACTATCAGACAGAAACACTCTATCCCCCGCGACACCGCATGACATCGACCCAACCCGCAAGGACATTGGACTTGTCGTCATCACACAGGAAGATGAAGACTTGTGGGAGAATTTCTTGGAAAACGACGACTCGGACGAAGAGAACTGGGACGGTGAAGATGTTGACTCCAATGGTAACACTCCCCTTCTTCTTTTTTTCTTTTTTCTATCACTATTAAAAATAAATATTGACATATATCCAACAGCCGAAGACAACCCCGCCAACGACTACCCGGACGAAGAACTGTCATCAGACGACGAAAACGACGATCCCACGGCTATTTACCACCGCTACCGCCACGCGGGCTCTGACGAGGAAGAGTTCGACGTGAATTATTACGACGAGGACTCTGAAGATGAGCGGCAAACTTATGCTCATCATCATGATTACGATGATGATGATGACAAGACTCTGGGACGAGCTCGTCGTTTACAGGATTTTTATCGTCGTCAGGAGGAAGAAGCGCAAATGGGTCGTCGGGGGGCTTCGGATGATGAAGGTGATGATGGGATGTATTGAGTTTTCGAACTGCGTGACTATGGGGTTTTCATTGTTACTACACGCTGGGTATACTTACTACGTAGTAGTAGTACGCGGAGATAAAAATCAAATGAATGGTTATTTTTCTAATTAAAGAACCCGCCGAAATATTTGTACGTACCGAGCGGAGGAAAAAAAAACCAATAAGTCAATTGACAAGAAAGAGAACAGACAAAAAGAAAACCAAATATCCACCGAACAAGTGCACAAAAACACAGACAAAGGTAAAGGTGGATGCACTTTAAGAGAAGAAAAAAACAACAAAAATCGAGAATACCACCGAGCCGGCTATGAACGAAGCAAATGCAGTAGCGACAGATAGCCTCCCGAAAAAGCAGCAAATAAAAAATACCAGATAGCCACACAAAAGCAGTTTCACAAAGCAGCTTCACAATGGCTGGCATCAGCCAAGTATAGGCACTCTTAGTAAATGACGACAGAAAGCAAGGCAGAAGAACAGTTGAGTCTGCTCACTGACAGAAGCAAAGCAACAAACGCGAACAGGTACTTCGGATCTAGTGAGATTCATCTTCCATGCTTTCGGTGTCGTCAGAATAGGACCCGGGCGAGTAAGGCTCGGGCGTTGTAGCTTCAGACGACGACCCGCTGTAGGACATTCGTCGGTCATCCAAACGTCCCACAGGAGTCGCTTGAGGTCCCAATCGAAGTCCAGGAACAGCATGATCGGGTCTCATCCAGGGATACCAGATGTTGCACCATTCCACAACGCCGTACTGGGGCAACCGCTCTGCACGCTTGCGTCGACCAGTTATAAGCTCGCCGTCTTTCAGTCGTCGTTGTTCCCGCACAGTGGGACATCTCTTGGAGTTAATGAAGCGGTAGAACTTGCATTGGATCCCTTGCACGTTGCGACCTTGGTCAGAGGGAAACTGTCGGTTGAAAGCATCGGCGCATTCTTTCCAGTCCTCCTCGAGGTCGATGCGATGGTACCAGATGAAATACATCTCTTCTTCCATGTACTTGGGCCGGGGAGGTCTTCGGCGATCCCTCTTGGCACTCGACGTATTTGGGACACTGTCAAAGTTTTCGTAACGATAGTTCATGGAGCCCTTCTCCATGCTTCATATACAGATCCAAGTCAGCCCATAAACTACACGTTGATGCCGTTCCAAGACGGGGGGGCTGACATACCAAAGCGTCAAATGAAGGTTTGGGGGCAGAACATCTGGCTCTGCTTTTTGTGGCGGGTTCAGCAGTGCGCTGATGGACATTGGTGTTTTGGCAGCCAGCATGTTGAAGGTATTTTCTGCTGGCTGGGAAAAATGTACACAGGTTTGCAAAATATGAAATAGTATATAGTCAACACCAAATAGTATTTCTCTCCAGCGATCGCCTTGTACCAGCCCGTCTGCTAGGATACGAGAGCAGTTGGGAGAAGAAAGAGTCTTTTTGGGAAAGCTAGGGCTCGCTGGGTGAGCAGGAGGGTCCCTTTTCAATGTGTCAAGGCCGACGGGGAAAGAAGGGTTGAAGAAGCCCGTGTTAAGTTGGCTCAAATAAGCGCCTGGCGGAAGAAGGATAAGGTTCGATGATATGGGTGTGGTCGAACAAAGACAGAGGCGGATTATTTGAAATGTGGGATGGCTGGCCCTGGCCAAATAAGGGAGCGATCGATTGGAATTCACTGATTCTTGTGTCTCGCTCGGCGACTAGGAAGAGTGGGGAAATATGACTGCCTGGCCAAAGAAAGGGACAAGATGTTCATTGCGGCGCATCATTCTATTCTGCACACACGATGTGCCCTGTATATGAGACTAAGTGGGCGATCTGGCTCTGATAGGCCCCAGCATGATTGCGGCGCAGATACTCGGGCAGATGCACCAGGACCAAAAAAAAAAAAAAACAAAAAAAGTGGTCACTGGCCAGGCCGAGCGTCTCCATTCTAGGTAGGCCAGCACGGTGTCACTGTCAAATGGATGGTCAGCCCCATACTACTCGCCCCTCATTGAAGCTTTTGACAGCTCCGGATCCCGTCTTCATATGATCGGCAGCTACTGCGTCCGGATAGTTCATGAAGCACAGAGCAGATTATTATGCTCACGTATAGCCCTACACGGTCTTTTCAAAGAAAGACTGTCACCACCAGGACCGGAATTAGACGGGGGAAGTCTTTTCCTTCGGAGACGCCAGTGGCGGGCGGGCGAGCGAGGGTCACAACTTTCAGTCATATCCGATCAGGGCAAAGCGAAGCGGCACAGAGCAATGATGACGGGCCAAGAACTCCCGTATGCATCCATTGAAACGTTTTCACGTCGGCTCTTCGTCATTCCTAAGGCCGGGGCGCCGACTGAAAAACATGAGGGGAGGAGCAGCGAATGGTACGAGCGCGGCCCAGAACCAACATCAGCAGGACAGTGTCGATTGGCCACGGGGCGGCGGCCAAGTCGCACGAAAATTTAGGTTACCGTTCTGTCGGGACGGAGCGAACGAATAGGAATAATACGCACACCTGCCTGGGGCATCCACAAATGACGGTGATGGAGCTAGGGGTTAACTAGCCCCGAGGCCGCACTGCCGCGCGACAAACACGACAGGATTTGCCAGCACATCGCTGCAGGGAAGAGAGGATCCTGGACCCTTTTGGTGTGGTGTGGTGTGGTGTCGATATGCCCACGGTTGTCTGTCTGCTGCTGGAAGGATGGGTGGTGCCAGAGATTGCTGCATTCGTCCACATGTTCTTTCCTGTGTTTTTTCTTTCAACCTGCCATCTGCCTAACGATCCAAGCAGCAGTAGGCGTATCCCTAACGTCTGCGCCGCCTCGCCTCCGCCTGCGACATGCTGGAGACGGAACTACAGACCAAACAGGTCAAGTTAGCGCGAGTCTTCTTTGTTTGGCAGCGGAGACTAGACAAACTAGAAGCAGCAGACGATGTGACTTACTGAAAAAGGAATATACTCTGGTGGATCACTGGACTGTGCTCTATCGGCCGGACGTGTAAAATGCAAATTCCCTTGGCCGATGCCGATAGCCTCGGGCAATGACCATCTTGGTTGACCAGTAAATCGCGATCCTCGATCCACAACGTCAAGACTAATCATGTCAAACGAGTCAGAGCTCAACACTCTACGGAGTACATACTTTTCGGTGGGCCCTCTTCATCGCATAATTTTCTAGTAGCGACCAATGATCGGCCGTGTGATGCGGCTCTGACGAAGCAGAGGCCAGAAAACAAGTCTTTTTCGCGCTCAATTTCCCGTTTTCCCATTTCTTCTCACGCGCTTGTTGACTTTGCGGATGTTCCAGTGTGGGGGTGACGCGGACGTAGCAGTCGGTTAGGAGATGCGGCGCAGACGCTGGTGTTGGTGTTGACGTGAACATGGTCGTACAAAGAAAACCGAAGCGGTAATAGCCGCGACGATGATAATAATAGCAGTGATATTCGTGCTAGCAGTAGCAGCAGAAGTAGTACACGATAGCACGAGACCACAACAAGACAGGGAGAAAGAAAGACGCTGGGCTGAGATGGACGAGGGCTGCTGCCGGATGGGGAAGGCGCCTGCCCTCGGCTCTTTCCGAGAAGACGCGCTCCTGCCTCGTGACTACGATTGTCTCCTTCGCCTCTCCAGACTCACTCTCTACACGTTCAGGATAGACAACAATCAAGATTCGCTCTGTCCCCAGAGCGAGAATCAAACAATAGCGGATGCTCGCTTATCCCCGACAAAGCGCGCCACCATCGACTTGACAAGTTCATGATTGCGCGGCCAGCCATAGGCCGGCATGTGTCCGGCGCAGATCGCTTCAAGATTCATTATTCGTTCTGGACTACTATTACACTATTATGGATTGACAGTGTCAAAGATACGTACCGACTGCCTAATTTGGGGCCATCTTCAAAGAACAAATGCTGATCCCCCCACAGCCTTTACAAGTTAGGCCAAAGTCTATCATCGACCAGGATTAAGCATTGAGATTGCCGCGCCGCTGCAACGAGCGCAATCTCGACCAGGCAGGTTTTCGGGGGTTGTGCCCAATGACTCCCTGCGGGTCTGGCGTTCGTCATGCCGCCAGGGTCATCATGCTCTCTCATTTGTCTCGTTTCTACTGGTTTTCTCCCTAGTCAACAAATCAGCCGCTAGCCGCCCAGCTCGGAGAGTTTTCCCCTCCTTCTCGTCTGCATTTCCTTTGTTCAAGCCATTGCCACGCCGCATGATGAAAAAATCAGGTGACTTCGGCTATGCGCGACGAGCGAATTGGATTGATGTGCTATACCAGACTACTCAATCTTCTGGAATGAATCGTGCCTTGGCAATGTTGGGTGGCGGCAAAGGGACGCCGGTTATTTCGGACACAAATTCAAGGGCCGAACCATCTGTGCCAACGCTGAATGTCTTGCTCGTGAAGGCAGCAACAGCAGCATTTTCCATTGAGTCCGTTCGACTGTAGCAATCGGTTCCTTTCCATTGTCCTGATGTCCATGTATACTTGCCGACGCGTGTGTACTGCATGTCAATCTACGGAGTACTCCGTACCACGTCCTGGCAGTCATACGTACGGACGTACGGGCTCCGACAGAGTGATACAAAAAGTGACATCGGCACGCTGGCCGGATTGACCCATTGCCTAATTAGGCGCGGCCGAGGCCCTGCCCTTAAGGACCTTAACACCGCGTTGACCGGCCTGTGCATATCATCTAATAATAAGTCTGGTGGACCGTGGGATGTGATCATGATCAAGTGGAGCCCCGCTAGGCCGCCTCGCAGAGCAAATTACCGCAACGGTCAATGATCCTCCGTCGTCAATATTGTTCTCGAGCGTTTTCTCATTACGGACAAGTTTTGTACCCAAGACTTCCCAAATGTGGTTATTATTCGCGAGCACTTGAGCACTCGGTACAGCGGCAAGCGAGCAAGTATCGTGAGCAAAGAAAAAAAAGGCACGTTGGTCAGTTCAGCCTTGGTTCTGTTCCAACATGCAGGCCAGTTAATTAATTTCGAGGCGTGCAATTTGATGCTTACCTGCGGGGTCACGCCCTCACCCTGGAGCGGCGTAACATGATTATGCGAAACATGTGGGTGTGTGTCACTGCTGCGCCGCATTTTCTTCTACAAATACGTACAAAGCACGGCGGCGTATCATGCAGGATGATCGTCAAGGTGCAGTCAAGACTCAAGAGGAAGGCCAATGTCTGGCTAGTAACGAGCACTAGCGTCCTTGGCTGCGCGAATCTTCAGGACTATGACCACCACGGCATCAATCCGAAATCATCACACGCACTGTGCCCCTCTTGGTGCGATGTTCGTTTTAGTGGCGCATGCGACTAAAAGATATAGCCGCCGACGCGACGGTTGATTCGCAAAGACACACCCCCCAACGAAATCAAACAGTAGATTAATCGCTCGGTTTTTCGTCTACGCCGCAATAAATGAATGCCTAGACCCGAGGCGGAGAAAGATCATAGAACACGGTTTTCGGGCTGTGGTAGCACCTCCAGGTTGCGATGCCCTGGCAAGTGCAGGGATGGATCGGACGTCGTTTCCATGATCTCGGCGGCAGAACATGAGCGTGGACATGGATATGCCTGGTAGACCCGTAGCACATGGGCATTTCCAAGCCTTTATCCCAGCGATAAGATAGGAGCATCGTGACATCGTCCATCGACGACAGCGCCGCATATCGAGAGGGCCAATCCCAAGTCGTGACAATGTAGCAACCTCGCAAGTCGCCGTTTGGTTATGCAGTGTAGCGATCAGGTACCAATACTCATGCTGTCACCCGCGAGTTGTCCAGTCGCTAGCACTCGCTGTATCTGGCGCTTGTGAACTGATCACGGCGAATGACGAGATGCCGCGCGGTGTCGGCCTTGCGAGAGAAGACAGCCACTTACCCAAGGAGGCAGTCGGGTCGACTTCACGAGGACGCGTCAAGGCACATAGCTGAACCTTATTTCGTCTTATTTCTCTCTTTTTTCTCGTTGATTGCGCTATTTTTACTTCTATCGCGCTTCTACGACCGTTGCAGATGCCAGCGTCCTTATCCTGAACTCTCACCATGTGCGGAGAACAGTCGCCACCCCTCTCGTGTCGTGCATTGATCTGGCATGAGTTGAATATTAGATACAGCAGACTCAGCCTGTGGGCTTTCCTGTTGTACTGCGCCCCTTGCTTCCAAGTTTTTTCGGCACTTGAATGTCCTGCGTTGGACAATGTTCCACGGCCGGATATACGGTCGAAAGCGAACAAAGAAATTGTCAAATTCCACAACCCTAGCCTGACTATCCACGGATAACTAACGCACTATAGAGCAACACTTCGGCTGAAACCGTGTGCGGGCGACGCTTTCAAAGATGGGTACTCGCTTATTGTACTGTCTGTTTGGGTAGGCTCATTTATTGCCACTCTTGTCACATGATGTACGTGTCATGCAAATAATTTGACATCCCAGTAGTGCTAACGATTCTAGGGTATATGGTTTCATACTTTGCAGTTTAACTAGTGACGCGTTTCAAAACAAAGAGCTTACCTCGTATACTGCTCGTCGACAATAACGCGGGTATAAGAACGCCATTATGCCTTCATTCCCCTTGCAATCGCCTAGACAGACTAGCGACGCCGTCGGGATCGATCGACCTGCGTATGCAGTACGTACGTATTGTACGTAGACTTGGAATCTCGGGTGGACACAAAAAGTGATGAGTCGTTTCCGCATTCAGCTCTGCGAGATAATGTTTAGTTTCTCTTAGATTTATAAAATTCTCAAAAATGAGAAGGTTGATGAGTTTCATAAAGCACTCACCCCAGTGCCCCTTTGGCGGAGGATATATCCTCTAGCTTTTCGTTGGTTCCCATCACAAAGGAGCTGAATCTGCCTTGCCTTCATTGTTGGCTTGTCTTGTTAGGAGATATTTTTTCTTTTTTTCTTTTCTTTTTCTTTGACACTTCATAGTTTATATTTGATAAGTAATAAATATTCTGTCAGTTTCTGACTCGAGTCCCGGAGACGCCGACAAAGAGAAATGTGTGTTGGGGTTGACATGTCAACTTTTGTAGAAATTAGGGTTCAGGGAGAGGGTTAGGGTTTAGTTTGTAGGTTCGTAGGTTCGTATTGCAGAATTGAAAGAATATGTCAATTACATATCTACCAGTTGACATTGGTAATGAATATCAATTTTCATTAATACATCGTGATAGCAGTTCAAATGTTGACAATGGTGTACTGGGTTTGTCAAGCGTGCGGAGTTGGCATAGATGAAGTCAATGAACAGTCAGTAAAAAGAGAATATCGAGAGCGTTTTTATTTTGTTTGGAATTCTAATAACTAACCAAAAGCCATTGGTGGATTGGTCGACTTTTTTATCCAATACTTCACGTGTCAACTCGTATGCATAGGTGTGTACGACATGTCAAGACTATTACTTCCCAGTTAATTGTCAACGCGATTACTTGTCAATAGTTAATTAAGTACATATGTAGTTACTAATACACGACTTAAAATAATTAAAATAAACATTGGTCGCTGTCTATAGATTTAATAATGCTTCTATGTACGTAGATATAAAACAAAGGTATATACTGCATCAATTCATATAACCCTAAAACTAGGCAAAACCGCTGGTCGCCGCAAAACTCACGTCGTCATTAAACGAAGTGGCAGAATCAAAGTCATGAGGACCGCCATTGCTTGCAATATAACCATCTCCATTCCAATGGCGCCAGTAGCGAGCAGGATAGCTCCAGGACCGCATGGAGTAGTGGCCATCTCCATTAATGCCAGTCTGTGGGCAAAACGTGGCATCCTCGGCAAACTGCTTACTGCCATCATCCTTGTCAAGCTGGAGCTTGTAGTTGGAATGCCGAATATAGTAGCCCGGGTCGTCGATTGATTCGAATGAGTAGCAGTCGCTGCTGCCCAGCCCCGTGTGAACACCCCAGCTGGCAGCCTTCTTGTCGGCGTCGCTGCTGGACGACGAAACAGCCTCCGTCTTGACAGTAGCGCCGTCATGGGAGATATACCGATTTGAGCAGCACGCCGTTGTGGCGCGCAGGGAGATGGTTGATCCCTTGGCAAACTCCCCTGGGAATTTTGCGGCAACAAGACCTGCGGTAGTGTACTTGGAAGCAACGATATTGGCCTGCACTTTGTTCTCGGTATCATCATCTGGATACCCCTTCGTCATAGCGCCCTCGTAGAAGGTTCCCTGGGCGTTGTTGCTGTTGTCGCCACCAACCCCGAGAACGATAGCACCCTCCTTTCGCATGGGGTTATAGCTTGAGTCTAGGCGTTCACCACTGTACATTGTCGTAAGGTCACCTTGTGTAGCATCTCCGCCACGGAGTGCCCATTGATTCGCCTTGCCCTTGAGAATCGCAGTCACAAAGCGGGACGTGAGGCTCTTGTTATCTTCATTTGCGCTTCGGTCCTTGCCAGAGAAAAGGCCATTTTCGAGATCGGCCTGCACCCAAGGTCCATCGCCAGAGCCCTTGTATCCGCCATTCCCAAAGTAGAGGGCTTCCATACGACCATTTCCGGGGTCCGTGTTGTCGGTTTCGGCGTTTCCGTAATCGAAACAGCAGCGGTTGTTGAAGTGAGTGCCATCAAAGATTGCATACATGCCCTCGGCATCGTCGCCTGTAATAGAGTTGTTGACTTGGTTGTTGCGGTAGCCGGTCATGGGGGCAATGAAAAGACCATATGCCTTTGTGCCATTCAGATAGACTGGGGCACCGATGGCGCCGGCCAAATAATCATAACCGTTGGCTTCCGGGCCCTGGTAGGCACTTCCGCCCGGTGCCTGGGTAAGATGGTTATTGCTGCCAGACTGATCATAGATTTTGCTAATAACACAGGTTGTGCTTTGACAGAACTCATCCTGGATGGAGATATTGGCAACACCGTTGGCTAGAGGCGTGACGTATCCGTAGGCGCCGTCGGAGCCACGGGTTAATCTGTACAGAGCACCGGTAAAGCCATCGACCAGCGTGCGAACGGTGCTGTGTGCTGCAATGCAGGGTGTGCCTCCAGCGGCATAAATATCGCAGGGTCCCTCGACAGCATGGACTGGTGAGCCTGCGAGAGCGAGGCCAAGCGCAAAGGCCCCGAGGCTTGGTCGTGAGAATACGTGCATGTTGAGTAAAGTATACTCGTAGTAGAACAGACTAGCCTGTAGTGTTTGATCTTATATCGGCTTTTGAGGTGGGTGTACGTCTTGTTATATAGTACCTCACAATCAAGCATCAGTTGATACTCTATTTTGCTGATCGTTACATTGCAGTCAAGCTTCTCCAAATGAAGGATGGTCGTCCCTAAATATGGCCGAAACTACCATTAGCACAATTAAGTGATTAGTCCTACATGCTTAGCTGGGAGTTTGCCGAGCTGTAAACTGTAAAGGGACTTGTCAGATGTAGTTACACGTTGGGGGCTACTAGCAAGGATCTTATGTTTAATTTAGCGGCATATACTTCCTCAATGCTGTATACGTTTATCCATTGGGCCGGTTTATTAGTGGAGTGTGCATAGCTGGGCGTAGCCAGTTGGATTAGTTTCTAGTAGTAAATACTACTCGACGAAAGGGGGTTGTTTGTACCAGCCCGGTATACTTCCAAGCGGACCACAAAATCCCCTTTAAGCAAACGTTTCGAGGTGAATAATACTAATAATAACTCGGGACCTGAGCCATGATCACATCTAGTTAATGGCGTCGAGCTAATCTCTGTTATAGTTCCGACACTACGACTTGGTAAGCTGAGTATGACCACTTTTGCGTCAAAAGTGGTTAGTATCCACGCTGCAACCCCAATTATAAGCTGCCTAGTGATGACCACCCCTAGAGCCGCCTCTCCCAAAGGAGATGCATGCCGCGCCGAATTTTCAAAAAGAGGCTACTGGAATTTCTAGGTTGTAAAGCTGGGTTGAACTTGTAAAAGCTACAACGGCCGTAAAACAACGAAGTTCAAGCCACACACGAACTTGGGCATATGGCCCGATATGGAATGAAACGCAACCATCAAGCATTTTATCTTAAATGCATAATGCCGTGCTAGCGGTTGCTTGGTATCACACTATAATTTCGACTATGATTAAATCCTAAATCCACTGGATTTTAGTTACAGACGATTGTGGTGACTGTCACATTGTTCAAATGTTTTCCCTCACGGTCTGGGACATCGGAAGCCAGACGCCCTTGGTATTCCTGTTTGCTTCAATTTTGGGATTTTCACCAAGCTTATCAGGTAGAAGCACTTGAGGAGAATATTTAACAATTGGGTCTGAAAAGGTCGAGTTTCCTCGGTTGTGTACCTATACAAGGGCAGGTGGTGCTTCATCTCACCTTTATTGGCACAGAACGCAGTATAGAACCAGTGTCTATGGGCCATACAGAGAGGGTTTAACAGCATATAACCTGCAAAACCAATTTAATCAGTTTAACAGCGCTATATAGAGGCCCAATTGCAACAATATTATCGACATCTCACATATAAGGGGGATTTCTTCCAAAAAAAGGTAACGCATTAACTAGTCAACGAATAAGCTTCTTCTTCTTCTTCTTTTTGGAAAAGTAAATCGTACTAATACTCGCTACACTGCATTTCGCGATGAAAAAAAAATATGTGCGACGCTAAGTGGTGTTAAATCTTACTGGATAAATGTCTCTATATCGGATTCTAATCAAGTAAAAACAAGAAGGCCGGATGATAGGGCCAAGTGCACTGCTTGAGGTCCAAGAAAAAGCGACCAATTTTCCCCGCGTTGGATATTTGGTCATCTGACATAACTCAAAAAATAACGGGTTGTCCAGTTGACTTCGCATCATTCATCTTCATTTGGTTCGCTATACTCGAGTAGTGAGTGTGGGTCTTCTCGGTATAAGCTGCTTCTCTTGCACATCTTGGAATGGTCGCTCTTTTTTAGCAGGATAGATAAGATTTATCCTCACAACTACCATAACTAAATCTTAAATATAGATAAGAACAAACAATGGCAATTTATAGCGGGCTCTTCTCGCTATAAGCTACTTCTGTTGTATACTCTGGAATAGTCATTTCTCTAGCAGATAGGTATAAGCTGTAGATAAGAACAAGGACGTCATTGTGAATGGATTAGAGCGCTCTTTATAACGGTGATAACCAGTAATCTTAAGCTGTTAAATAATACAAACTTCTCACCGCTGGCGGGTTCTATGTTCATTGCTGTACAGCTTCTATCGCGAGCGATTCCCACCTTCTCCGTATTCGAAGTTTGTCTCGCTGCAAAAGTTGACGGTATTGACTCGATGGACAACGGCAAACGCATCGACATACCCGTTGAGGTTAACGGTGATTGTGCCATGGGCCAAATGGACACACACAGTGACCGATTTGGCCGCGTCGAGAGGAGGTCAGTAATACTTCAAACTCAAGACATCACGGATTTGCTAATAACCTTTGGACTCTAGGCTCAAAAGCCGCCATATCCAGTTTATGGCTCTCGGTAAGTAACGAGCAATGAGTAGAAGAAACAGGCGTGAGTCAATAGTGCCTGATATACATACCTCTTGACAGGTGGTGCCATCGGAACTAGTCTTTTCCTCGGAATCGGCTCTTCGCTATCGACAGCGGGCCCTGCAAACCTTCTGCTAGGATTCGCCATTTCCGGTTTCGCGGTGTACGGAATGATGCTTTCGCTCGGCGAAATGACTACTTGGCTACCAATACCGGGTGCTATTCCGACATTTTGTTCTCGCTACGTTGATGAGGCCCTAGGATTTGCCGTAGGCTGGAATGTGTGTATTCACCCCAGGTCTAACGTTTTGATTTACTAAATACTTCATCAGAATTGGTACTTTGCCTCGATTGTTGTATGCTTGGAAATTAGTGCTGCCTCTGTCGTGATAGACTACTGGCCCGGTGCTCAAGGAATTTCTGTAAGAAAGTTGTCCTCTTCTTAAGATGTGATGGTTTTGGACTGATTAACTTTATTATTAGCCGGCTGTGTGGATTACTATCATCATCATATTCATCCTTGTCCTCAATGTCTCTGCTGTTGGAATCTTTGGCGAGGCCGAGTTCGTCTTCACATCCATAAAGCTGATTGCCATTATTGGTCTCATAATTTTGTCGGTGGTGATTATGGCAGGCGGTGCCCCAAATAACGATGCTATTGGGTTCAGGTATTGGAACAATCCTGGAGGTGAGTGTCTCGTGACTAATATTGAGTACCGACTGTCCATAATAGCTCACCAATTTAAATTAATCAAGCCATGAACGAACTGTCTCCGGCTACTGGGCCCGAAGGGCGTTTCCTCGCCTTTTTCAGCGTTTTGGTTTATGCGTGCTTCACCTATGCTGGCGTTGAAATGCTTGCAGCCGCCGGGGGCGAAACTGAGAATCCTCGAGTCAACATACCCATTGCATTCCGAAGAGTCGTCTACCGTATCTTGGGATTTTACGTTCTCGGCACGTTGTTTGTTGGCTGCATTGTTGGCAGTAACGACCCCAATCTCCTCACAGCATTGGCTACTGGTGCTAGCGGTGCAGCTCAATCGCCTTGGGTTATCGGGTTGCAAAATGCGGGAATAACAGTCCTCCCCAGCATCATTAACGCTGTTATTTTTACTTCGGCCGTCTCCTCAGCCAATGCAATGCTATATACTGGTAGCAGATACCTGTACTCTCTTGCGAAGGTCGGTCAGGCACCACAAGTTCTTCTGAACTGTACTAAGAAGTGAGTTTCATATCCATGGAATTGCTAATATAACTTGTTGTTATTGTCACTGACTCTCGAGTACAGAGGGGTGCCACTGTGGTGTGTGCTTGTTACAGCTTCTGTTTCACTATTAACGTATATGACGGTTTCGGTTGCCGGCTCGACTGTATTTCTCTGGGTATGAATAGCCCTATTCATCCTCCAGGAAGATCGCGTTACTAACTTGAAACCATTAAATAAGTTCGCCAACCTCACCACTGTCGCCAGCCTACTCACCTGGATATCGATCTGTTACGCGTCCACACGCTTCCGCGCGGCGCTGCACGTCCAGGGGATTAGTAGCGAGAACACCTTGTTCCGCAGCCCTTTTCAGCCGTACTTGGCCTGGACATGTCTGATATTCTTTGCAATCGTCTCCGTTTTCAATGGGTTTTCGGTTTTCATGAAAGGTAAATGGAGTGTAAGCAGCTTCCTGGTCGCCTACATTGGTTTTCCGTAGGTTAACTCCCGATTCCATGTGTTTGTTTGGCCGCTGGCCCTCGACTCCACGACTAATGAAGAAAAAAAAAAACAAAACAGGATCTTCGGTTTTTTCTACATTTTTGGAAGCTTTTTAAGGGAACAAAAATGCACCTGCTAGAAGATGTGGATTTAGTCACCGGGAAAGCAGAGATAGATGCGCTGGATGGTATTTGGGAAATAGAACAGCCCAAAACCCTAGCTACAAGATTGTGCAATCTCGTGTAATGTCAGCAGGGAGAGGCTTTTGTATAACGTTGAGTTCACTAAGTAGTTAAACAGAAAAGCTACACTTTTCTTTTGTAATCACTGGATATACATGTTTTTTTCTCTTAGATAAAGCAACCGCATCAGAATGTATCTATGCAAGTTTACCGAACACCAGTTGGCACGCCCTTATTAAAGACCGCGTGGGCTGCATCCGCCATATCTTCCATGGATCTGAACTGAAAGTCTAGTGATAGATGACCCTGGATTGGTGATAATTCTCCCCCCATCGCATTTGGCTTTCTCTCGATCCAGCAAGTACTCAATCCAAACTCGTGGGCTGGGACCAGGTCTTGATTCAAAGCGTATGCGGTATGTAAGATCTTCTCCTTGGAGACTTGAAGGTTCTTTTCGCAACCGTGTACGAGATACTGAAAGTTGTTCAGATCGGGCTTATAAGAGCCAATTTCTTCGGCAATGTAGACGGCATCGAATTTGAAACCAGCAAGAGGACCAGCAAGCGTCTTGCTGAACGAATCCCTGTCAACGTTGGACAAGATGACCAGCCTAAAATGTTTCTGAAGTTCGCGTAGTGCTGCGAGAGTGTCGGGAAACACTGGCCAGGATCCAATACTCGCCCCAAAAGCTGCACTCTCCCCGTCCATGACTGTTTCCCCCAGTCCCCACTCAGACGCCAACTCTTCATATATCTTGGTCAAGATGGATGCGTATTTCAGGGTCGGGAAGGTTTTCGCAATCCGGCCCTCGTGATACATATAACGGTGTAAAATTGCATTTTTGTCGTCCCTCATGGGATCTAGCTTGTCTAAGCGATCAATTAATGCTTTTAAGCCTTGGATTATCCCACCCTCCCAGTCGACGAGGGTACCGTAGCAGTCAAACGAGAGTAAGTCATATGTATCCAGATGCCGTTCCATGGTCGATGAGATGCTTGTATGGAGTGCTGGAAAAGAATCTTTGAATCCCGCATCAATTGATATACGTATATATATCAGCCGATGTATATTGTTACTGTTGCCAGTTCGGGACAGCAAGGAAACCTATGCCGACGGGGCTAACCAAATATGAATTCCCATTGAGGGGCAGCGACATCTGGAGCATAAATAGTGGAGATGGCCAACAGTAGTTACATAAGTGGAGATGCTTAACTTGTACCACATTCCACATTTACAGCATCGGTATCAATTGATCGATAAAAATCCCTCACCTCTCGTAGGTATAGCTTTACTGCTGTCCTTCATTGCTTTCTATCATGCCGCGACGAGTACGGGATCGGACGTTTACTGTATGATGTTTCCGGTGTCGTTCTGATCATCCCTATTATTGACTGACTTGACAAGGGCTGCTGGAGATGCAGGGCGAGGAAAGTAAAGGTGAGTTGACACTCTTGTCCCTAATACATATGTACTGGCTAATGCAACCTATAGTGCGATGAGCAGCGGCCAAATTGTCGGGCTTGCCAGCGGCTTGGCCAGCCATGTGATGGCTATGCAGCCAAATTGGTCTGGATAGAAGATCAGGGCCAGCCATATAGGTCCGACGGTCGTCGGTACATTGACTGCGGTTTGTTCTCATTATTTCTTCTTTTTTTGCTGCAAAATTTGACGCGCGTTCATTATATAGACGTAACATGGGCAGGTCATGCAATCCTTGATTCAGAATCAGTGGATCAACTCATATATGGCTGCGATCCAGAGTGCGCCGATGAAGTGTTCAGCAGCAGCAGAAGCCAGCCTACGTTCAACCCATTCGGCTGCTTCAATGCCAATAACCCACCTGGCTTGCTGTCAAACGCACTTAAACTATTAACCACTGATCCCACGGACCCATTCAGCTCGAGCAGCGAGGCTCGATTTCTGTTCCATCATTATACTAGTCACGTATCCACCATGATGATTCCGCTTTTTCATCCCCGTAACCCCTGGTATTCTTATTACCCATCAGTAGCACGTTGCTACGAAACGTCCGAGCAAAAGGCACTTTATAATGCCATGTTATCTCATGCAGCTTACAACTTGGCTGGACTAGACAGCTTGCCGGAAAAGATGTTTGCGCTTGCAACTGAATATTACACAAACGCAATCGAGCAGCTGAAATCTAGTCTGCAAAGACAAAGTCCGGACTATGGTGGAACACTGGCGGCTGTAATGACTCTGTGCATGGCCGAGGTGAGTAATAATCCAACAAGAAACACACACATGTATACTCATTCATAAGAAAGGTGTATAGCGGGAGACCTGGAACTTGGAGACTACACCTCAGTGGTGCTTGGTCGCTACTTTGTGAATATAGCGAAAAAGAGCCCTGGACAGACTCCGATTTTGCCTGCTGCTCGACACAGAGCCTGTATATCACAAAAATAATCGCTGATACCGGGAAGGGCCATAAAGGCACTGCTGGGATTGACGATGACTCTTGGACGAGGATACCATTCTTAGGTAGCCCTGGAAACTTTAGCACATCAATCATGAACGACGACGACGATGAAGCCGAACGTTCTCTGCTTTCCCGTGTCTCGTCTACGCCCGAGTTCGGATTCACCATTGGGTCTACAGACTCTCTGTTGGCGTGCATTTCGGCTATCACTATCGCTGGTAAAAAAATGAGAGCGAGGAGGTTGCCGAGCCAACATGAAGCCGATTCGCTAGATGAAACACTCTCCAAGGTCTTTTCGTGTCTAGACAAATGTAAAGAAGAGATCACATATAACATTTGTGACTCGCTTAATGAATCTGAGACCCTCGCCAATTACCAAAGAGAGGCTTTTATTTTTGCAACATACATCTACCTCTACAGAGTTCTATTCGACCTTCCACCATTCAGCATAAGGCAATACGTTTCCGAGGTTTTGTTACGAATATCGGCCTTTCATTCTGCCAGCGACGGAAACCTCTCAATCTGGCCTGCGTTCATTGCTGCAGTTGAAGTCTACACACCAGAGGACATTACTCTCGCACGGAGTTGGCTGGATCGCACCACCATGTTTGGCATTGGCAGCCGAGTTTGTGTCCGTAGGCTTGTGGAAGAGGTCTGGAAGAGGCGAGATGAAGCGGCTGCTGAGTTGGAAATTGATAAAGGCTTGATATCCATTGACTGGCGAGCAGTTATGGAAGAGTTGGGCATGGACATACTCCTTGTATAAGAAACTCAATATCCTAAAGAAAAACGAAAAAGCCACTTTGATTCAACATTTTTACACTTAGTTGGACACATACGCCGCCCATTTTGGCTCTATGAACAGAGCTTCGGCCTCGACAAATACTGTGCTCTCTTCAGGGTCCTGTATAGTCGCCTTGACCCATGCCTTGCGTCCCTCGACCTTTTCGACCTTTGCAGCAACCAACACTATACTGTTCACGGGTATCGGTGTCCGGTAGCTGATATCCAGTTTGACTGTTACTCCGACACCACTGGGCAATCTGGCGAAACAGACGCGGCCCATACATTCATCCAGCAGCACTGCAGAGAGCCCACCATGGCAGATACCAGGGTGGCCAGCTAATTGAGTCCCGAGATGGTAAAAGGCTAGCAGTTCTCCCTTTTCGTTGGACGTGGCAACGTAAGGCGGACATGAAATTTTGCCTGGTCCTGCAAGAGTCGTAAACGTGAGTTGGTCTGCCTGGTGTTCGGGCCGAATGGTGAGGACACCGCGGAACTGCTTGCAATCTGGGAGGGCTAGAAGTTTTTGAAAAACTGGGCTGTGGCGTGTCGTTGCAGCTAAACTTGCTTCTGGATCGGTTGCCATGGTTGAAATAATTTCAAAGAGGCCGGTTATAGACGTAAGATAATGAGAAGTTTACGCCGAAAAGTACATCTATGCCTTGTACTCCGGCTACTTAAGTATCATTGGTATATCGGTATAGCCTGCCATCGACTACTTGCATTAGAAGCGTTTTGAAATTTATTAGCAATTAAACTTTTAATTTTTATTATTAAAAATCACGACTTCTCGACGGTGCTGTCTGTACTTCGGTATAAGTTGCCACAAAGCCAAAGTAGACCCACAATATCAGTGGCTGTAGTACCAATGATCAACATTTGAAGCATGACTGAGTCTACTATTTAATGCAGTAATAAGCACTAAGGGTATCTTCGCAGAGTGTGGATCTCGCTCGGTATAAACTGACTGCCCTAATATTTGTCTATCTTGGCGGTCCAGCTTGCTATACTAGGTAACTTTCCATGTTGGTGCTAAAAACGATACCCTATATAACTACCAGCAATATGACCTTGAAATCCGCCGTGTTTGAAGAAGACAAAAAATATATTCAACATGGACGCAAATCCAGTTCTCGTTTCTCACCCAGCGCCTGGCGTGGTGAGACTCACGCTTAATCGCCCCAAAGCCCTAAACGCAATTAGTGTTGACTTGCTAGACGGGCTCACGGCATCTCTAAGAGAACACGCAAGCGCTTGCATCATCATTCTCGAAGGTGCTGGAGATCGCTCGTTCTGTGCTGGGGAGGACCTAAAACAAACCCTCGCTCCGAAAACAGGGTCCGCCGAAGAGCTGCGCGAGGCATTCCAAAAGCTGCAGGATATTACACGACTGACAGCATCTGCTTCGGCGATTATAATAGCAGCTGTCCAGGGTTACGCCATCGGTGGTGGTGCCGAGATCGCTTTGGCAGCTGACTTTGTTATCGGCGGTCCCAACGCTCAGTTCAAGTTTCCAGAGGCAACTATCGGTCATGCAGTCACTGGCGGTATCTCCTTGCGGCTCGTTTCTATGGTGGGCCTTCTCAAGGCGAAACAACTCCTTATGTTGGGTAATTTTACCGGGGCCGAAGAAGCACTGAGAATTGGCCTTCTTACAGAGATTGCGCAGGACCCTAAGAAACGGTCTTTGGAGCTGGCCCTGGAGTTGGCAAAGCGACCTGGAATTGCGGTAACAAACTCCAAAATCTCGGTAGAGAGAGCTGTTTTTGCAAATATGGAAAATGTACTTCATGATGAAGTCAATGTTGCTAGCTACTGCTTCGCACAGAGTGATGCTGCCGACGCCTTCAGTAACTTTGCTAGCAGGAAAACAACTTCCACCAAGAGTGAACCCAAGAAGAACTCTATAAGGTCTATTGAATTCCCACGCAATTCTCCCGAGGAGGTTCTAGCCAAGCTTCGGGCTGTCAAAGACATCAACACTGCATTCAAAGTTGCCATTGATACTATGGGCGATCGAACCTTTCTCCGCTTTGGAGGCTGCGATTTATCTTTCAAGGAGTTCGATGTATCCGTTTCAGCGCTGGCAGGAGGATTGAGACAGCAAGGAGTTGGTCCGGGAGACCGAGTACTCGTCATGATGAGGAACAGCGTCGAGATGGTTCATACGTGGATAGCAACAAACCGCCTTGGAGTCACCTGGGTACCTGTGAATGTGGAACTCAAGTCTGTGACGCTTCAACATGTTGTTCAAGCAGCAGATCCAAAGCTCGCCATTGTTGACGCTGAATTTTTCCAAGATATTCAATCAACCAAGGTATTTGGTAAAGAGGACATCTATGTCCGGGGCGCAGCCACCTTTCATGATCTGGCGGCTCTTTATCAATTCGACAAGGCCATTTCCGAGGCCACTAAAGTGTCACAGTCTACCACCTCTGCTTTCCTGTACACAAGCGGAACAACGGGTCGCTCCAAGCCATGCGTGTTGTCTCATCACTATTTCATCCGTCAAGCCATGCTTCTCATAGAGAGCTTTGGAATCCACGGAGAGGATGTGCTTTATTGTCCTTTCCCACTGTTTCATGCAGACGCAACCGCACTCACCGTCATTCCTGCCATCCTCCTAGGTGCAGTAGCAGCACTCTCGACACGCTTCAGTGCGAGCCGATTTTGGGATGAGATCAGGGCAACAAGGGCCACTGTGTACGATTTCATGGGCGCCACCCTAGCACTCACATACAAGCAGCCAGCGAGCTCCCAGGACCTAAATCACAGCGTTCGACTTGCCTGGGGAGTGCCAATTCCATCCTTTGCTGAAGATTACGAGCGCCGGTTCGGTCATCCTCTTTACACTCTCTATGGCAGTGTTGAGGCTAGTATACCCATAACCCAAAAGGGTCCTCGTGTACCTGGCTCGTGCGGAACTGTGAGTAAAGGGTTTCAAATCAGAATTGCAGACGAGAATGATGAGCCAGTCCCGAATGGCACCGCGGGCCAGCTGTTGCTACGCAGTGACTATCCCAATGCGTTTTTTCAGGGTTATTTCAATAATGCTACTGCAAATGAGGATACCCTTAAAAACCTTTGGCTTCACTCTGGCGACTTGGCCACGATTGACGATGAGGGTAACGTCTATTTTGTCGGCCGCTTAAAGGACGTTATTCGCAGACGTGGAGAGAATATCAACGCGGCCGACCTTGAAGAGGAATTCTTGCGACACCCTGCTGTGAAGACCGCGGCTGCGTTTGCAATTCCCAGTATTTTGGGGTCTGGCACCGAAGACGATGTGAAAGTTGCTATCCAGTTGTGTGAAGGCGCGGAAGAAGAAGAAGTTGATGAGCATTCTTTATGGGCTTGGTCAACTGAGAATATGGCACGCTTCCAAGTCCCAAGTGTCATTGAAATTGTGCAGGAGATTAAAAAGACACCTACTGGAAAGTTGGACAAGGCAACCCTCAGTCCGGAAGGTGGCCAGCGCTTTGATATTCGGAGATGTTGAATTGTTTCTTTTTACAGAATATGACAAGTGTAGTTGAAGTAATTTCCGGACATTATTATCGAGTCATTATCTTCAAATACCCTTCAATTCATGTAATCTTGCAAGCAGGACTATCTCCAAGGTGTTGAAAGGGGAATTAATCTTCGCTTCACGACTTTTATCTATAACAAACTATCAATTGATTTGGTTTTGCACTTATTTGTTACATATATACGTTTACGACGGGCCCCAGTATCCCCAACTTACGGCCGAAACTTGGTCTACCTATTTAACAGCAACCGATCTAGACCCCTCATTCACAGTTTCCCAGAATCATAAAGTTTCTTCAAACGCGAATCCTCGGACATGAGTAGCGACTCGGGTGAGTCGAATTCAACCACGGAACCACCGTCCAAGAGAGCGATACGGTCGTAATGATTGATAAACCTCAGCCGATGTACAACTGCCAAGATGGTATGAGTCGAAAACTCAGTGTTGATGATTTCCTGCATGATATCCTCAGTCTCGTTGTCAACACTGCGGAAATTTTGCTCGTTAGCTTCTCATTCTTCCGAAAAACAAGTGGGTTGAGATAACATACCTGCTAGTCGCTTCGTCAAGGATAAGTATTTTCCCCTTCCGAACCATCGCACGAGCCAGACAGAGAAGTTGCTTTTGGCCTTGAGACCAGGTAGTAACTATCATAGCCATGTCAAGGCCACCTTCGTTTTCTATCCTGTTCCACAACCGTACTCTTTTCAAAGCACTTACCATATCCTCATCCGCTGCAACCCCAAGGGGATCAACATTGAAGCGGATCGTGCCAGCCACCAAAAAGGGGTCTTGCGTTATCACATTCAGTTTTGTCCTGATTTCCGCACTGGAGAATTCTGACAAGTTGGTTCCATCGATACAAATTGTGCCATGCTGTAACTGGATCATGTCCAGAAGAGCTAGGATGAATGATGTCTTTCCGGACCCGGATGGGCCGCAAATGGCGATTTTTTCGCCAGCGAGGATGGTCATTGAGATACCTTTTAAAGCTGGGGGTAGTGTTTCACTGATTAAATATAAGCAATCTAGCAATTTTCCTTTCCAAAGAAATGAAAACTCACGAATGGCTTGCGGTGACATCTGAAATCTCAATGGCCCCAGCCGATGGCCATTGTGCAGGTAAAGAAGGCTTCGGATCAGCTGCATCGTTTTCCTCCAACGCCGTCGTAGCCGTGTATTCTTTCACTCGAGACACGGCCCCAATTGAAGTCTCCATATTCGTCCAATCCTTTACAAGCTGGATTAAAACGCTATTGAAGGTCATAACCATTACCAGCGCAACACCGACGTCTCCAGGGTCGAATTTTTCCCGAAGGAACACGACTGTGGCCACCAGAATAACAGCCAATGCCGCTACCAGCATATCCAGGAAGAAACCCAGACATTGCTGAACGCAATACAGCAAGTACACTGGACCTTGGGAGATATTGAGCAGATTGATGCAAGCTGTGTTGAAGCTTTGTTGCCATCTAAACGCGCGGACTGTTGCAGCTCCACTGACCAGCTCAAGAAAATGAGTGTACAGGGGAGCCTTGGCTTCAATATCCAGGAATCGCAGCTGGCGGGACGTGCGTAGGTAGAATTTTTGCGTCATGTAGACGAGAACGGCGGCGAAAGGGATCACGATAGCTAGGTACTTGGCCACTACAGCCAAGATGATCAATTTGACAAGACATGTACAGCCCCCTGGCTTTCTTGTGAGATAATATTCAGTGATCACAAGTTTTATCGGTCACACTTACAGGCAATAACATTGAAGACCTCAATAGGTAGGCTCATATCAATGAGGTCCATATCTTGGCTGAATCTGTTGTTTCAAGTATTAGAATTACTGTCTCCAAGTAGTTTACGAGTGCTCTTACCTATTTGTGATGCTACCAATGTCGACATTGTGGAAGAATTGAAACGGTGCTCTAGTATAGCAAAATTAGCTGTCCCGTATATGCGAAGGTGTCCAAATATAGGGTAGAAGGACCCACCTGAATGTGCTGTTCAAAATATTTTCATGGAGCTGGAGTGCTGAAGATGACACAACGTTGACAATCAAAAGCCTGAACAAATTAGTGTCAAATGTAATCGCCAACATATCATATCGAAAAGCTACTTACCAAGACACAATTATCATGAGTATGATACTGGCAACACCAAGAAAGATGTATATACCGAGATACATGGCAATACTAGAATTAGCACTCTTCGCATTGGCTGCCGTCCACCAGTCGAGCCACACAGCTGTGGATTCTTTAGTATGGATTCAACTTTTTCTCAAGAGAAAAGGACGTACTAGTGAATTCACGGCAGAATGCCCAAAGCAATGCAACGATCACGCATGAGAGACACGTAACCCGTCCCGATGCAGAAGCATAATACGAGTAAATAGAAAAGTCTCCCTCTTGGCGATTCAAGCCATCGTACGAGTCTTCACCATGCAACTCCTCTTCAGCAAGAGCTTCATCGTTCTTATCCGGATGCAAAGGCGCTTCTACTATAACGTCGGAGCTGCTGCCGCTGTCGGTGACAGCATTAGTTGCTGAAGCGGCCTTCAACTCTTGAATATAGGAGTTGGGGGTTTTGAGGCTGTCCAAACTTCCGGTTTCCACAATGCAACCACCTTCTAGAACGACCACATTGTCTGCGTACTGGAGAAGAAACACTATTGTTAAAAACTTGTTAGCATCCGTATGAACAATGTATGGACTGTTGATTTGTCTTACTGGAATGAGTGGCAAATACGACAGTAGACTGCATTTTGCGGAGCAATCCCATATTGCTGAAAAGACCATGAGCAATACTCTCTGTAGTAGTAGCGTCAATGCCACTGAAAACATCGTCTAGCAATACAAGCCTGCTTCGAGAGTACAATGCTCGTGCCAATGCCTAGATAAGCACTGACAGTTAACTGTAAACCCTTTTAAGTATTGAAATGGGGAAATGTTCTTACAATACGCTGTTTTTGCCCACCACTGAGTGTCAGTCCGTTACCGGCCACAGATGTTTGGTCCCCTCGGTGAAGTCGAGTCAAATCCTTTTCGAGCCCACAGGTGGATATGACCGTTTGATACCAGTCTTTGTCCATTGTCTTGTCCCCAATAATGTTTTCGCGAATTGTTCGGTTCTGAATCCACGGAGTCTGAGCACAATAGGCGACAGATGACAGGTTTGGTGACTGCCCAGCGGTTAGGGTTTCTCCGAGTATGCTCTCTATCAAAGTGGATTTTCCGGAACCAATAGGTCCCACGATCATAGTTATGAGATCATCAGGGATTCTCAGATGAATGTCGTGAAGAACAGGAGAGGCAGTCTTATCCCATCCAAAATCCTGGCCCCTGAACTCAATCGTTGAGCCATCGGCATGTAACTTTTGCATATTCAAAGATCCGGGTGGAATGATGCCAGAGTCGGAGGTATCAGAGTTATCCTTTTCATCTGGGGTACTGCAATACTCTTGTATTCTGTCGAAACACCCCACACATTGTATAACAGCGGGGATCGCCTGGATAAATGTCAAGACAGGAGTCGTTACCAAGGATATCAAAGACACGGATGTGAACGCCTTGGCAGCAAGAATTGATTCATCATGTTTCACCAACCCAATGACCGTGTAGACAACAAACGTTGCAATGGGCGCCAAGTCCGTGGGGGAGTTGGCTTTGAAATTATATACAAGTCAGAGCGTTATTCGACGACCTTTGACCAAATAAAACTTACAAAGAACAACCCTGACAATGAGCAGCTTGCGAAACACGGCTGACGTAGCTACCTCAGCATAGCGAAGGCCCCGGATAATGGAGGATATTTTTTCAGAAAGGCCGAGCATTTTAACTTCCTTGATTCTTTCCAGGGCAAAAGAAGTCATGCGTAATCGATCCTCGACTTTTTCTACCCATGACCTCTGGGACATGCTGCTGGCGGCCGAGAGCTTCATTGTAGCAATTACAAAAACTAGAAAAACAATTAATTAAGAGAGGACCAGAAAATAGAGAGAGAGCTTACCAATAACGATCAATGCCGGAACTACACAAGCCACTCCAAGTTGTCTTTCCAGCAAAAATATTGCTACTGTTATATCAATTAATGAAGCCCACAGTTCGTGAATTGATCGAAAGCCACCCGCAATTCGTTCAACGTCAGTTCCCATCAGAGTGATTGCGGTGGTTTCACCCAGGTCAGCCGCTCGGGCTCGGACAGTTTGCCCGTGGATGAGCGAGATCAGGCCTGCTCGGAGGCGGATTGTAAATCTGAAAGTGTGGTATCCGTACAAAGCATTGAAAATCTGCAGACCCTTTTGATTAGCTTGTACTATTCGCTTGTTCAAAAGAACGGTGTCAACCCACAGCCATTCCACTATAAGCAAGGGCGAATGCCCCGATCAGAGCCTTGCCAGAATCAATGGCAGCCTCTTGGTTTCCAACCCATGATACGGTGGTATTGATGAGAAACGGTTGGCAAAAGGTAAATCCTGACAGAAATAGGCGCGGAATGACCGCTGAGATAAAGGGAGCACGGTAGGCTCGAAAGCAAGCGATAAGCAATGCATGCTTTTTGGACTTGTTTTCTGCCGGCAAGCATTAGAACATATCAGTGCATATATCCCAGAAAGCATGTATTACCTTGGTTTGACCAGACTTTCTGTAGCTTTTGCCCAACAGCCTCGCTATCCAGGTGGGGATCAAGGTCAGGAAGATCGTCAACGGAAAGGACTTTGGAATAGCCCAGACGAAACGTCCCGGCAAGCCAGGCGAAGCTAGCCTGCTTCCAAAAGCCACTGAATGGCTCTGGGGTAGCCGGTTTTTCTGTGTTTTTGATTACAATCGACTCCTTTCCAGTAGACTCAAAAACCAAAGAAACCACGGTGCAAATGAAACCAACAGTAAATATGGCCGCCTTGCTTGTTTCATCCGGGATGAGCCATAGGGTCCTCACACGCGCGATACCTAGAAGGAATCGGGCAGAGAGGAAGAGAGTGAGTATAGTCGATGGTCGAATAGACCGGCAATGATGGATGTATGAAAGCACTATGGCGCTGGAGAGAGCCAGAACTTCAAGCACATCTGCTGCCAATGAGGCCTTTGTTTGGAGAACAGCAGTAGATCTCAGTCGACGTAAGATTAAAAAGACAAGTTGGCATACAAAAAGCGCGACGAGAGTTACCTATAGAGCTTAGAAGACAAATCTATGGAATATGCTCGACCGACGTACCAGTTTACAGAGCAATCGCTTAGACTGCTTGATGCGACGGGGCTCATTCCACAACAGCCACAAAGAGAGAGGAAAAGCTAATAAGAATAACGCAGCTGGAATGCAAGCAAAGAATACATCCTCGAAGTAGATTGTAAAGTCGAAACTTCGACAAGCGACGTTGACGCGAGGCCCGAATGCAGCATCATCGGCCACACGCAGACAAACCGCGGTTGAGGCCATAGTATTTTGGAACTGCCGGTACCTATGAGCAGGTACCTACTGTTGCAAGCATTTGAAGCTCAACTCGGACCAAAGATAAGAACGACTAATGCACTCTAAACAAAGAAACGGAAGCGGGGGCGTTATCACGGCCACTCAGAGCGCATCACGCCCAACATTGAACACGACTCGGAGGTAGTCTCTACCCCCGCTCGATAAAAAGAACCATGTTTGAGGCGTGTTTTTTGTTATTGTAACTACTATCTAATATGGTTTTTGATCGATGTTAGGTGTTGACTGAACATTCAAGACATTGTTTTAATAGCAGTAACGGAATGGTCACAAACGGCTCGAAACGATGACTTTCCCAGAAATCGCAGCCTTTTTTGAGACGTTCTGTAAATAATACCCGTTATTACACAACGTCATTGAAAATGTATTATTGTTAGATATAAAGATTGACCAATCTGCCAACGGCAATGGCAAGAATTGTACTATGCGACTTTGCAGTCAATGTTCCATATTTTACATTGAACGCGCCTGGCTTTCTCTGCCGTTGATAAACTCTTCAGAAAGTTGAGGGTAACTTACTGCCTCTCAGGCTCAGGATTCCTTAATCCATGCAACCATCTGTGCCGCTTCCTGCATATCGACTTGGGATGAGCACCCCCATACCTACAGGATACCTATATTAGACACATCGACGGTCACAGTTTTGGAACACCAACACACTTACACAACCGGTTTTATTCCAACAATGGGATATATTTCTGCGGAAACCTCCAAGGAATCCCAGCACCATATGCCCATTCGTGCAGGTAGGTTGCTGGGTCACCGGTGAGGAAACCGCTGCCTCAGAGATCAGGCTACTACATATCAATATCTACATGGACTACAACAACACATTCAACAACATATCAAGACCCTCATGAATGTCTGGCGGCCCCTGGATACTGATATTGATGCATCATCTCAGACCTCTGGGTTTATGGCTAGATTTTCAAGTAGCCAGAGACTCCTGATTCTAACACCTCCCAGACAACATGAAAACATTTTCTTTGTTTACAAGGGCGGGCTTCAGCTGATGTGGAAAAACCGAAGTCGGGCACCCATCCTCTTCTTCTTCTTCCTTCCCCTCCTCTTCTCTTTCCTCTTCTCACATCAGTGACAGCAACTCCAACAGCAGTTTCACAATAATTCTCATCATCCCCATCATCTCACAATGGCAACAGCCAACTACCAAGTAGTCCCCATGGGCAATGCCAGTGCTGGTGGAGATCCCGGACGCGGAGGTCGTGGTCAAGGTCAAGGCCAAGGTCAATGTCTGGTAAGTTGTGATATATAATATTCAGAGTAAAAGGCTAAAATCCAGCACGCAGCAGCCGCAATCTGGACAAGCCACGGCGGCTCTCACTACCAATCAACCTGACGTCCTCCCTGCGCCACAAGAACAGCGCGCTATCGAGGCAGCCCGCGATCGCAGGCAGCAACAGAACGAGAAGTTGCGGCAGCAGATGCACCAGAGCCAGCAGATAATGCAACAGTACGAGCAGATGCAGCAGCGGATCCAACAGCAGATGCAACAAATACAGGAGATGCAACGACTGCACCGGCAGGTTTTTGGGGGGCGGGCACGCCGTGGTGCCAATGACAAAAACACAGTCCATTTTTCTCAGCTGCCGTCTAATAACGGAGGGAATGGCGGCCAGGAGGGCCACAGTCGTCAGGGTATGGAATAAAGAGCACGTGTTTTTCCCCCTGTTGCAAACTCGTCACAGGGGGGCGGGGTTTATCGTTCTTGTCTCGCTGTAGGAGGTTTTCTTCTTCTTTTTTTTACGAGATCATATGATCACGGAGAAGTGATCATTCGTTTCTACGAATCATGACGGTGGTCGTTCAGTTTTTACAAGAATTGATCAAGGGGTTGATCATCTGTTTATTCATATCGCGAGGCACGAAGGTGTCTCGCATTTTACAAAACATACACGAGCCTTCCTATAGTTAGTTTCTAAAAAAACAACATATATAAACGAGTCATGTCAATGAATCAATCGATGTTGTTGACGATGGACGTCTGAACACGCTAGTCCTAGTTCGTGCCAATTAGGGCTGGGAGTTCCAACACAATATTGCCAACACGGGTAATTCGATGTCTATATTGATACATTAAGTAAGATTGATTGATTGATAGGTTTACTGGGGATATCAGTTTTTTATGTTAAAATACTAGATCAATTGGCATTGATACTAATAAAGTAGATGAAACTTATTAAATCGTATGCTCGTATCTATTCAATATATACAATAACTCGGAACTATATACATCCCTATGAAATCCAATCCAGCGAGTCCGGATCCTTCGGCACCTTGATCGGTTTCCATCCATCATCTTCTGGGCCTTTCCGATCCGTCACCAACACAAACAAATCCCGTTTCGCACAAAACCCGCCCGCCGAAGCAACCCGTTCCTCGTCCTTCCAGTACCCTCCCTCAGCATAACCCGCATCACTCTGAAACACGCGCTGGTTTACTGTCGTGCCGGCAATGTCTGTGCGGCGCGAGTTGTGTGCTGGATGTCTGGCCACTGTGTTGGCGATCCAGTTCGGCCAGACATAGAGCCGCTCGAAGCGGCGCACCACGCCGAGCCAGGTGAAGGATTGGTACTTGTAGGATACGCGGATGTACGGGTTGATATAAATTTCTGTGTCAACGACCTCGTCAATGTCCGTGTATGGTTGCTGCAGGTCCGCGTGGATCAGACAGCTTTCCGAAGCTTCCCAAAAGATATCGGAAATAGCGCGGAAGCGCACTGGTTCTGCAGGAGTTGTGTTGGGTGTTTGTTGTTGTTGCTGCTGCTGTCTCCGCCTGTCTGCAAGGGTTTCACGATGAGCAGGCTTGCTGTCTGTGTGATTGGTGGTCTGAAAATACTTTGCGTCAAAAGCGACAATACCGCCCCAGCAGCTGCGCACGCGCACAGCGTCCTTTTGGTCCAGCACGTCCCTGCGACTGGTCGCCGCACCCACCGAGGCAAACCAAGGGTAAAACGGCACGCCGATGCGGTAGCCATGGGCATCTCGTACTGCAAACGAGTCGTAGAACTTGATCAAATTCCCAAAGTCGACGGCGCAGGCGGCGCGATAGCTCGAGCGGCCATCAGCAGCATCAGCAGCATTAGTCGAGAAGAGCAGCTGCACGGCGTCGACGGGGTCAAAATATACGTCATTGACAAACAAAATCCTGTCATACTCAACCCCCTTATTGTTCTGGACTGCCAACGGGTCCAGTAATGCTCGGTTTCGGAGGTCAGCCAGATACGGCACGCGTCGAAGCCGCACGGAGCCGTCGGGCAGAGTCACATTCTCCGACTGCGAAAAGTCATAGTGCGGCTCAAAGACAATAGACTTGTTACAGGGGATCTGCGCGTCCAGCTCGGCGAGGGCGCGCCCGGCTTCGTCGCCGGCGTCGTTTTCGTAGATGCTCACAAACGTGTTTTCGGGACCGAGCAGGTCGATCAGCTCTAACAGGGTGTGTCCCCATTTGCCGCGGGCCAGGTGGCCGCCGATGTCGTAGAGGTTGGCGGCAATAAAGACCTTTTCATTGCGAGGGTTTCCCCGGCCGGGTTGTTGTGACTGAGCGATGGAGCGCTCTAGGGATTGGTAGTGTGCTGGGCGATGTGTGTAGGAAGGGAAGAAGAGGAAGGTGACTGCCACGCAGCTGACAAGAAACAGGATCAACAATTGCGCGATGCGGCGCAGCGAGCGAGCAGAGATGTGCCAGCGGGAGCCCCGGGGGAACAGAAAGTGAGGTCTATACAAGGCTGCTGCTGCGCGGTCGTCAATATCAAAGGCCTCGCTCTCACGAGACTCGCTGTATTCGTGGTCGAGCGACATGGCTGCACCGTTGACATGTCTTGCTGGTCTTTCTGAAAGCAAGGAGCTGGGAATATTCATAAGAAAAACGGCCAGGCAACTCCATTTTGTTGTTATGTGTTGGCTCTAGCCAGTGTACGCGTGGTTATTTGTATGCAGTCGTCAGTAGGCTGAGAAGTTAGCAGGGAGCGTCTATTGTTAGCCTGGATAGCTGAATCCTTGGAGCCCTGATCAACGTGTGGTTTGCAACTCTTGTTGGGTGCAGCACCTATCAGACGACACAGGCAACAGCTTCCTGAACAGGGTCGATATCAAAGAATCCGAAAAGGGATAAGCGGCCCCAAAGACGCTGGCTTGGCCGCGCTAGCTGCCGATCGCTGCCGCAGCCAATCACAGCGCGCCATCCGGTGCACGCGCTGCAAAATGGCCGAATATGGACTCAATGATTGGAATCCAACGCTACTACTAGCACGGCATGTTACTTCCTCAAGCATATATCTCGTCTTGCTGCTTTAACGATTTACTTTTTATTAAAAAGATGATCGATACATAGTAAAGGAGCAAAAATCAAGGACTGCTTTTACCATTGGACCCAACCCTCCACGGTAGTGGCTTGGCGATATCTAATTCCAGATCCGGCCTAGCGTGGTTTATCTTGTCTGTTGTACAGCCTCGTTGCATCTTCGATTGAATATTTATACGCGGCCGCCCCAGATTATCCGGCTGCCTAGGATTTGCGTCAAGTCACTTTCACACTTTCACTCACTTATGCGTTGAGGGAGGCTGAGTCTATCTGCGTCATTACTGTCTGTCGGAATGGCTTCCGGAATATCTTCTTCGCCCACATGCCAACAACTCATGGCCTGGTGTGCACGCGACATGTGCTAATTATCAGCTTACCAGGGTCCAGCACTGCTACTCTGTACTCGCTCTCGGCTCCAAGATACCCCGCATTGTCTGCATCGATCTGATGAATGTGAAGAGCGGAGGAGGTCGGGCAGAAGGCCGGAGGATTCATAAGCATGCTTAATCGCCAGGTGTCCTCATAACCTGATACTACGTTCTAGATCAACGACAGAAACCGTCTTGACTCTTGATATCACCACATTGATTATATAAAAATGGCCTTCTCCTTTGCGCACTCGTCGCAGGCCGTGCCCTCGGCCAGCGAGCTGCCCGTCAGCTTCTCCATCACAGCCAGCCCGTCCACCGACGTATGGGAAAAGCCGCCGTCGACGCACAGCTTCAACGCGCCCATCCTGCACCAAAGCATCCCACTACGCTCATTCCAGCGCGCCCGCGTGTCGATAGTCGGGCCCTGGACGCAGCTGTACGACCAGGGCGGGTTGATTTTAGTTATCAACCCTGGCACACCCACGCAAAAATGGATCAAGACCGGCATCGAGTTGACTGCGGGCAAACCGCATCTCAGCGTGGTCGCCAAGGACCGCTGGGCCGACTGGAGCCTGGCGCCCGTGCCGTCGGGCGGCAACGCAGCGACAATCGAGATGGCGCGCGAGGCCGATGGTTCGCTGTGGGTGTATCTGATCGAGGGTGTTGAGCGAGTGCCGTTGCGCGAGGTGACGTGGGCGTTTGAGGACGACGACTCGGCCCAGTGCTGGATCGGCGCGTTTGCGGCCAAGCCGTCGACGGTCGGGGGAGATCTGACGGTTGATTTCCGCCACTTTATTGTGGTGGATGAGTCGTAGTTACTACGTATTATAAAAGCCGAGGAGATTCTCGGGGTTACTCTGACGCTTAATAAACTCCTGTTCTTGGTGTAGAGTTACATTTCAGTGTGTATGCTTACTGTATGTTAACAGTAATTGTTGATAAAATGACTCATCGCAGTGACCTCCCGCTAATCGCGCATAGGCCTCCAGCAGTCTGGCAGCAGGGAACTGGCATGTAATTTAGTATTTATTCCTGTGTAGCAAACGTCGTGCACTTGTTACTCCACATCGAGTCGGGTGCGACGGCCTCGAGTGATCAAGTGACCAAGTGACCAAGTGACCAAGCGACCAAGTGACATCAAGTGACATCGCCGCCATCTTATCTGATCGATCGCGCCATCACGATCCTGATCAGATAAGCTCTGTTGACTCGGTCCTGTTCCAAGTCTGGACTTTGCACAGAGTCTTTTTGACACTAGTGACGACTGCTTCCACCTCCTATCCCCTCACAGCAACAGCGCAGCTGATCTCGAGGCGCGTTAGCCGCCAGTCCGGTTGCAGGCCCCCAGCAGGCTGCAGCAGCCTCCCACTTCGGTTACGCCCAAACACACGATCGTCTTTTCTTCTCTTGCGTCTCTTCATCTGTCACCTACTCTCCTCCCCCTGGTCAATGCATCAGCCACGACCGCTTCTCCCCGCTGGCTCGCCACCATCGTCTCTCTCGCCGGCATGACCTTGCCCGCTGCGACCGACGCTGCGACCGACTCGACGACCCCGAGATCGTACGGCACCATGCCGGACGATCGCCTCCTCGCCGACCGAGAAAGCGACCGCCTGCTATACCCTCACTCGGTCTACGAGCCGGACGAGCCGGAGGACTACACTGCCGAGGCCGACGTCCAGGATGGCGTCCACAAGATCGAGGCCATCAACTTGACCTGGACGAGTCGGTCCCTGACGATTGCCTATTTGGGGTGGGGTTGTTTTTGAAATCGTGGTGTTATGTGGCTGATCGTGGTGTAGCATCTTCCTCATGGCGTTTTGTACTTCTCTCGAGGGCCAGACCGTGTCCTCGCTCGCCGTCTATGCCACCAGCGCATTCAGCAAGCACTCTTTGATCTCTACGGTCCTGGTGGTGCAGAACGTTGTCAATGGTGAGACCGATCCCAAAATATTAGTTTCTATTGCTGACGGAACAGCCGTGATCAAACCCCCCATGGCCAAGGTCGCCGATGTCTTTGGCCGCTTCGAGGCTTTTTGTATCAGCATCATGATCTACGTGCTCGGCTATATCCAGATGGCCGCCTCAAACAACGTCCAGACGTACGCCTCAGCCCAGATTTTCTATTCGGCCGGATCGACCGGCCTCCAGATTCTCCAGCAGGTGTTTATCGCCGATAGCAGCGATCTCTTGAATCGAGCTCTGTTTGCCCTGTTGCCCGAATTGCCCTTTTTGGTTACCGTCTGGATCGGCCCGATGATCGCAGACGCCGTCCTTCAAAACGCTTCGTGGCGATGGGGATACGGCATGTGGGCGATTATCCTGCCGGCAACTTTTTTGCCGCTCGCCTTGTCACTGCTGTTCAACCAGCGAAAAGCAAAAAGACTGCGGCTGATCCGCATGAGAGCGCCCAAGCGACGCAAGCTTTTGGACATTTTGCATTCGACCATGGTGGAGCTAGACATGTTTGGGCTGATTCTCTTGTCGGCGGCCGTTTCCTTGCTGTTGATTCCGCTGACCCTGGCTGCCAACTCGCCGGACGGATGGCACAACGATGGTATTGTCGCTATGATGTCGATTGGCTGTATATGTCTTGTTTTGTTTCCGGTCTGGGAGTCTTCGCGCCGGCTCGCGCCCAAGCCTTTACTTTCTTTGCATCTGCTGACCGAACGGACCGCGCTGGCTGGCTGTGCGCTGGCGTTTTTCTACTTCAGTGAGTGGTCCGAATATTAGAAGGGGGGCGCAACTAATCCTTTGGTAGTGGCGTTTTATTTCTCCGTGCAGCCGTACTTTTACTCCTACTTGCAGGTGGTGCAGGACTACGAGGTGGCTGCCGCAGGGCGTGTTACACAGACATTCTCGTTTACCTCGACCATTGCCGCGTTTGGTGTTTCTCTGTTCATCAAGTATACTTGTCGCTACCGGATCTACGTTGTCATCGGGGCCGTCATCTACATCAGCGGACTCGTAGCCATGCTACTATACCGACAAGAAGGCAGCTCCACCACACAGATCCTGGGCACACAGGTTCTCGTCGGCATTGGCGGCGGCCTGATCAACGTGCCTGTCCAGCTGGGCGTGCAGGCATCAGCACACCACCAAGAAGTCGCCGGCGCAACAGCCATGTTCCTCACCGCTCTGGAGATGGGCGGCGCCGTCGGCGCAGCAATATCCGGCGCAGTCTGGACACATCAAATCCCGAAGCGGTTGGCCGAGTACCTGCCAGCTGAATCGCAAGCAGACGCAAGCGAGATTTTTGGCAAACTGACCAAGGCGCGCTCGTACCCGATGGCCTCGCCCACGCGCATCGCGATCAATCGCGCGTACCAGGAGACGATGAATAATCTGGTGTGTTTGGCGATTTTGGTGGCGTTGCCGGTTATTCCGTTGAGTTTGGCGATGAAGAACTACCGCCTTGACCAGGTAGCTTCCCCCTAAAACTAAAAGTAAGTAACGGGAGTATGGATGTACTGACGAGTATAGATGGGCACCCGCAAGCGCCGCCAGTCTGAGCAGCGCGACACGTCGCCGGGGGAGTCGTTGCATGAGCATGATCACGAAGAATAGGAATAGGAATAGATTGGATCGGTAGATAGATTTTGTTTTTTTTGTTTTTTTGTTTTGTTTTTTGGCTGATCACGACTGACGAAGCATATTTTTATATATCATTATATACTGTACACTGCATGACTCGCATTGTGCGCTGTTGAACAGCTGCATACCTGAAGTTTGAACGGCCGAGGTCAAATCATTGATCACTGGTGTACGCACATACATATCAGAATACATCAATATACATACAGCATTGAAAACGTAGAAAACGCTGAAAAGTTGAATACTCTATCTACTGTAGTCCAAGAATTCTTTGTCCAGAGTCTCGGCCCGCCTCCCCCACTCGAGGGCTCTTCCGAAGGTCCACCGCTCAATGTTCTCGTCTGTATTTTTCTGCTTGTTTTCTGGGTCTGATATTCTGATAAATTCCTGACTAAAAGTTTATCTGTGCTCATTGCAGTAGTGAGAAATGCAGTCATCTTTAGTGTCTATTGTCTATTGTCGTTGGTGCTGGCCCGGTGAGGATGACTGAATGAGAGTCTTGAGCAGCACAGTCATTCTTTGTCTCTTTCTGTCTCTCGATTTCTGGAAAATCTTCTACATAGTCATCTTCTAGCTATAAACTCATCCAGTTCAGTAATTCATTCCTTGGGCATCTGTTAGAGATAAGCTAGCAAGACAGTGCAGCTGACCTGCAGCTCACCCTAGTTTTAACTTTGCTTATTTTCCGACACAGTATTAGCAACAATACTAAATCACAAAACCAGAAAAATAATAAAATAAAATAAAATAAAAAGAACAAAAAAATATAATAATAATAATAATAATAATAACAATAATAATAATAAAAAACCACTAGCAGCCTCGGCCGACTGCGACTAGGCCGCATTCACGCCGGGAACCCCCACAAACCGTGATAGCTTGGGTTCTCTCCCCTATCTGTGTCAGTGTGAGCACTCGAGACGTCCTTCCCCCCTCTCGCTCTGACGCCATTTTTTTCTCGCTCCCCCATTCCCTCACAACAGGCGATCTTTCTGTGGACACGCAGCAGATACTGTCGCTTTTATCGACCGGAAGAAGCGATTTTTATTTTCCCCTCTCCCACTCCCCCCTCTCGTCGTCGTCGCGCTCCGCTGTTTCCGGGAGGCAAAAGGAGTCAAGACCGCAGCGACACCAGCAGCAGCAGCAGACTTGCAGATACAAAGGAATATCGAACGACGGAAATATAAACGGAAGAAGAAAGAAAAAAAATATATAAAAGAATTATAAAGGGAAATATGGTTGTTGCCACGATCAAGTGCGTTCTTTTCCTTCTGTCATGCGCGATGCGATGACTTGGCACAACTTGCGATCATGAGTTCTAACGTGCGGGCAAGATGCGTCGTTGTCGGGGACGGTGCGGTCGGCAAAACATGTCTGTTGATCTCGTATACGACGAATAAGTTTCCCTCGGAGTACGTGCCGACTGTGTTTGACAACTATGCGGTGACTGTGATGTGAGTGTGCCCACCACCACCACCACCACCACCACCTTTTTTGGGGCTGTATATTGATTTTTGCAGGATCGGCGACGAGCCGTACACCCTCGGCCTCTTCGATACCGCCGGACAGGAGGACTACGACCGCCTGCGCCCGCTCTCATACCCGCAGACCGATGTGTTTTTGGTTTGTTTCTCCGTCACATCGCCCGCGTCGTTTGAGAACGTGCGGGAAAAGTGGTTTCCGGAAGTGCACCACCACTGCCCGGGCGTGCCGTGTCTGATTGTCGGCACTCAGACCGATTTGCGTGATGACCCGGCTGTGCGTGAGAAGCTGTCCAAACAAAAAATGCAGCCGGTCCGGAAAGAGGATGGCGACCGTATGGCCAAGGATTTGGGCGCGGTGAAATATGTCGAGTGCTCCGCGCTGACGCAGTACAAGTTGAAGGATGTTTTTGATGAGGTTTGCCATTTTGATCAAGTGTGCGTGATCATAGCTAACTGTGTAGGCTATTGTCGCCGCTCTCGAACCAGCCCCGAAGAAGAGGCCCAAGTGTGTTCTCCTGTAGATCGCCCGGTCAGTACACCTTTTCTCTGTGTGTGTATGCATTCTTGAGCTAACTTTAGTAGATATCGAATACCCGATTCTCGATAAATTCACCCATCGAATCACTCGATAAGAATTTATAGCGTCACTTCACATTACCTACCGTACCGTACCTTCTCACGACCCTCCTCGCCTTATAACATTCCAGCCATTTATCGGATGATTCTTTTTTTTTTTTCCTATGTTCTATTCGGCGTTATTTTTCTCTCCGAGTTGCAGGCGTCTTTACTCTTTACCTCTGTATCTTCCTGAATATGCATACTATATGCTGATCTCCGGCCAGCTCATGCAGGCTGATCGATGCCGTGTTGAGATTGGCTGAATACTACAGATAAGCCAGTGAATTGAATAAGAGGTTTCATATACGTTGATCATAACATTATATACACTTCCCCCAGGCCACTTGTTTAAAGTTCATCCTTTCCACCCAGACTCTGTTTCTTCCCATACCACCCCCCCAATTCCTGCCCACTCCCCGCCTTGACCATACTCGTAATAATCTCAAACGCCACCTGCGCCGCCGCCAGCGCCGTGGTCTCGCCGACATTATCATAACTGGGACTTACCTCGACGATATCCGCGCCCACGAGATTCAGCTTCTCGATTCCGCGGAGAATGCGTATCATTTCGCGCGTCGTCCAGCCGCCTGGTTCGGGTGTGCCTGTGCCGGGGGCGGTTCCTGGGTCTAGCACGTCGATGTCGACGGACAGGTAGACAGGTTGGCTTGGGTCGAGCCCGATTCGATTGATTATCGAGTCGACGACCCCCGCCGGCCCGATATCGTCGATATCATCCGCGTGGATGCGCATAAACCCCTGTTCGGGCGTCCCCGGCGTCGTATAGTCCGCATCGTCGGCGCCTGTCAGCCGCGTCCGGATGCCTGCGTGTGCGGACGTGTGGTTGCAGATTAGCCCCTCGCTGCTGGCAATGTGAAAGAAACTGCCGTGGTTGAAGGACGACTGCTCGGACAGCCAGTACGACGCGTACCGCACGGGGTTCCAGGTATCAAGATGCGCGTCAAAGTGCAGCACCGTAATCGGCTTTTGGTATATCTGGTACAGCGCGCGCAGAGCGGGCAGGGCGACGCTGTGGTCGCCGCCGAGCGTGACCAGTTTTGGTTTTCCAGAGCCTTTGCCAGTAGAAGCAGCGGTTTTGGTTTTCCGCGTGCCCAGCTCGAGAAATGCTTCGTACATTTGCCGCTCGGCCAGCGCGTTGTCGAACGGCGTGATGGGGATGTCGCCGCAGTCGCGCAGCGTGGCCCAGGACAGGTATGGGTTTATGCCGGCGCGTGCGTTGTAGCTGGTGCCAGGCAGTTGGCGGCCACTGGCGGCGCGGATGGCGCGAGGGCCGAAACGGGCGCCTTTTTTGTCATGTTAGTTGAATGGAAATGAAGTTGGATATAGAGAGGGGAATACCAGGTCGGTAGCTCACGGCCGTGTCGAATGGTGCGCCGATGATGGCGATGTCGTAGAGCTCGTCAGGCTCTAGCAGGCATTTGACGGATTTCATGTGTGCAAACGTGGAAATTCCAGAAAAACTCCACTGCCATGAGTTAGTATGAGCAGCATTTGAATGTTATGTTAGGAAAAAGGTCTACCTCCTGCTCCCATTTCATCAGCAGTTCCGCTCGCTTGTCTTCAGGCACGGTTTCGTCATCGTCGTGGTGGTGCGAGTGACTCAAGACGCTGCTCGCTGAGAGCAGGCCGAGGAGGAGTGCCTTGAGCGACATTTTGTGTGAATTTCTAGGAATTTTATTTTGTACAAGAAAGAAGAGAAGAGAAAAAGAAGAAGATTTATACGTCTATACTTGCACGGATCGACTTTCCCAATCCGGCTGCCCCGCTTGCCCAGAGTCATCGGGCATTTCTCCAGTCTCCAGTTCTTCAATTGTAGTTCTACCAGAGGTAAAGATAATAAGAAAAATATTAACATGCACATGACAATCCTACGTGCGGGGAGATTCAGAGCCCACTGTAGTACTTACAGGTAATGATGTATATCCTGCCCGCCCGGCAGAACAAGAACGGCCAACGTCGCGCCGACTTTCCCTTCTCGACCATCGCTGCTTGACTCGCGCGATCCTTCACGTCGCCAGCCAATTGCCGCCTTTTTCTTATCGGATTACTACCTTTGTGCAATCCTGGGTTGGTTGACATTTCGCTATTCTCGAAAAAGAAGGACTTGGAGAATCTGTTACTAGAAGAATGCCATGCGGAGGGTAGTTGTTACCGGGTTGGGCGCGGTGACGCCGCTTGGTGTTGGTATACACCCTCATATATACACACACACACACACACACACACACATGTAGTGCAGGGCTAATGAGAAAGGCACGCGTCGCACCTGGTCTCGTCTGCTCGACGGCTATTCCGGCATCGTCAATATCGCGCATCGCCATCCGCGTTTCGCTGATATCCCAGCGCAGGTTGCGGCCGTGGTGCCGGCTGGCGCGCGCAAGGATGGCGGCTGGACGGCTTCGGAGTGGTTGAGCCGTGATGTACGTCCCTTTATATGTCAAGTATAGTTCAATTGCACATGCTGAGAACTATTAGGAAGAGCGCAAAATGGCTCTGTTTGCCCAGTTTGCCATGGCGGCGACCCATGAAGCGCTCGACGATGCTGCATGGAGGCCGACGTCGCCAGAGGAGTGCGCCGAAACTGTATGTTTATATACATATATATGGTTTTTAGTGATACTAACGGAACAGGGCGTCTGTCTGGGCTCTGGTATAGGCAATTTCGAAGAAATCTACAACACCGTCGTATCCTACGAACAAAACGTAGGTTAGCTACACCGGCCTTACTTGCACCTCAACTAACACTACGCAGGGCTACAAAAAGATCTCGCCATTGTTTGTCCCAAAGCTACTGATCAATCTCGGTGCTGGGCATATTTCCATGAAATTCGGCTTCACTGTATGTTCCTTAAAACACCTACAGACGACCGATCTGACTGGCTTGTAGGGCCCCAATCACGCTGCCACCACAGCATGCACCACCGGCGCCCACTCCATCGGCGACGCCGCGCGCTTCATTGCCTTTGGCGATGCAGACGTCATGCTCGCCGGCGGCGCTGAATCGTGTATCCATCCCCTGGCCCTCGGCGGCTTTGCGCGCGCGCGGAGTCTGGCTACGAGCTACAATAACGATCCAACGAAAGCCTCGCGCCCGTTTGATGCGCACCGTCAGGGGTTTGTTGTTGGTGAGGGGGCTGCTGTTTTGGTTCTCGAGGTATGTTGACCCAAAAAAAAGGGGGGTTTTTTTTCTGTGTTAATAGTATATATAGGAACTCGAGCACGCCAGAGCCCGTGGCGCGCGCATCTACGCCGAAGTCAAGGGGTACGGCACATCCGGCGACGCATACCACATCACGGCACCTAAAGAAAACGGCGAGGGCGCGCTTACAGCTATGAAGAAAGCTCTCCGGAACGCCAATATCCCGCCCTCGGCAGTGGACTATATCAACGCGCACGCCACGTCGACGATCGTCGGCGATGCGGCAGAAAACGCAGCTATAAAGACTCTACTTTTGGGTGACCGAGGGAAACGATCGCCTGGGGAAATCAATGTCAGTGGTACCAAGGGCGCCATTGGGCATTTGCTAGGTGGTGCTGGCGCTGTTGAGGCGGTTTTTGCGGTTTTGGCGATACACGAGGTATTCCCTCTATTTTTTGTTGCTGCTGATTAAATGACTGACATGACTAGAATATCATGCCTCCTACTATAAACCTCGACAGCAAAACGGCCGAGTTTGACTGCAACTACGCGGCCAATGCTGCGCAGGAGCGCTCTATCGATGTCGCGCTGACCAACAGTTTTGGTTTTGGCGGCACAAATAGCACGCTGTGCTTTGCCCGGTATAAAGCATAAACCATGGTAACTTTGTACAATATGTAGATATAGACAGACAATAATAATAGTCTTGATGTTGATACAGCCACAGCTTCAAGACAGGTCAGCCGAGAACAAAAATATGCGCTGATAGAATCTCTCCAAGGCAAAAGTTCACTTTCGACCCTTTTTAACTGAGTGCTGCACGTGACCCGTTTTCAGCCCGAGGGGGGCGGATCCGCTTTCCCCGGACCGCTCTCGCTATCGCCAACTTCAGCAGATCACGCGTTACTATTCAGCGACGGGGTATTGCACTTGGCAGGATATATTTTCACAACCTGCCCCTGTATACAGCTCTTTTACAAAGTATACACCGTCCCATCGCGACCATGGCGACCGCGACCGCGACCGCGACCAACGGAGCTGCTGGCCGAGGTTCGTTCCTCTCCTCTAATCTAACAGGATAAGAGTAAACTAACCTCGAAAAAAGCCTCATCGGTGGCCTCAAACTCGAGCAACCTGGTCGACGCGTCGGGCTACAAGTTCTCCGAAAAGGACACCAAGCCAGGCAAAATCAAGCTGAAGAAGCAGGCTTCTGGCAAGGCCGCCAAGACCGGCGGCAAGGCCGATCAAGGTATACCTTGATAACCCTATGCACTTCACAAACTTACAAAAAAAAAAAAAGAATAGAGCTGATAAGAAATGTAGATGCCCCCGGATCCCCCGACGGTACCCCCGTTCTCCCCGAAATGGACGCAAAGACGCTGGCCGCCTTCCCGTCTGGAAAACCGCGCGAAGACGAACTGGAAACCGTGATTTGCAAGCACTGCAAACGCCCACAACTAAAGCAGACCGCGGCCGAGCATATTCGCGGATGTCTGCGCGCGAAACAAGAGAAAGCGCGACGCAAAAAGGAAGCGCGCGATGCGAAGAATCAAGCTAACAAAGTTGCCGACAAGGACGGCGATGACAACGACGACAAGGATGAAGAGAACGGTGTGAGCGGGCAAAAGAGCGCGAAAAAGAGCGCGGTCAAGGGTATGGCGGACGGCGAGGGGACGAAAAAGGGCAAGAAACGCAAGGCCGACGGCGACGACGATAAAGATACAAACAGCAAGGAGCCGAAGAAGAAGAAAAAGAAGGAAGAGCCAAAACCAAAAGTGCCCAAACCAAAGGGCCCCGTCGATGTCGAGAAGCAGTGTGGTGTTACGCTGCCAAACGGTGCCCAGTGCGCCAGATCGCTTACTTGCAAGAGCCACTCGATGGGTGCAAAGCGTGCTGTCCCTGGGCGTACGCTTCCGTATGATATGCTCCTGCAGGCATATCAGAAAAAGAACCAGGCTCGCCAGCAAAGTCAGTCGCCTCCATTTGTCTTTCGTTCCATGTTTCATACTAACAACCCCATAGAAGCCGCGATTGATGCAAACGCCCCCCTACAAGACGAATTCGAAACCAACGGCCCCGTCGACTCGGACGAAGAGCGCGACGCCGTCATGGCCGCTATATCGCGCTCACACCCGGCGCCTCTCGTCACACATACTCTCGTGCCAACCCGCAAGAAATACCACTACGTGCGCATGAAGGAGATGCTGTCCAACGTGCTGGGGAGCGCTCGTGGCGGCGGCATCTTCTCGACAAACCAGCCCAACGGTGACTCAATGGGGCTTTTCCAGACTGAGAGCCCCACGACCATGACAGCGCCAGCATTGCCAGAGACGTCTGGCGACCACCTCAAGAAGCCAGCCACGCAAACCGCAACGGCCAGTCGCCCGTCCAATACCCCTGCCCAGAAAACGACGGTGGCGGCCAGTTCGTAGCCGACTTTTAGCGACTTGTTTGATATTGCATTTCCCGTAGTATATGGTTTGGTTTATACGGCTTATATGGTTATGGCGTTATGAATGTTGGCCTGGGACTGATAGAATGAGAGATACCCGCTGTACACTGGCGTTGAATGAGGTTATTATTATCCAGTACATGAACATTGCACAGTCAGCTCTATGAATTTTTTTTTTTACTTATTTAATTATTTAAAGCCATCAAAGTCAAAAAAATAAAGACCAGTGATCACCGATTAAGCTTCATAAAGTTCACTCGGTCCGCGCACGTGCCACATTCTGCCTCAGGCAGACCTGAATTCGACGACGCCGCTTCAGCTTTCTTTCGATTCAAGTTTGGTGTTCAATGTTCCTGCCACGAGTTTCTTTGTTGCTTTCATGATGACCCGTGAAAGTGAGGGTTCTCTGAATTTCGGGTATTCTTATTGACTACTTCAGCTTTCCTCTCTCACTGCTTGACTGCCGGCGCGACCAGCGGACCGACCTCCTTCGCGACTCGAGACTACTACTACACCACATAACAAAAAAGGCCACAAATATAAAAGACGAGAAAAAATGTCGCACAGCATCCCCGACCTCGACGCGATCGGCATCAAGGCCGACCCCGGCCTCGCCGACCAGTTCCGTCGCGAAGTCGCCAATCTCCTGAAACGCAACAACCTCAACTTCCCCGGCGCACAACCCGTGTCGTTTTCGGCCAAACACCTCGTCGAGCTGCAAAAGGAAGACTATTATGTCTGCGAAAAGACGGATGGGATTCGGTGTCTGATGTACTTTGCAGAGGGCGACTCTGAGACAAGCCCCGAAATTCATTATTTGATTGATCGCAAGAATGATTATCGGTTTGTGCCGGAGTTGCATTTCCCATTACCAGGTGACGATACCTATCAGTCGTTTCATGTCGAGACGCTGGTGGATGGGGAGCTTGTGAAGGATACGTACGAGGATGGCACGACGCAGTTGAAATACCTGGTGTTTGACTGCATGGTTCTGGATGGTATAAACCTGATGCACCGCACGCTGGACAAGCGTCTCGCCTACTTTAAAGAAAAAGTCCTCAAACCTTACAACGCCATGTACAAGCGGTTCCCCGAAGAAAAAAAGCATCGCGCGTTCGCCGTCGAGGACAAATCGACCCAGGTCAGCTACGGCATTGAGATGATGTTTCGCGAAATCATACCCAAAGTGAAAAAAATCCACGGCAACGACGGCCTCATTTTCACGTGTCGCAGCACACCTTACAAAATCGGCACAGACGAGCATATCCTCAAATGGAAGCCGCCGGCCGAGAACACCATTGACTTTCGCATGCGTCTCGAGTTCCCACTACTCGAACCAGACACGGACGACGAGGCAGACGGCATTGTAGAGCCATACCCGGATTACGACGCCGTGCCCATCTGCCATCTTTTCGTGCTGTATAATAACGCCGACTACCGCATCTTTGGCGAAATGTACATCACAGCTTCCGAATGGGAGTCCCTCAAAGCGCTGCAGATACCGCTGGACGATACCATAGTCGAGTGCTACCAAGACGACAAGAATCGCTGGCGCTACATGCGTTTCCGTGACGATAAAAAGGACGCAAACCACATCTCCACTGTCGAAAAAGTGCTTGAGTCGATCCAGGATCGCGTCACAGAGGACGATCTCATCCGTGCAGCGCCAGCGATCAAAACGGCGTGGAAGAAGCGTCAGGCGCTGGAACAAGCTGCAGAGCGAAGATCGACTGTTGGTCCTACTGCTGGCGGAGTTCCGGTGCCGAATGGAAATGGTGTGAAGAGAAAGTTTGAGGAGTAAATCTTCATTTCTTTTCCTTTTCTTTTTTTCTCTAAAAAAATTTTGGCGTGCATATTTGCGGATGCTTCTACGCACAATATCGGCGTAGTTGGAATGGTGTTATTTTGTTTCTCTTGGGCTTGAATAGTGCGCGGCGCTGGATCTGGTTTTCTATTGATTTTTCTTCTATGCTGTTCATGAAATAGACAGTCGCTGGCTCTAAGGCTTATGATGCTCGGTTAATTATTCTATTAAATACATATTTTCACCATTGACCATTCAGAAAATAAGTTGACTAGTATTTAAACACACGGACTGCTGCTGCTATACAATATCATGCCCAACATTCAACCCAGAAACGCCAGCTCATGATAACACCCAATTGAAACGAAACGAAAAAGACAGGTCAATATTCAAAGTCATCATCAACCCCCTTTTTCCCCGCAGTCTCCTTTGCAACGGCCTCCTGCTTGCGATACATTTCCGCAACCGCACGAGTACTCGTTGCCTGCTCGGGCTTTTTATCATCGCGGGCCTTGATGTAGCGCGGGAAACGCAGGGAGATGCCCTTGCCGGCAGCCCCCGTGGTGCCAACGACTTCATCAGCGGCTGCTTTGTAGCGCGGGCTGAGCGTGAGGTCGGCCGCTTTCACTTCCCATACCAGTCGTGGCTCGAACCAGACGTCGGGCTGGTCCTTGGGGACAGTGGAGTGTTGGTAAAACGGTTTGGGGCGGTCGATGACAAGAGGCGAGAGTTCTTTGTGGAGTTCCTCGAGTACGGCGTCGGAGAAACCAGTGCCAATGTTGCAGACTGTCTCAAATGTCTGTTTGCTGGAATTGAAGGCTGCAAGGAGAAAAGCGCCATACACTGATGTCCGTTTTCCGCGGCCGAAATATGCGCCCAGCACGACTAGATCCAAAGAGTCACCTAGGCCGGCGAGATAGTCTTTTTTGACCTATAATAGAATTAGATATGACAACTTACAACAAAAGAAGTACTAACCTTGAGCCAATTTCGGCTTCGTTTGCTAGGCTCGTAGCCGCTCTCCTCGGTGTCCAGCATCTTCACCATCAGCCCCTCACATGATGCTTTGACGCTGTCTTCCAACAAATGTTGGATTTCATCCAGGTCGTTGGTGTTTCCATGCTGGGCAAAGGCAAACTCTCCTTCAGTTGGTTGGAAAGAATCGTGGAGAAGCTGGCGTCGTTCGCGCAGGCTCTTCTTGACTGTGGGCTCGCCGTTCAAAAACAGCAAATCAAAAGCAAAGACACAAACTTTGACTTTGACATCTTCCGCCTTGACATCCTTTCTCTTACGAGTCATCAACTGCTGGAAAGGAAGAACCCTTTTCTCTTGGACATCCCAGGCCACAGTTTCGCAGTCCAGAACAAAGCTTGAAACATCTGGTTTAATCCATGTGTTCAGCTTCGTGAGAATGTCTGGATACTTCTTGGACAAATCTTCCGAGTTTCGCGAGAAGATTGAACTGAGCCCCTTGGCGTCTTTCTGCAAAGTTGCCGTGGCGTTAGGGTATTGGTGAATCGAGTCGGGTGAAACGTAGTGGATTTGAGCCCGTTCCCCGTCATATTTGTACTCGCAAGTAAAGTCTTTGCCCTCGAATCGGTCGAGGACTTCGGTGATTGATTTCGTCGGGTTTGCCAACATGGGCTTGAGAGGGACTCCCGGTTGCAGTTTGCACACCTCGGGAAGGTGGAAAATCCCATGCTCCAGCATAGCGGGAATAATAACCTCATAAGACGGCAGTTCGCTGTAGGTCTGTTTGAGCACTGCTTCTCCCTGTGATAGCTGTTCAGCGCTGGGAGCTTTCTCCCCCTTGAGAGCGGCTTCATAGGCAACCACTGCTTGTGCAATAGCAACCAAAACCGTCTTTTCAGCTAAACCCAGTCTTAACTTTCCTTCCAAAAATCTAATAAGGAATTTTGCTTCGCTGGGACCTCCCTTGTCTTTGGTGATGTCCACTGCTTTGCTACCTTTGCCGGCAGTCGCAGCATCAGCTGCAGACAAAAGCTTCTTGATTCCAGAAATTTTCTTATCTTGAGATCCGTGGCCCTGGACTTTAGCTATCGTCAACAGCCCTTCGTGAACCCCTCTGACAGTCAGAGGTTTCGGCTTGAACATCGTGGGCTGGTTCGATCTACTCTTGGCCGCAACCAATCCCAAATCACCGATTTCATGCTGATCGGCTTTAATAACTGACAGACTTCGGCCGGTAGTCTCTCCAATGGCTTTCATAATCAGAGACTCGCCGATACCAAGCTCAATACCGGCATAGTCGGCCGCCAATTTGTTGATCATCAACTGCACGGTTGGCAGAAAGTCTCCAGGGGTGAGTCGGAGAACTTGGTTAAGGAACAGAGACGCATGCGCTGAAATCACGAGACGTTTTGTGGTCATTTCAATAAGGGAAAATGTCGTACATAGAGCAGCATACGGAACAGGGTCCCCCGCTTTCCAGTCTGGATATGGATCGTTACCGGAGCTTTCCAAGGTGGCGCGAACCTTCTCTATCTGTTTCTTTTTGACTTGGGGCTTTTCGTCCTCTTCTTCGCTAGCAGATGCTTCCTCGGCGGGTTCGGCCGCGTCTTCTGCAACTGGAGTCTCTTCGCCAGACGCTTTCTTGATGGGTTTTGGAGATACAGCGTCGGCTGGTTTCTCTTTCGCTGGCTTCTTTCGTTCGGGACTTTTGGTGCTCTTCTTCCGCCTCTTTGTGGCAGGTTGAATATCGGAGTCGGAGTTCCCATCGGCCTCTTCCTCCTGGTCCCTCTTGACTCCCTTAGAGGAAACTGAAGCCTCGTCTTCTAATTTCGTGTTATCCACATCCACCTCGTCATCTTTCTGTTCGGCCTCGGTAGTTTCCGTTTTTGATGCGTCTTTCCCTTTATTATTCGAGAAGGATAATGTCGTTTGTCGCTTAGGCGCGCCATTGGACTCTTGAGCTCCAGAACCAAAGAACTTCCTGTAAATGTTTCAAGAAAAGTTAGCTTGTGTATTGCAAAAGCATTGCCTGTAATTCCATTGCAGCGCACCCAATTGTGGTTTGCGAATCTCGGACGTACCCCAGCGTAGCTTGCCTTGATTTCTTCTCAGGCATGATTGCTATAGATGGTCTTTGGCACCATGAACGGCACACAACAGAGCGTAACTGAGTCTTTGGTATCGCGCAAGCTAATCGAATTGTATTGAGCTGACGAGTTTGGGTAACGAAATGGCTGTTGGGAAGAGCGCAATATCTCTTTGGTGTTTGGGACCAATACAGCGCAGAAAACCGCACTGACGGCATAGAATATGGACTGGTACTTATAAGCAAAGGAATTCAAGGACAAATTCGAGGACAAACCCCGACCTTTCCTCACTGGTGCTATTCTGCCTGCTGGTGCTAGGCAGATATCTCGGCGTGGGCGGCGACGCGTGACGTGACGCGTTAATTGGTACCGCACTGTCACGTGGCAAACGTGTTGAAAACGCGCTATCAGGTCGAATGGTCTCAGTTGATATGCGGAGTGGTAAGGAGAAATATGAATCTTCTGAATGATGAAGAATTTTGATTTTCTACAATGATAATTTAAGAATTCACATGCGTCTCTCGATGATTGTTTGAAGGCGGTGTGGGATTCAACAGCCTCACCCCCACCGCCTTGAAAGACCGGCAAAAAAGGCCGACCACCTTCCGTTTTCTTAACAAATCAACGACTGTACTTCACGATGATAAAAGGAAATGACTTATAATTGCGTTTCGGGATACATCCGAACAAAGAGGATATATGGAGGCGCAGAGACAGGAGACTTTTGCCAAGGTGCGTCGACTCTTCCACATAGACAACAGCAGCATCTGATTATCGAAGCTCCGCCCCGCGTGCGTTGCGCTCAGCTCAGCAGCACTCAGATTCAAAACACATCCCGATGAACATGTCGAGGTTCAGCGAACCCTAGCTCATCTACATGCCGTCCTTGGGCCGCTCGGAGATAAGGAGGCTCTCGATGCCAAGCTCGCCGAATATGTCTTTTTCCCTCTTTCACAGGTCTTCAACGAGGCCCAAACTATTCCTCAACGATGTTTAGAGCTTGCCGTGAGATGCGTTACTATTCTAGTTGGGAAAGCATGGCGACATACCCTGGCCCCCCAGATGGGCAAGCAATTGCTTATCCTCTTGACCATGTTGGTCGGAGGAACGCCTGCCCAAAATCGAGGACAGGCGGGGTTGAAACCCGATTCCGAAGAGCTCGCATCTGCGAGTTTCGACTGCATGAATTCGATTTTTCAAATGCTTGAAGGGCCTGCTGCGGATCGAGCTATTTTTAACGAGATCGGAACTGCTACTGTCCTCGACCAGACCATTTATTTACTCTTGGAAGGTGTTACCGAAGGACCTTCGAATGCAGTGCAAATAGCAGCCATGGCGGCTTTGCAGGCTCTTTGTACTCGGGTCACTGACCGTGTGGTACTTGCAAGTATCATGCCTCGTGTGGTATCAACTCTTACTAAAATACTGAAACCGACTACCAAAGCGCGGAGGAGTTTCAGGCTTCTTGAGACGTCATTACGGTTACTTACAGAGTTATTGCGGGCAGTTCTCAACGACGAGGCCTCATACGCGGCGCAGCCAACACAAGCAACGCTACAGTCAAATGATAGAATCGTGCTTGATGAGTCATGGCTCAAAGCAACAACCGGTCAGATCAAGCTTGCGCTTGCAAATGTGATTCAGATAAGACGCCATGAACGAACGGAAGTGCAGAAAGCACTTCTTCATCTTTGCTTAACAATAATCGAACAATGCACAAAATCTCTAGAAGAGTCGTTACCAATGCTTGTTGAAACAATGGTGGTACTTGCGGACACCGATGCCGGCGATGACCAAAATGACGCTTATTCTTCCCTCCTGCACCTAGCGACCGTGAAACCTCGAGTCATTGACATACTGAAAGATCTTCTTCAAAACTGGACCATGTCGTTTCAGCGAACGATACAAGGCAATGACGAAGATGCCAAACAACGAGCTATCAAGCAAATATCTACTGCTTTCCAGGTTCTTTCACAAGTACAAGGAAGCTCCAGTATATTAGAAAACAATATTGCCACTGGACTTTGTGATAGCGTTGAAACAGTGGTTCAATCTGCAAAGTCAATGCCACAGCCAGTTGACTCCGCGATAAGTGGCAACATGGAGCTTGCCGTTGTGGGAAGAGATGTTACGCTACAGTCCTTCTCTCCAGTTATTCTAGAGCATCGCAGTCAACAAAAAACCTTGATGGACCTAAAGTCTATGATTGGTAAGCTCAATGGAACGCAGTCTAGTGACAGGATAACAAGACTGGTCATGAACCGTATCCATCAAGCATCTGGAGACGTCATGGTTGCACCTCTCTGGCTAGCTTTGCAATTCCTCAAACCCGGTGTGAACGGTAGCATCGATGATTTTTTCACATTCGACTCGTCCACATCACTTTCCTCCCGCGGTACCATGATTGAGGAACTATACTCAGTTTCCTTGTCTGTCTTGAACGAGTCAGTATCAACAGATCCTAAAGATTGGAGAGTGTCGGCGCTTGCGCTGGAAGCTATTGCCTTGCAATCACAGGAACTGAGAGTCGAGTTTCGCACAGAGTTGATAGAAGCTCTATATCCTGTGCTGCAGTATCTGGCATCAAACAACCCTAACTTGCAAAACCATGCCATGACGTGCTTGAATATTGTCACAAAAGCCTGCGGCTATCCTGATACTCGCACAATGCTTATTGAAAATGTTGACTATCTTGTCAACTCGGTAGCATTGAAGCTCAACACATTTGACGTCTCCCCTTACCCGCCGCAGGTTCTCTTGATGATGGTCAAACTGTCAGGAGCCGGCCTCATACCGTATCTTGACGATCTGGTGGACTCAATATTTGGTATCGTCGACATGTACCACGGCTATCCAAAACTGGTTGAGCTTCTCTACTCGACCCTTGCCGCAATTGTCGAGGAGGGGGTCAAAGAACCTGGTTTGTTGTTGATTAACCAGACCGGGGATCAGCAGGATGCCAATCACCAAAAGAAACCTTACGAGCCTTTTTCAGTTACACAGCTAGTGCAAGATCTTGTACGGAAAAAAGAGCGACGTGCACAGATCGAAGACCTAGATTCTATGGCAGACGAAGAGCACAGATCACATCCGAATCGCCCATGGACACGTGAACTAGATGGGCCTCCACTTCCCAAAGAAGAAAAGATCTCTTTCGAAGACATCGAAGACAATTTCGACCCAGAAGATGACTCTGAAGAACCTTTACCCGCCCCAAAAGAACCTGAAGATGCCGAGAAGCCGCTCAGCAAACCGCATACTCTTCTTTTACACATCGTCAAGTCCATCCCACCTCATCTCTCCTCGCCTTCTCCTTTCCTCCGGCGCTCGCTCCTGACCTTGCTCGTTAAAGCTGTTCCTGTGCTTTCAAAGAATGAAACGTCATTTCTGCCTCTTGTCAACGAAATATGGCCGTCTTTGAGCACACGGATTGCGTTGCCTACTTCCAGCCCAGCAGCTGCCAATCTTACGACTGCTTCGTCTACGACGGATATAGTTTCACGAGCGGATACACAGAAACTGGACGGAGAGGAAGTGAAAGAAGAGACCTTCGTGGCGAGCGCAGCTTGCACAGCTATAGCAAGTATCTGCGAGCATGCAGGCGACTTTATGGCATCTCGTATAGAAGCAGAATACCCTCGCTGGCGCCGTGTCTACCTATCTGTATGGACCAAAGTCCGAACTGATGCAGAAAGAAACCTCGAGCGCCGCAACCAGCAACAATTACAAAAGTCATCGACAGCGCAACAACAACTCAGCACAGATCTCACACTTTCTTCAGCTACTGCGCGCTCCTTCACGCCCCATCATACACTCTGGCGATCTTTACTCTCGTTATTTATCCAGGTACTCGCACATGTCCGTTTACCCTTGTCTGCTGGCGACGAGATTTGCGAATTCCTGGGGAAATGGATCGTCATGTTCGCCGGTCCACAATATTATTCTTTTTTCCATTCCCGCAGCGGTTCATCGGCGGCTTTTCTTCCCAAAGAAGACGCGCAGGCAATCGAAGATGCGATACGGGCTATGGAGGCATGGAACACGGATCTAACGTGGTTTATTTTTCAACGCGAAAGTCAGGGTCAGAGAGAGAAGCACAGTGGACTTCGTTTACCGGAAGGGTTGGAGCGGTTTAATGCTGGTGGGCGACTCGAGGGGAAGCTTAGGTTTGCTACGTTGGGGCTTGCATAGTATATACAGATTTTGAATACATACCTTTGAAAGAAAGTCTATATTTAAAAACTACATTGTCATAGTCAAGAATTGTGTTCTGCACTAGAGTGAAGATTTTTATTGAACTAACTATTTGGATAGCAGTTATTTAAAAGAGTGGAATGGATGAAAACATGAAGCAAGCACCAAGAATTGAGTAGAAAATCATTCCAAAATCAACACATCATGTGGACACATTGAATGGGAACACAAAATCCGAATTCAACAACCTTTGCGAAATGAGTTGAGAAGAGAGATTAGTCCTCTTCTTCGCTCTCCTCATCGCTGTCGGCGGTCTCGAGCCAGGTAAGGAACTGCTCGGCGGCCTTACGGACCTTCTTGCTGGTGGAGATGTCAACGTACTTCTTGCTAGCTTTGTGGCCCCAGGCCTTGAGCACTTCTTCCGACACAAGGTCGTGTTGATAGTAGTTAAGAAGAACGGCGGAAATCTGAGTAATAAGCTCAGGGTGCTCCTTGCCGACGAAGCGTTCGGTACCGCCGAGGAATGCCTTTTCGTGCCTCTCGGAGGTGATCATCTTCTTCAGCATAGCGGCACGCGCTGGGATCTGCTTGACAATCTTCTCATCGAAAATGGTCTGGGCAAGCACGGCTACGGTCTTGTGCTTGTTCTCGATGCCGAGTTCCTTGGCCTTCTTGTAAATTTCGATGTCGCCGATCTTTGAGACTCCGCCGTCGGTTTCCTCGGCAGTTTTGAGGATCCAGCTTCCCAGCTGGTCGTAAATGCTAGCACCACCTTCCTCGTCCTCATCTTCGGCGCCTTCCAGAACAAGAGTTCGCTTGAGGTCATCGGGAAGTTCCTTAGCACGAGCCCTGACAGCCTCCTCGGAAACGTCAACAGACCATTGAACTTCTTCCTCTTCATCAGAGTTGTTGAGTTCCTTGGCGGCAGCATTAACTGTACGAGTGAACTCATCGTCGCTGCCAGCTGGAATTTCGGCATCGCCATTTTCACCATCGTCAGAAACGTTGCTGTCTCCCGGGCTGCCGTTCTTTTCTCCATTTTCGCCCTTCTCCTTCTTCTTTTCGCGACGAGCCTTCTTGTCCTTCTTGCCACCTTTGGCGGGCGTTTTTCTCAAGATGAAGGTGCTCAGCTTGAGGCGAGGGTCCACATCGGAGCGCTGGCCACAGGCTTTGCAGTCCAAGACAATGTGGTCCTTGAGAATGACTTCTGTCTCGGGATTTTTGCACTTTTTGCAAAGAACAAACTTTTCGATGAACCCGTCAAGGTAGTCCTGCAGTTTGGGTGCGTCGTGGGCGCCATTAATGATCCAGCGATCATCGGTGGGTTTGGCATTGGCTTGGGCACCGAGCTCAAATCCAAAGTACTTGATAACGTACTCGGGAGGGCGAGCCAGAGACTGGGCGACAGTGTTCAGGTTGACAACGACAGTTTTGATACCGTTACCCTTGCCCTCGATCTTGGACTGGAGCTTTTCCATCTTGTAGCGGTAGAAGGGGTCGGTAACATCCCGGCGAACGTTAACGGTAGCCATGGTGACGGTATTTTTGAAATTTTGTTCTTTCACGAAGCGAGAATAGGAGGCGGATGCACGGCAAAGGACTCAACAGAAGGTCTGCCTAAATAAAGATACATGCGGCGTGAGATATCCCGTAAAACCGAAATGATGGCGGGGATAGGGACGTTGATTTGTTTGTCAACGATCACAATGGGGAGGCAGCCCAGAAGGTTTCAACCGAAGGATCTCGAGTATATACTACACGGTTTCCGCACGAAGCGAAAAGTATGCAGCTTAAGCGGCAAATGGTGTTCAAAAGGTTTGACGTGGGGCGAATACATGAACAGACTGTCGTATACGATCTGTGTGTTCGCTGGCGAGAGTGTTGCGGTGAAACCAGGGGGTGAGGTCTCGGTCGATGGTGAGGCGAGAGGTTGTGTAGATGGACAGCGAGTAATTACGACACGGGTGTGAAGGCGAGTTTTGCCCGACTGACGAGACAGGGGGGACTTTATAGAGCGGTTTGGTTTGTTGTGGGAACAGATTTCACTTGTGAAGTAAACGGCAATAATATAAAAAGTCGACTGTGAGCAGCGACGGGTGAGTGGATGGAGGAGGAAGAAAGAAGAAGCAGGCGGACGGAGGCAGAAATTTGAGCGTTGTTCGTTCGGCCTTAAGCCGAGTACCCAGCGAGACACCCGGACTTTCCGTATTGGTTACCGGCGGCCGTAACGGCCAGTAATATTACCGTATTATTGGACATGTGCGCTGGTGGCGGGGCGAGAGAAAAATCTTTGCAGCAACGGCGCCGTTACCGTTACCGTATTGTGACGATCACGACATTGCAACTAAGCGTCAATTGACGAGTAAGAGCAGCGACTAACAGTGTTAGTGCTGTTCGGAAATCGGATCGCCTTGTATTTTGACGTTAGTCAGTAATGGTGATGCACATAATCGTATTATTTATAGATACGCTCGTACGAGTTAAAGCGAGCTTTATGTGACTCACAGTTTTACTCTCACACTGTTTTATTTGGTATCCGTCTGTAACCGTGTCACGGTTATGGACGGTATTCGTATTTAATGAAAGTATTCGACGCGAAAGTCGAAACAAACAAAAACACGTGATGCTGATTAATAATTATTCAGCCAATCACAGTCAGGGTGGCCGATTGCGGGCCCGTCACGGACCAAATAGGAAGGAGGGTGGAGGCATGAATTCAACCCTGAACCTCCACAGCAGCACGTTCTGATCGATATTATGATTGTTGAGTGCAGATATTGAGGGTATATATTTGCCTTTCTGTTGTTATCGAGGTAAGAATGACCCGCAGTCTGGGTTTAAGCATTTGATTGGGTTCGCTGCATTCTCTTGTGCGGATGATATATCGATCAAAACCTATGGTCTTGTCGTTGTGTCTTTCTACTCTTCGCTGCACATGTCTTTTCCATTGTTTATCATACTTACTGACACATTTTCAGATCCTTTATGATTATTTCATCCGCATGAACACAAACAACTAAGCAATCATGACGGTCGATCTCTCTCTCTACTTAGTCACAGACTCGACTCCTGCCATTCTAGGCAATGGAGATCTCTGCAAAGTAGTTGAAGAAGCTCTAAAAGGAGGTACGTTTACTTGGGAATACTTTCGAGCCGAATTAACATCTTTCCAGGAGTCACGGTTGTTCAATACAGAGACAAGACCAGCGACACCAGCGTCCTTGTCGAGACAGCCAAGAAACTGCACGCCATCACACGGCGATACAATGTGCCTCTGCTTATCAATGATCGCGTTGATGTTGCTCTTGCGTCTGGAGCTGAGGGTGTGCATCTAGGTCAAGATGATATGGGTATATACGTCTTCTGTTATACGGAGCTAGAGACCTGATCCTGACTTTGATGTACAGATATTTCCACTGCCAAAAAGCTCCTAAAAGAGGACGCAATTATCGGTATCAGTGCTTCTTCTATTGAAGAAGCTGTGACCGCTGTAGAAAACGGGGCTGATTATCTGGGAATTGGCACGACGTTTGCAACCCCGACGTGAGCGAAATTAAATCTCCCTCCTTTTTATGCATCGGCAGCTGAACAGCATGTCACAGAAAAACAAATACCAAATCGATTATTGGTACGGCAGGGATCAAAAAGATCCTCGATGCTCTGAGCCATCTCGATCGTTCCGTGGGCACTGTTGCCATTGGAGGCATCAATACCCGCAACGTCCAACGCGTGCTGTATCAGTCTGCGGCTCCCACGAAGAACCTAGACGGCGTAGCCATTGTCAGTGCAATAATAGCCGCAGAAAACCCAGAGTCTGCGGCAAAAGAGCTTAAAGGCCTGATTACAACACGCCCGTCTTTTACAGTGGATGCCCTGGCACCGCGAGACAACGAGAAAGAAGCTCTCCTGGAACGTATTCCAGAAATTGTTCAGAGAGTGGCCACCGCCCATCCTCTTGTTCATAACATGATAAATTTCGTGGTCGTGAACTTTGTCGCCAATATGGCACTGGCAGCGTATGCCTTTTGATATTCCTTTCAACCAGCGTGTACTGACTATATATCCCAGTGGTATCGCCCCGATCATGTCTCCTTATGGTGACGAGGCCAAAGATCTTGCCGTGCACAAGGGCGCCCTACTCATTAACATGGGCACTCTTACCGCCACGAGCATTCCCGAGTACCTCAAAGCACTAACTGCGTACAACACTAACGGCAACCCGGTCGTCCTCGACCCCGTCGGTGTAGGCGCTACCGATATCCGCCGCAATGCTGTCAAGACGCTGTTGGCAGGAGGATACTTTACTCTGATAAAGGGAAACGAGCGCGAAATCAAAGAAGTGTTTCAGCGGTCTGGGGGTGAAAGCCAACGCGGCGTTGACAGTGGTCCTACCACCATGGATGAGCATGCCAAGGCAACCCTCGTCAGAGACCTGGCGAGTAGGGAGCGTATGTTCTCTTTGTTTCCCCCTCTATATAAAGCCTCGCTGAGATAATATATCTAGGGAATATCGTTCTTCTCACTGGTGCGGTCGATTATCTTAGTGATGGAAAACGAGTCATTGCCGTGGAAAACGGCCACGAAATTCTTGGACGAGCCACCGGGGTAAGGCTTCTTCGCCTTCTTTCACTGACTAAACACCGACTAATCTTTTTAATCTAACAGACTGGCTGTGCAATCGGCACCATCAGCGGTGCATATCTAGTTGCCTACCCCGAGGACAAACTGCTGGCCGTGCTGGCCGGACTTGTCATGTACGAAATTGCAGCCGAGAATGCAGCGGCAGCCAAGGACCGGGTTCGCGGGTCTGGAAGCTTTGTGCCTGCTTTCCTCGACGAGGTTGATATTATTCGGGGCAAGGCGACAAAGGGAGATGGATCGTGGTTTGATGGACGGGCCAAGATTCGCATTGTCAATGTTTGACCAATGCTAGACATTTAGAATTAGTTCATAGAATAGAAAAAATCCAAAAGTACAAATCTATAAGAAAGATACACAGAGCTATAAAATTAATATTTACAAAGCGCCCTCAACGCCGTCTTCGTATCCTCCTTGGTCTCCTTAACCAACGAATTCACCGCCTTGAACCCTTCATTCTTCGCATCCTGCAAAATCTCAAAGATAATACTCTCGCTCGTCGTAACAATCACGCCCGCATCACGCAGCCGCGCCAGCGCAACCCCTCTCTCCTCCGCATTCACGCTGGTCACTCCATCTGCAACCACGTATACCCGATGACCCGCAGCAAGTAAATCCAGCGCCGTCTGTGTGATGCAAATGTGCGTCTCAATGCCGATCAGAATCGCGTCTATTGGGTGTGATTTTTCGGACAGGGATTTTAGGATTTCTGAGGTGTACATGCTAAATGCCGTTTTGTCGATGTTGGCTATGACGGAGTTTGGCGAAGAGGTCAGGTATGGCTGTAGCTCTGGGACGGTGTCGCCCAGGCGTGCGCGGTTTTGTGTTGAGACATAGATGGGGATTTTCAGGGGGTTGCTGGCTTTGAGGAGTTTTTGCGATGTTGAGACGCTTTTTTTTTTCCAGTTAGTATAATCTTTAGTGAGGGTCGCACAAGATGGTTTTGAGAGACGTACACTTTTGGGAATTCATGCATGTGTTCGCGGAATACCTCCTGCATGTCGCATACACTGTATAGACTCTGTTAGAATGGAAATCACAACATGTTGGTAGTCGAGAGTTCATACAACAAGGCTGGGTTTCCTGCAGAACTGATTAGCAAAAAAAAAAGATTGTGCTTGCTCATTAGCTGCTGGGATACCTACTGATTCGACTCGCTCTAGCTGCTATGGCCGCCATGATGGATAGTTAGTTTCAATTGAGAATGTGAATGGATAGGGAACTTTGAATCAATTCGGTGATGTAAAGACGAAGAGCAAGGGAGGTTGACTGATGCGGGGTAAACTCGGGCAAATGCGGAGATACTATTCTACGGTCTATATACAATTCCATCTGTCCGTAATTACAAGCATGTACCGCCAAAAATACTTTTTTTATAGATCAATGGTAGGTTAATTCCACTATTGCTACAAACATACAAAAGTTGATTCGAAACAAACAAGCAGCTACGTCCAGGTCAAAATCAAGCGAGAAATAAATATCTACCGGACTGCTAAGATGATGGATTGAGCCAGCCAAATGCCGACGCACCGCCGATGGGATTGCTGACCCTGTTCTTGCTTGGCCAGGAGCCGTCTCCTGACTTGAAACTGGTGCTCCGGCTCGGTGTTGGGTGCACAAGGTCAGGTCCGCCGCCGGGTGCCGATGATGAGGTTATCACCGTAGTGGTGCTTTCTGTCGCAGGAGACGAGACAGAGGCAGCTTCAGAAGACGCCGCCGACATGGCAGCGGACGCCGACATGGATGGCCCCCGTGAAGTCGACTTGGACGGTCGTAGGACCTTCATTGCTCGCCCCCGCGATGCCTTTGCCATGCCGACTGCGCTTCCGTCTGCGCGTGTTTCTCGCCGCCAGGTTCCCCATACACCCCCGTTTTCCACTTTTGCCGCAGTATGTGAATGGTGAGAAGCGTGGTCGGTTGGGGCTTGTGGTTGTTCTTTTGAAGCCTGTATGTCGGGTTCAGAGTGCCCGTCGTCACCTGCTGAAGCGAGCCGGTGCTGAGCAGGCCGTTCTATTTCTACAACAGTGGCCTCGTGAGGCTGCGAATCGAGTGCTTGCATAACGCCCAGTCCGCGTTTGCTGGGCGCATCGCCAGAATCAAATTTAGGTTCATTGCGCGTGCTGGGAGAACCGTCAATGAGATTGTCTGGTCCGGTGGACAACGACTTGAATACGCAGTCGTTCTCAGGCCGAACGAGAGGGACAGAAACCTTATTCCGATCGTCATCTGCCATGATTATCTTGTCTTGCGAAAAGAAAATATCGGCGTTCTGGGAGCGAAGGACGTCGCTTCCAATGACAATTTGAATGCTCTTGTCATCCGGGGTTGTGTCGCGGACGACAAATCGAATAGTCACTGTGGGCAGCTGAGGCGTCGGACTACCGGTGCGAGAAGACGTCTGGTGTATACTGGCTTCTGGAAGATAAAGGGGCAACTTGATAATGCGAAACCCATCTTCGACCGTGACCTGGTCTTCAAACCCGAGTTTTTCAACTAGGCCAGAACCGAGAAACGATGTGTAAGAGCCCGAGCAGACAGCAGCGTAAAGCAAAGAATCGTTCGAGAAAGTAGATGTCAACCAGCATCGTATAATACATGGCACCGGGCCAAGCAGAAACAATCCTGGAGGAGGCATTATAGAGCTCGCGGGAGACCCGCCACTGGAGCCAACCATTCGCGCAGCATCGGTGCCCATGCTGCTGGTCCGGGCGGAATGATGCGAGTGTCCAGATGAGCTCTGGCGGCCATCGGACCGATGGGAAAGAGATCGCTCGGTAAGCGGATGGCTGCTCATGCCGCTGCCTGTACGCAGAGGTAGCTCACTTGTCGACCGGTTGACCTGGTCGTAGTATCCATGTATGGCACTTTCGTCGAAGCGGACGCTGTTCGCTCTCGACGCGCCACGCCTGGGCTCCTCTTCATTCTCTAAACCCATGTTACCGATTATGCCGTGATGGTGTCCTTGGTCGAATCCTTTGAAGGCATCCACGGTGGGGGTGTAAGATGGCTCTATATCGACCATAGAAAATTAGCATTCTGTTCATAATATTTCCTTCGTAACGGAGAGCTCACCTGTCAACGATCCGCTTAATCCACCAGGAAACTGCGATAACGGACCCCAGACACTCTTCAACCTCATATCATCCTCCCTGCGCCGTTCTAACCTCGTAATCCGCTCGCTGTGTTCCAGCTGGGTAGAATACAAGCCCTTGACTTCCTCGAACACGCGCCAGATATCTTCACGGGACGCAAAGGGGTATTGCGCATCCATTACCACGGTCTTGACAACTGAAACAAATGAGGGCCTTCCTCCTCACAGACCACAGCGGGAAAAGGGTGGGGGGCTTCCTCAAGCCCTCTCTATTCTCCTCTCGCCCTCCTCCCTCCGAGGCTTAGAGAGGGCCGTCCGGCCGTCTTCCCGGTCTATGTAGTCGTTTTTGTTTCCCAGGATTGTCGTAAATAATTCGATAGTCTATCGCGATGACTAGTATCAACCTGCTCTATCAGACGCGCCTAGATCGTAATAACCGTGATGATAGCGTGAAGCCGGATGTACGTTGTCGTTGACTGCTGTCGGGCTACTGTTGAAGTAGGTCTAAGCGTCTGTCGCTGGCTGGAAGAATGTTCAACGCGTCGTATAGTCACAGGTCGCAGTGATGAGTCGCGTTTATTATGGGCTACCGATCCCAGAAGAGTCACTGACGTGGGTATCGCTTGATGACGAACTGCTCAAAGAAAGCCGGTGCGGGACAACGGACGGACGAGGGGGGTGGCAATCGAAGGTGTAGGTACGGTAGGTTGCGGCGGGTTTCGTTGTGTAACGCTGGCGGATCCCAGAGAAACAGGTGTGAGTGGGACGGGCTGAAAGAAGTAGCGATGTCAGAGAAAATGGCGACGCAGATAAAAGCGCTTTCAGGCGAAGAGTGTGCGGCAGAGTGAGGAGAGGAGCGTTGGACGAGCGTGGTGTTGTTCTAGCCCGGCCGGGAGACGCTGCGGAGAGGGCAACGGTACAACGGCTGCCTCTAATTAATTAACTGTTATTACACAGTACTCTTCAACAAGAACGAAAGGCTATCCATTCCGGTATTTACAGATTGTGCTAAAAGAAAAGGACGGAGTGCAGTGGAAATAAACAGCGTAATAACATTAAACAGCAACTATTTTATCATCCTAACGTTGTGGCTTGGGAGCCGTCTCCCAGTGTGGAAAAACCATCGGCAGCTTTTCTGGGTCTTCCTCTGGCCAAGTGGCTTGCAGCACATTCATGACCTCGTCATACATGAGCTTGTATCCAGTGCCGGTGAAATGCAGTCCTGTTGCACGAAACTATGTTAACCGCGCGCAAAATGCTTGGAGGAGAGAGGGGGAGAGACAAGACGCACCATCACTTAACAGAGTCGATAGACGCTCGTTTGCAGGCGCATCTCTAGACCCAACCAGAGGCTGACCAGGTTTCCATCCTGCATAATTCATAAACGAAGTCCAGAGATCAGCAACTGGTAAACCGAGTGACCTGGCAACGTCGCGGCATGCTTCCGCATATATTTTTGTGTTGTTTGCTGTCCGGCTAGGGGTGCTGAACCCTTTCGAAGCATCCAAGAACTGCAACTGATATTCATTGATCGGCGCAGGCGTGATGACGATAATCTTTGAGTTTTGTGCTTTAGTTAAAGGATGCTCCAAGATGGCCTTGAGGTTCTCCTTGTATTGGTCCAGCGGGACATGCTGGCCGTACGGGGCCAGTACTGCATCATTGGCGCCGAAGAACACCGTCTAGATTTTGTGAGTCTTTTGTAGAATCCCAAAACATAATAGATCCAAAAGGTGAGATACCATGAGACGCACTCGAGCTTTCTGAGGCGAGGGGAAGATTTGGGGGAAGAGTATGACGGCATTGTCGGTATTATATCCGCTGAGACACGTCAGATACTAGGCAGTAGCAGTTGCAATGGTAGAATCTCACCTAAAACCTCTGTTGATTATATCGAGACGCCGTGCATAGGCTGCTGCTCGTCAGCATATTGGTGAACAAGGTCGAGATAAGCGCGGTATGGGTTCTTTGTGACGGCACATGGAACACACGCTCCATAACTGATACCACTTGGCACTTCATATCTAGACAGAGAAAACATACCGTTCTGAAGGGCGCTTCCAAAAGCAAATCCCAGATGTGGATCATGCGAAAACTGCGTGATGGAGTCTCCAAAAAGGAAAAATTGATCGTACGCTGATGTGTGATCAGGCCTCTCGGTTGAGTAGGTCATTGTGGTCACAGTGGCAACACACGACGCAAACAAAATTCCAAAAAGCCACCAACAGATGCCACTTAATTCTTATTCTCCGTATCCTTGGAAATTGAGAAATACCGGCAGCGTGGGTAGTGCGCTGTATATATATGAGACGTCTTGTACAGATGGAGATCTCGCAGCCACTAGACGGAAACGGGAGTGGTAATCGCCACTAGCAAACTATCAGTGGTGCCTGTCATGTTTCCATGGATCAGATGTCGCCATGGTTTAATGGTACTTAAATACTTTGCCGATGACCGGTCTACGCGCTCTAGACTTTCCCCCACGCTGCAATCATAACTAATGCCGGATTTACGGAGTACAACCTCCAGTGTTGTGTAATGGCTCACAGTCGGCATTGGTGCATATTCCTCGTATCGCTTAATAGAGGAAGGCAATATTTAAGGAACACTGAAATGACAATAAAAACAAATCATGTAAAACATGCATTGACCGGGTTTCACCACATTGAACGCAATTATGGAATTCGTTGGCCAAACCACGGCTGGCAAGGCCTTGCAGGATGGTTGAGGCGAACCATCAATGGAGTTTCATTTGAAGATAAGATCTGTGATTTCGGCGATTGGAACAACCCAGTGGGTGGGTAATCTGCTCGATCAACATTTGAGGCGAACGAATGCAACGATGGCCAACCCATGTCTATTGAAGCTTGCATGTTCTATTGTTCAGAGAATTCGTCGTTACTATTGTGGCGGGGTGTTGTTATACTAGCTGCGTATGCGGCTACACCGGATATGCGCCTCCAAACATGCATGTTTCGCGATTAGGCCGTGATCCAAACGATCTCTGCACATAACTCATACTCGCTCGCTATGATTGGTTTTGCTGGTCACATCAGCAGCAATAAGAGCCGGAGCATGCTTGACTGTCACAAGGATTTCATTTCCTAGCAGCCAACGAGTGCTCGTATTTCCAGTCCGAGATGATATTTATACCCCCCTTGTCGTATATATCTTGCGGATAGCCTGAAGAACTGCTGATCGAAAATCCGGTTTCTTCAGCACATCCTGGTAGAGTCTCGTAGCTTGTCTAGATGTTTACTCAGTAGAAAGTAGTAAAATCAGCCAAGCGTGCATGCACCGTGCTCTTTGTTCAGCAGTTCGATCCGATGGGGCATTTATATGCGGCCTGCTTGGCTTTGCATAGCGCATTCGTATAACAGGACAGAAGTAGAGTTCGAATTCAGTCGTCTGTCCTCATGAAAAGTGGCCTGTATCGTCGGAGACTATCCTCGTCATTCCCTCTTGAGTTCTCGACTTCGGATCGCGGACTTCATTCGTCATTGATATTCCCCAAACCTGACGGTGGCATCATCTCCCAATAGAATACGCTCGGACTCGAGGTAAAGTCGGAGAAAATGTGACCTGTCACCTCGTACTCGTCAGCAACGACCTGATTTGTTTATTTTTCTTTCTCCGTTTCCAGTCAGATCACGTGACAACCAGATAGAACAATGATCTCATCGAGGAGTTCATAATTCATCTCTGCTGTGCATCTGATATCGCCAGACTGGATTCCGGATAGCCCTGAGTCAGACCCAGCGTGCAAAGAGGAGTGAAGAAGAAGAAGAGGAAGAAGAAGGAGGAGAAGGAGAAGAAGAGGGAACAAAAAGCATCTCGGGAAGCTGCCCGGGTCCTTCCTGCAGCCTGTGAGACTCCACCTGCATGTGACTAACGCTGACGGGACGCGACGATCTCCAGCTCGAGTCACCGTCTTCCTGCCTTATCCTTGTTGTAATTATATCTTGGCTCTTGGCCTCCATACGTACACATTTATTTATATCCTCGATTCACGCATCCGGGGTTTATCACATCCCGGCCTATGTAGGGACTCTATAGCTTCCACCTCCCGGGGCCCGTATAGCTTGCATGCAAGCACCTTGCAGCAGTTACCCCTCTCGAGCATCGACAAAGCAACATTTAAACCGAATCGCCCATCTCGGGAGACACTGAGGCACGCTTATACCAGCCATAGGTGAGTTGCATCTTCGCCTTGATGAAACCTGGCAAGAACCTTCGCGTCCAGATGATCCGACGACGGCTCCGGGGCCCCTTTACTTCCCCCCGTGAACCCGGTTTAGCTCGAAGATTGACGGGTCATGGGACACCCGGCAACTGACCCAGGGTGGCCTAAAATCTATATAGACTAGAATACCAGCTTACGGATTTGTGGTAGGGATAGGACTTCTCCCCAACTGCGACAAAATGGCTCGTTCCGTCCACGCCTTCTCGTCGGCTTCTCACGACGACAATGACGACGACGACGATTACGATTACGACGAGTACCCGGCACCGATAACAGCCCCCGTTTCTCCCACCTTCCGACGGCACAGGGCACAGGCACAGGCACAAGAGACTGATAGCCTGTTGGGCGGAGACTCTCAGAGGCAGGCTTACGGAACCTCAAGACCAAAGACCTTCTTTAGGTACAATACCACAAACACCCTCCGTCGGTCTCGTTATCACAGCCGCGTGGGCTCGCAGGCCACTCGCTTTCCGCCCAGACTGAACAACCAACAAAGCGATGCCAGCAACCATAATAAGGATTCTTCGATGATGACCTCGTCGTTCCTGGATGAACGTCTGTGGTACGATCAGTTCACCTCTATCGATTGGGTTCATGATAGCATTAAAGATGGCATCCGATTGCGGCACCTGAGAAGCCGACGGGATTTTCGCGGCCGAGTCCTTTCACTCTTGGACGGAGCTCAGGGTTGGATCTTGGTGGCGTTGATTGGTTGTATAACTGCTGCCATCGCCTACTTTGTCGATGTGGCCGAAAAGAGTGTCTTTGATCTCAAAGATGGGTTCTGCACCGCTTCCTGGTTCGCCAGTCGAAGGGGTTGTTGTTCGGGCGACCCATATTGTGATCAATGGAGATCTTGGTCCCAAATACTCGGGCTATCCGTCGTCGACAACGAGAAAGTTGACTTTGCTTTATACGTCGTCTGGGCCGTTCTGATGGCATTAGTCGCGTGTGGCTTGACCATGTTTACAAAGACTGTCGTTCCTTCAACCATTTCTTTGTCGACATTGGATGAGAACCTAGGCGCCGAAAACGAACCGGGTCCTGCCAGTCCCAGCGGTTACTATGCGAAACTGCGAAGTAACCCAGCTATGGTTTACTACTCGGCAGCCGGAAGTGGTGTGGCCGAGGTGAAAGTCATTTTGAGTGGTTTCGTGTTGCACGGTTACCTTGGACTGAACACCCTCTTTTTCAAAACCCTTGCTTTAGTCATGTCGATATCCTCTGGAATGAGTTTGGGAAAGGAAGGCCCATATGTGCATATCGCCACATGTGTTGGTAACATTTGCAGCCGTATGTTCACCAAATATCGAACCAACGACGCCAAACGCCGTGAAGTCTTGGGCGCTTCGGCTGCCAGCGGCGTGGCCGTCGCTTTTGGAGCTCCTATTGGCGGTGTTCTTTTTGGACTCGAAGAAGTCAGGTAAATATCGCCCTTTCACTAGGAAATACTTTTATTAACATCTAGACAGCTACTACTTCCCCCCCAAAACTCTCTTTAGGACTTTCTTCTGCTGCATTGTAAGTTTTCCGCACTGCATTGTCATGATCCCGGAACTAATGTAGACTCCCAAGGCTGCCACTTTGTCCTTGAAATTTCTGAACCCTTATGGCACTGGAAAAGTTGTACCCTTTGAAGTGCGATATGTCACTGACTGGGAGATTTTTGAGATGGGCCTCTTCATTCTCTTAGGGGTCTTGGGCGGTGTGATCGGTGCGCTATTCATTAAAGCAACCGGCAAGTGGGCAAGATCGTTTCGTCGCATACCTATCATCAAACAATGGCCAATGCTTGAGGTCGCACTCGTTGCCTTTGTAACTGGCATAGTCAGCTTTTGGAATCGCTACACCAAAGTGGGAGTAGCTGAGCTTCTCGAAGAACTCACAGCGCCGTGTGACCCTACCGGGTTGACGAAAACCGGCCTCTGCCCCGACAAGGACGACATCCTAGGGGTTGTGGCGTACTTGCTATGGGCATTTGTTGTCAAAAGTGTGTTGACAACCATTACATTTGGTTTAAAAGTTCCTGCCGGTGTTTATGTCCCTTCCATGGTAGTAGGAGGTCTTATGGGACGGATTGTCGGCCACCTCACCCAGTATTTTGCTGTTACTTTTCCGGATTTCTTTCTTTTTGCCGATTGTCCTGCGGTCCCAGGCACTGAGTCTTGTATCACTCCGGGTGTATATGCAATGGTGGCAGCCGGAGCAACGATGTGCGGTGTCACTCGACTATCGATCACCCTCGCGGTTATTTGTTTTGAGTTGACTGGTAGCTTGAACCACGTCCTTCCATTCTCTCTTGCTATTCTTTGTGCCAAGTGGACCGCGGATGCCATCGAACCCCGCAGCATTTATGTGAGTGATGATTCCAATGGCAGGTGAAGGCAATACCTAATTTGATTATAGGATCTACTAACGGATATGAACGACTATCCATTCCTTGACAACAAGGGTCACCCGGTAAGCGACCAAACCCTGGGTGACCTTAGTCGATCCACTGGGCGGCATCGGATCATCGATATATCCAACTCCCCTCTTGTAAGAGCCAGTGATTTGCGCGGAAAACTTGATTACCTCCTTATGGCTGGCGAGCTCGACAGCGCTCTACCGATAGTGCGGGACACGATTTTGGTCGGCTTGATACCGATTACTGACCTCGAATTTGCATTGGACAAACTTGACGATGAGGACTCGGAATTTTGCATCATGTCTCATGATCCGAGTTGGGCCAATGACGGCGGCGAGGTCGCGGATGATACCGCTATTGTACATGATTTTACCATCTACATTGACCCGGTAAGTTTTACGTCTTGGTTTTAGGTGATATGGATAGCATGCTAACGGAATTTCTAGTCTCCCGTGGCACTCGATGTGCATTCTCCCTTAGACTTGGTCTACCAGTGTTTTGTCAAATTGGGACTTCGATATATCTGTGTTATCGGCAATGGTAGATTCCAAGGCCTGGTTCACAAGAAACAATTCGTTAAGCATATGAGGGAATTAGAGAAGATTTAAACAGATTTTGGTTTGACTCATCGATACTGTTTACTTTTTTATCCTGCTATTTACACATAGAGCGAAGGCGTTGGGCTACTTTCAACAGTTGGAATTCCTGTATATAGTCTCTACCCATTGACTGGGTGTTGCATTGATTACCGAGACTGTTGACATTTGAACAATTTGGATGAATATATTTTTTTCTTAGCATATATACCACTGGTAGAATCCCTTAATCAGGATAGCCTCTCATACCCAACCATCTTGATAGAAACATCACCATCATCAGCCCAGTCCGGAGAAACCTCCTCCCCAACCCAGCGCGAGACCTCTGCAGTACTAGCCTCTCTCCATTTCCCAGCATCATTCAACTCGTCATCAGAAAGCGGGAAAAACGTATCACAATCAAACTCCTCCTCGCCTTCTTGTTCTCCCCGTTTCTTGACCCGAGTCATCAGAATCCTCAACCCTGCTCCAAACGGGCCAGACAAGCGTAGTGAAGAAGCATATATCTCGCCGCCACCAATCACAAAGACATTGCCCACGTCCGCGTTACTACCAGTCGACCTCTGCGCAAGCGTTGCAAGCGCATCCTCCAGTCCACCCGAAACCAGCGCATCGCGTTTCGTCGGCGCTTTTTTCTCTGAATCCTTCTCTCTCTGCCGCGCAACATCCTTTTCCACTTCATCCTTAACACTACCCGTGCTATCCCGCGTAATCACAACATTCAGTCGATCTTTTAGTGGCCGCAGGCTCTTTGGTAGGGAGTAATACGTCTTTCGACCCATGATGATCGCGTTGAGTAGTGCTGCTGACTCTGCGGGAGTGCGTGTCGATACGCGTGCGAAAAAGGACATGTCGGATTTTATGCGTGGCCAGGGTAAAGTGCCATTCTTGCCGATGCCGAGAAGGGTTTTGGGGGAACCTGTTGTGTTGGTCTTTGTGACGGGGGTTGTTGCGACGATGAGCGTGAGGGGGTTGCGTAGTGGTGGCATTGAGGCGGAGGGTTGAGCCATTTCACTGGTCTTGGAGAATTGTTCTTTCGTTTGAGTGTGTGTCCTTTTGAAGATCGACTTTCAAAAGGTATTCGAGTGTGCTTGCGGAGATGCTGATTCTGTTTTTCTTCTTCCGGGAAACCTTTTTCGTTGAGAAACGCGGTCACGGTCTGGATCGGCGCGCACGCGTTAATTGGATATACCGTGAGGTAGGTATGACAAATCGGGTGGTTTTTGAGTAATATGATGTTGATTAATTGAATATCTGTGAAGTCGAAACAAATGACACCTTGTTGACTTCTCGAAAGAACTGTTTGTAGTGAGTGAGGAGGAGAGTTGCAAAAGGTCGTTCGGCCGCGGGGTTGATACTGATAAGATAAAGGCCTCAACTATTCACATAGCAGTTCTTGATCTACCAGTTGCCACGTACAACATCAATTGATGACAATATATCTATAGGTATCTGTCCCATATCACTCAAAATAGTTCACAAACTCGTATTTACAACCCATAAAAAAACGCCTCATCAAACTCAAGTTCCTGTATAACCTACCAGCGCCTTTGCCCGATTGCACAAAAACCAAACAAAAACAAAAATACGAGAGTAGCCTGTATCACTGTGTATTCCCATTCGACCCCCTCGCAAGCTCCTCCTCTACCGCGTCTCGCACAGCGCTCACATTCTCGTCAAGTTCCTTGTTCCGCTTTGTCTCGTGCTCGTCCTCGCCGACCGTGTTGAGTTTTTCGAAGAGCCAGACTTCTTTCATGAGGCGCGTGAGGGAGAGGAGATCTTCTGCGGCGCGGGTCTATAAGAAAAATCAAACTGTGTAAGTATTGTTGTTTCTGAGAGTTGGTGGTGGTGGTGCGCTCACCAGAGCAGTAGCTTCCACGTTGAGATTGTACGTTCCGACGGCGGTGTATGTGTTATCTGGCGTTTCAACCTGTATAACTAATTAGATACTCAGAAATAAAGAAAGGGGGGGGGAAAGAGAGCATGTACCTTGGCAGGCGCGATTATGTTCTCGAATCGTTGCAGCAGTTGCGTGACATTGGTGTTGATGCGGTCTGCGGATTGGTTAGCTTTCTTCAACACCAGCAAGAGGAGATTCGTTATGTATGCAAGTCGTACTGTGCAGAGCTTTGCTTGTAGCTTGAGAATCCATTTTGTTTAAAAAGGAATATGGGTGGTGTGATACAAAAGTGATCCAAGTCTACAGTTTCCAGGAGAGTTAGTTGTTTGCTCACTGTGGATCTGTTTTTGCCGGCATAAATATAGGCGGTACGAACCGGTACGTAGGGCGGTGGGGATTTGATATCAAAACAGCAAACTCATGTCACATTAGGATGTTTATTTTATTGAAACGCTTTAAATATGATAGCTCCAAAAAGAGACGCGGTACAAAGTATCTATGTCCATATAATTTATACTGAAATATTGTAAAGACGCCAAACTCCACTGCAGATAGCGCTGACTCGGACTATCGCACGTATTTTGACTATACCGACATTAGCTTAGAATAGAAATTTTTAGAAGGTTAGACATACCATAAATCGTTTGTGAAAGTCGGACCGCAAGAGATCCTATCAACTCATTAGCATGAACTTTTGTGCAAGACCAGAAAAGACTAACGTTGACGAATTCTGGATTCTGTTTGCCTTCGGTGCCGCGGGCCTGGTTCTTGAAGACCACGTCGTCGTCCCATCGGCGTTTCATGTTGAAATCCTGAGGGTTTAGTAATGGGTTTCCACGGGCAATGTCGTATTCCCGTTGCTCCTGTTCTTCAGCTTGACGCGCGAGTTCCTATAGCAATTAAATTCTCATGAGAAAAAGCCACCAACAAAATCAGTCCGGCAATATAGTGGGAAAATACCTCTTTTTCCTTCTGTTCCTGCCTCTCCTTTTTGATCTTCTCGAGTTCTCGCATAAGCTCCGCGGCTTCATCTTCTTCGTCGTCACTAGACTTGGGGTCAGTTTTGCAAGACAGTTTTTTTAAGTCAGAACGAACCTTTCTTCTTCGCTACTCTCACTGTCTGATCCCACAGAATCTGCGTCGATATCGCGCGTCTCTTCTAATACCCGCCGCCTTTTTGCTTCCATGTCTTCGTCGTCGAGGTTCTCTTGCACGTTGTCTTCGAGCTCCCGTTTACGGCTAGAGGTAGGCTCCGCAGGCGACTCTTCTTTGACGCCCTTGGTCTTTGCGAAATGTGCGGCTTCGGCGGCCAAGAGCTCAGCTCTCATATCCCGTGGTTGGTCTGCATCGCCGCCCTGGCCCGGTTGACTAGAAGTCGGTTAGTTGCCAGTATTCTCGCGAGGAATTCATATCCCATACCGAACTTTCAGGTGCATGTAAGCAGGCAGGAGGCGTTGGTGGTAGGCTGGGCCACGAAGGGCCTCTTTGCCTTGGGCCTAGGTTTTGGTCAGTCGCGACATGCGTCTTTGGGTTGGGTTGACTTGGATGTACGGGATCAAACGTGGGGCGATGCGCTGCAAGTCATTAGTTGGAGTACACAAGCATAAAAAGCAAAATTGAAAGCATACCTGTAGTCATATTGAAACGTGAGCGAGACGAGTGTTCATTTGTTGAAGTCGTGAATCTTGTTCAACTACTGATGTCTGCGGGCAAGAAAGAGGTGGGTGGCTGACCGCCTTCGGATGATTGGTCACCAAGCAAGGAGCGTCATTGATCTGCCGCCAAAAGTTCTTTTTTTGGCGGAGCTTCAACATTGCAGTTACGACCTCGCGGCTGAATACTCTGACGGTTATTTGAAGCACACACAAAAGTCAATGTCGAAAGAGACGGCGCTGTCAGTCGCAGAGCGCGACTTCATTCTCGAAGCTCTGCTCCAAAATGTGCGCCTAGACGGCAGAGATACCAATTCATTTCGACCTTTATCGATATCGTTTGGCGAGGAATATGGGCACGTCAAAGTCAGACTTGGGCAAACAAGGTTGGTCGCTCACTCTTCTGTGTCTCCTTGAAATACTTCCAACTAAGTGTTTTCTCTGAATAGCCTGGTTGTGCGAATATCCGCCGAGGTCTCGCAACCCCGCGATGACCGTCAAGCGGACGGCCTCTTTCTGATCGCTTTAGAGCTTACAACAATGGGATCTCCAGCGTGGGAGAATCTACGGTATGATTAGGTTTTTATTATGCCTTCATCAGTCTTTGCTAATTGGTGGACAGCCAAACCGAGCTCGAGACGTATGTATCGCGGGTACTTGACCGTGTTATTCGGCATTCCAACGCGCTGGACACAGAATCTTTGTGCATTTTGAAAGGAAAGAGTTGCTGGCATATCCGCGCCGACGTTCATGTGACGGAATTCGATGGCAATCTTATAGACAGTGCCTGCATTGGCATCATGACTGGCTTGCAACATTTCCGTCGCCCGGATATCGAGGTCAAAGAGGGACAAGTTACGGTATTCAGCCTGGATGAGCGGGTGCCGGTGCCACTGAATATTACGCACAAGCCGCTAGCAATCACATTCCAAACATTCCACGAAGGGAAAGTCCTCATATTGGACGCAACACGCAAAGAAGAGCAAGCATCCGAGGGGGACCTGATTATAGCACTGAACAACGCGGGCGAAACATGCGCGGTCTACAAGTCTGCAGGCAGCCCCGTCAATGCGATCGAAGTGATCAACAAGACGGGCCTCGCATTGCAGAAAGTGCAGGAGATCAATGGGGTTATCAGCAAAACACTAGAGGCCGATCTGGCCAAGCGCTCCAAAAAGAACCGCGCCGTGGAAGCCAGCGCTGAGAATGACAGAGAAGGATGAGATGAAACTCATTTTCTGAAACACAAAAAAAAAACTACGTACCACCTGCATAGCCTACATTGCCTGCATAACATTCGGCCAGTGTGGCACCTCGGGTGTGTTAAACACGGGCAGTATACACAGCCACCGGCCATTGTCCTGTTTCACCAACATGTCCCCCACCCACGCCCACGCTTGGTTTTTGTTTTTTCCTCTTACACACAGAGACCACAGGACGTTGGTTGAGCTGTGCAGGCACGAGGCAAACGCATATTTGTCAAAAGCAGTGGGCGAGCAGCCCAGTCTGCCGTATTCGAGTGTATATAACGGCCATAATAGCAACTATCACACACTGCATACAGTGCATAGTGAGTTAGCGCATAGTAGAGCGCCTAGGAGAACGCATCGTAAGCAACTCAAGAATGCACCCGTATTATAAATAACATGCAGATCGTGCCAGGCAGCTGTTTTCTCGTTTCCGGCATTTCCAGAGTGTCAGAGAATAATTAACAGAGCTGAGCCGGACAGTGGCTGAGGCCCGCCTGCGCGCTTGGGGCCGGCTGATTGGCTGCGCGGGCAAGACACCGTCTCCAGGCGCCGGCGTTAGCGCCAGCAACAGTGCGTGGCTAGTTGGCTTCTCTCTCACCTAACCATCTTAGTGAGCTACGAGTCTCAAAAGTGTCAAGATAGCTGCTGCTGTTCGCCTCCGAAAATTCTCATCGCCAGCATCGTGCACCAACCCGCGTGTTTTTCTTGCTAGCAACTCTCGTTCGCTCCCGTGTCTGCGTCCTGGCCGCTCGCGCTCCCTTCAGCATCCCGTCTGCCGCGTAAACATCTCGCTTTGCGGCCAATGCTTCAGGGGCTCCTTTGACCCTTCTCCCCCGCCGCCCGCCTACAACATCCCAGGAGCGCTGTTCGGCCTCTTAGAAGACGATGGCCAGCGGAAGGCCGCCTCCTGGAGGAGGCAGTCATTCGCCCGCTGGCCGCGATGGCGACCTGCTCCACCTCGAAGAGAATAATAATGCGTCCGTCTACAACACCGGCCAGCGCCCACCAGTGAACGACGACCGAATGCTGGAGCAATACAATATCGACGATTCCGAGCAGCCTCGACCGTCTGTCTCGTACGATGACTTTGTCGGCGCCAGAGCCGCCCGAAATGCCGCCGCTGGAAATGCGCATCCCGGCTCAAGAATGAATCTCGGTCCCGCAGACAGCGATCCGTATCTGGGCGCCCCAGCACACCGCACGTACTCGCAATCTTCCGGTTTGGACAATTTCCAGCGATACTCCGACGTGGACGACTACGAAGATGAGCACACGCATGGCTATTACAACGACCTGGACGACGACAACATCTCGTCGGGCCATGTTCGTCAACAACACCAACGAAATAGTATCTTGGGCCTCGGCGGCGGGCTAATGGGCAGAGCAAAGAACATGCTCGGCATGGGCTCCGAGTACTCGGAGATGGACCTGCCACTGACAGAGGCCGGAGCTAGGAATACAAGGCCTGAAGGCGATGCCGGTTCCCGAAAGCCCAAAAAGACAGGCTTTACGCCTTCGAGCTTCAAGTTCGGCAGAAGGAAAGTCGATCCAGCAACCCTGGGCCCGCGGAATATCATGCTCAACAATGCGCCCGCCAATGCCACCCAGAAATTCGTCGACAACCACATTTCGACCGCCAAATACAACATCGTCACTTTTCTTCCCAAATTCCTTTACGAACAGTTTTCCAAATACGCCAACTTGTTCTTCTTGTTCACTGCCGCCCTGCAGCAAATTCCTAACGTCACGCCTACTAATAGATACACCACCATTGTCCCGCTCGGTATTGTCTTGTTGGTTTCGGCTATCAAGGAGTTGGTTGAAGATTACAAACGACGGACTTCGGACACTTCGCTGAATACTGCCAAAACATCCATTCTCAAGGGATCTCAATTCCAGAATCAAAAATGGCTTGATGTCTCTGTGGGTGATATTGTCCGTATCGAATCCGAGGAGCCTTTCCCGGCCGATCTCGTGCTGCTGGCTAGTTCCGAACCCGAGGGTCTTTGCTATATCGAGACCGCCAATTTGGATGGCGAGACAAATCTCAAAATTAAACAGGCTATTCCGGAAACCTCTCATCTGGTTAATCCCAGTGACTTGAGCAGGTTGAGTGGGCGAATGAAGTCTGAACAACCTAACAGCAGCTTGTACACCTACGAAGCCACCCTGACAATGCACGCTGGAGGAGGTGAAAAGGAACTTCCGATATCGCCGGAACAGCTACTTCTCCGTGGCGCAACGCTCCGCAACACACCTTGGATTCACGGAATTGTTGTTTTCACTGGTCACGAAACGAAGCTAATGCGAAATGCCACGGCTACCCCCATCAAGCGAACTGCAGTTGAGCACGCTGTCAACCTGCAGATTTTGATGCTGGTAGGAATCCTCATTGGCCTTAGTGTGATTACCTCCGTGGGTGATTTGATTATTCGCAAAACTTGGGGTGACAAACTGGCCTACTTGGACTATGGCAACTACCAAGTTGCGAAGCAATTCTTCATGGATATTGCCACCAATTGGGTCCTGTTCTCCAATTTGGTCCCCATTTCGCTCTTCGTCACGATTGAAATTGTCAAATACGCCCAGGCTTTCCTGATCAACTCCGATCTGGATATGTACTATGACAAAACTGACACGCCAGCTACCTGCCGCACATCGTCTCTTGTTGAAGAACTTGGACAGATTGAATACATTTTTTCCGACAAAACGGGTACCTTGACCTGCAACATGATGGAGTTCAAGCAGTGTTCAATTGGTGGTCTTCAATATGCAGGCGAGATTCCCGAGGATCGAAGGGCGGTACCGGGTGAGGAGGGTGGAATTTACGACTACAAGCAATTGCAAGAAAATCTACAGTCTCACCCGACGCAATCAGCTATTCATCACTTTCTTACTCTCCTTGCAACTTGCCATACCGTTATTCCTGAGAGACGAGAAGATAGACCTGGTGAGATCAAGTACCAAGCCGCATCTCCCGATGAGGGGGCGCTGGTGGAAGGGGCTGTCGAGCTTGGATACAAATTCACAAACCGAAAGCCTCGTGCTGTGCAGATTACGGTGGATGGGCAGGAGTACGAATATGAACTGTTGGCAGTGTGTGAATTCAACTCGATCAGGAAACGAATGTCCACAATCTACCGATGCCCAGATGGTAAAGTGAGGGTCTACTGCAAGGGTGCCGATACAGTGATCTTGGAGCGCTTACACCAAGACAACCCAAGCGTCGAGGCAACTTTGCAGCACTTGGAGGAGTATGCCTCTGAAGGATTGCGGACACTGTGTTTGGCGATGCGCGAAGTTCCCGAGGAAGAATTCCAACAATGGCTCCAAATTCATGAAAATGCAGCTACCACTGTCGGTGGTAACCGACAGGATGAACTGGACAAAGCGTCTGAACTCATCGAAAAGGATTTCTTTCTTCTCGGTGCAACAGCCATTGAAGACAGACTGCAAGACGGTGTTCCTGAAACCATTCATACCCTGCAACAAGCTGGAATCAAGGTTTGGGTGTTGACTGGTGACCGACAAGAGACTGCAATCAACATTGGAATGTCGTGCAAGCTCATTTCGGAAGACATGTCATTGCTCATTGTCAACCAAGAAAATGCAGCTGCTACGAAAGAGGACCTGTCAAAGAAGCTTCAAGCAGTCCAGAGTCAACTTGCGTCTGGAGGCGAGACCGAGCAACTAGCACTCATCATTGATGGAAAATCTTTGACTTTTGCTTTGGAGAAGGATATGGAGAAGATATTCTTGGATCTGGCCATTCTGTGCAAAGCCGTTGTTTGCTGGTAAGTAAAAGCATCCCTCATGCATTTGGTTCTATTTCTAACTTGTTCCAGCCGTGTTTCGCCTCTTCAAAAGGCCCTCGTCGTCAAGCTTGTCAAGCGTCATCTAAAATCACTCCTTCTCGCCATTGGTGATGGTGCTAACGATGTATCCATGATCCAGGCAGCTCATGTAGGAGTTGGTATTAGTGGTGTTGAAGGTCTTCAAGCTGCGCGTGCCGCCGACGTGTCCATTGCCCAGTTCCGTTTCTTGCGTAAACTGCTCCTTGTTCATGGTTCGTGGGCATACCAACGTATCAGTCGAGTCATTCTGTTCTCTTTCTACAAAAATATTGCGCTGAACATGACACAATTCTGGGTGAGTACTATAGCTTCATGCTGTGTGATGGGGAATGCTAACAGACAAAATCACAGTACGCCTTTCAAAATGCCTTTTCTGGAGAAGTCATTTACGAATCATGGACTTTATCTTTCTACAACGTCATCTTCACCGTGTTCCCTCCATTTGTTCTCGGCATCGTGGATCAGTTCATTTCGGCTAGATTATTGGATCGGTACCCACAGCTCTACCAACTCGGACAGAAGGGTGTATTTTTCAAGATATCAAGCTTCTGGTCTTGGATTCTCAATGGCTTTTACCACTCCCTCCTTGCTTATATCATCGGCGAGGGGATTTTCTATGATGATCTCAGACAGCAGAACGGCATGAATACAGGCCATTGGGTTTGGGGTACTTCCATGTACACTGCTGTTCTTGTAACGGTGCTGGGAAAAGCATCTCTCATCACCAATATATGGACCAAGTACCATGTCATGGCTATTCCTGGTTCTCTTCTGCTGTGGTTCATTTTCCTTCCCGCTTACGGTTACGCCGCGCCGGCGATCGGTTTCTCGGAGGAATACTACGGTATTATCCCCGTCGTGTTTACGATACCCCAGTTCTACCTGATGGCCTTGTTGCTACCTGCCGTTTGCCTGCTCCGCGACTTTTCATGGAAGTATATCAAACGCATGTACTTCCCCCAGTCGTACCACCACGTGCAGGAGATCCAAAAGTACAACGTACAGGACTACCGGCCGCGCATGGAACAGTTCCAAAAGGCCATCCGCAAGGTCCGCCAGGTGCAACGTATGCGCAAACAGCGTGGCTACGCATTCAGCCAAGCTGACGAAGGCGGTCAACAAATGAGAATCGTGAATGCTTACGATACGACCAAAGGCCGTGGCCAGTATGGTGAGATGGGCAGCTCACGGCCACTGCAATAAAGCCTGTTCCCCCTTTTTTTTCCACTCTCATGCTTTATTTATTTACTTTTATCGAATTAATCCATGACTTTTGTTCCGGTGTGCCATGACTTGGAGGGTTGGCGCAGGGAAAATACTGTGATTTTTGAAAGTTTTCTTTTTTTTTTCCTCTCTTTTCTCGTTTGTATTTATTAGCCTCTTTAGCATTGTAGCGAGTGTTGGAAACAATATATATACTTCAATGTTGTCTGTGTTTGCTGGTCAGAAATGTAATTGTATGCCTTGGGTTGATCTGATTGGATGAATGCTCGCGCTGGCCACAGAGCGAATCGATGACGTCGCATTGGATTTTCCGTCCCTCAACACTCATCGACACCATCGAACATCGAATAGCTGAGCCAGCGGGCCAGTTAACCTGCTTTGTGATATTCAAATTCCGAGCAGTGGTCATTTATTTATACAGAAATGGTTCATAGCAGCACAGACTCGCCATTTTACCCACTATGCATAGTAACAGCTGAGACAACGACATCCGATTTAACATTTCTCGATTGATGGACCACGTCGTATCTATCTTATACCCTCACCATACATATCGATATCATGTATATATTTATAAAAACCCAAGATTAAACGATTCCGATGGCAATATCACCTACCCGAGCACCAACATCCTCGCCTATTCAAGAGGAAAAAGACGAGGCGCCATCGTCGCCGCTGTTCGAAAACCATCCGCCCATTTTCGTTCTTCCGACTCGTCTTGATCTGGAAGAGCTTCATTCTATTGAGGACAAACTCGTCGGGCGTGCGGCTACGCTGACGTATGATGTTTCCGAGGCGAGAATCGTGCTTGGCACGATTGTGCAACGGAAGCGTGCGGCGTTGGAGTTGAGGGCGATGGGTGTTTGGACTGAGGAGGTTTTTCAACAACCCACGGGATCAGGTGAATTTGAAGAAAAAGAAGAGCCGCCTGTGAAGAAAAGGAGGTTGGGGGTTCGTCCTTCGAGTGAGGGGAAAGATGAAGAGAGTCAGACTGCGGCTGACTTGAGCACGGAGTCGGGGTCTGACGATCAAGACAAGAAGCATTCCAAAAACGCGAAGCTGATTGATGATAGCCAAGAAGACTTTTCCAAAGGCAAAGGTCCTAGTATAGTGCAGGATGATCATGTCAAAGTCCTCAAGCTGGAATGGGTTGCCCAGTCTATCAAAACCGGAACCGCTCTGCCCTTGGATGCGTTCACTGTATATCATGGCAAAATCATTGCCCCGCCAGAAGGCTCACAGAAGCCATCAATGCAAACCCTGACGAAGACTTCAGTTACTACTCACGACTCGCAGAGTATCATCATGAGGGCAATCGGCGATGCTGCATCTCAACCACCACCCCCTTCTATATACAGCGCGTCAAAATTCAGCTCGAGACGATCAAAAACATCGTCTCAGTCAAGCCAACAACCAACACACCATCCACCTGCTTTATACCGGCAAACAACCTCGGAACACGAACAAACCATACCTATCCCGCCAGCTCCAGATTGGGTAAAAACCGGGGTGTTGTATGCATGCAAGCGGTCAGCCCCCTTGCACCCGCCTAATGAAAGCTTCATCAACCAGTTGGTCAAAATCCGTCGGGTGCGTGAGCTCACTCTGGATGAAATTGGGGTACGCGCATATAGCACATCTATTGCCGCGTTGGCCGCATACCCCTATGAAATCCGCAGTCCGGTCGAGGTCTCGAGTTTGCCCGGTTGCGACGCCAAAATTGCCAACCTGTTCGCCGAATTCAAAAACAACGCAAGTGGTATACTCCAGGCAGCCGAGGTGTTAGAAAAGGACCCGGTGATCAGAATTATACACCAGTTTTACAAAATCTGGGGGGTCGGTCCCAAAACCGCGCGGGAATTCTACTATAAACGTCAATGGCGCGATCTCGACGATGTGATTGAGCATGGATGGAACAGCCTATCTCGAGTCCAGCAGATTGGATTGAAATTCTACGACGAATTCGCCGCTGGCATCCCTCGTTCTGAGGTTGCTGATATCGCAAAGACCATCCGTAGACACGCCCATCACATTCGACCGGGCTGTGACTACGACGGCCAGGGCATCGAATGCATTGTCGTAGGCGGATATCGCCGCGGCAAGGAGATCTCGGGGGACATCGACCTTGTGTTGAGTCATCGCGATGACCGCGTCACCAAAAACCTCGTCTTGGATATTGTTGGCAGTCTTGAGACCGAGGGCTGGATCACGCACACTTTGGCTCTGCACATGACGACGTCCAACCGCGAGCAACAAACACTTCCGTTTCGCGGTGACCCCGACGCGCACCATTTCGACTCCCTTGACAAAGCGCTTGTAGTATGGCAAGACCCAAACTTTGCAGAGGAGGAGAATTCATCCTCGACATTACCGACAGAAGAAAACGAGCAAACGCTCTGCCAGCGCAAAAACAATCCCAACCCGCATCGCCGCGTGGATATTATCATCTCCCCGTGGCGCACCGTCGGCTGCGCGGTCTTGGGCTGGTCCGGCGACACCACGTTTGAGCGGGATTTGCGGCGGTATGCTAAAAAGGCACATGGATGGAAGTTTGATTCTAGCGGAGTGCGACAGAGGACGAGTGGAGGCGCAGTTGTGGATTTGGAGTCTGGAGGGGAGACGTGGGAGGAGAGGGAGAGGTTGGTTATGGAAGGATTGGGTGTTGGCTGGAGGCCGGCGAGTGAGAGATGCACGAGGTGATTTGGCTTGGGATATTGAAGTTGGTTATATCTATTGAAAAGTGATATGTATACACTTTTATCTGTTTTGGCTATCTACAGTAGAGGAAATTGGTGGTACCGCGAGGTCATCAAAACGCTACATCCATGGATGTATTTTCAAGACTATATTAACATTAGATGTTGGCTCCGGGCCCAACCATCAATGCTTCAAATGTACTTCGGAGCCCTTTTATATCCATACTCCATCAAATTTAAACCCCCTCCATATTCGTTCAGCGTTGCCGCTCGCTCTCGGTGCATCCCGTCAAGGGCTACGTTCAGCTGCCAGCTCGGATGCCTATCCTGGAACATTGAATTCATGTTTATTTCAATGCAGGGATAACGAAGAAGAATCTAATAACAACAGCTGCTGCAGTACGAATGGCATTAAACCCGTTGTTGAAGTAAACAATACATGTATAACCGTTACACTGCGTTCCGCGACTATATAAATCTGTTACATCAATTGCCAAATTATAAACAGCTAGCACGGAAATAGAAATGAGCGCGACACATCCAACATTCGTCAAAGAATCGAGATTATGAACCCATCCATCGTATCCATACGTACGAACATTCAATTAACTGATAGAGACAACGTATCTTCTGTACTATACTATGTTACAACAGAGGACATACAAAGCGAGCGCTAGATCGGACCGATGCCGCCGCTACTTAATCGGCATCCCGAAGAGCTTTACAAGTACGGGAGCCCGTGAAGACTATATTTTTAAATAGTGAGACCCTAGTATTATTGTTAAGAGTCATTTTTTCGTCCGCTGTTACAACAACCAGTCTTTGTTGGTCTAGTGGTCATGATTTCCGCTTGTCATTTTTCTTCTAGAATTACAAGCGCGGGAGACCGGGGTTCGATTCCCCGACAGAGAGATCTATTTTTTTTAGATTTTTTAGATTGTGAGGCATATTCAAAATTGTTTATTTCTCAGCGGGAGTGAAAATTCTCACCCCCGCTGAGTAATAATTTTTGACCCCCCGACCAGCGGTTCTGACCCCCAGCCACTAAATTTACACTCCAGGGCAGCTGCACCCCCGTATTTGTATTTGTAACAAAGTCTTGCACCGACCGTCACGATAGGTATTAGGTCAACGCCTTCGGCCGCCTGGCCAGAACCTGGGATCTTTTTGCTTACGTTTTTTTACCCTCTCCCATACAAAGTCACCTATAAAAAGGTTCACTAATTAAACTGTTCAGGAATTTTCAGTTATCTACGAGTCCTACAACATTATAATGCAATTTCTAATGAAAAAAGGGTAAAAAGTCAACCATAAAATTGATGATAACTAAATTAGATAACCTAATTTTGAACGTATTCGAAAAGAAAAAATATATGTATATTTGTGTATACAAAAGGAAATGTGAAAGATAGAAAAGGTACTAAGTAGTCGTCGTAATCATGCTTCGTCAATCATCAAGTCATCAATCGATATGGCCATCCGGGATCTCCATTGCCATTGGCATGGTGAATGAGCCTATCAGGGACAATCTTGCTGTGATTGTGCATATTGCACTTGAGCAAATGGCCAAGGCGGTCTCAGGACTTGATGTCCACTGGTCACCGTCTGGCGAATATATATCCCGTTGGAAAGAGTGAGCTGTCGTCCGCTCGGCGTTCCTCTTGTATGGAGCGAGCTGTGTTTAAACAACACTCTCTTTATGTTTGATATTTTGTTTTCTTCTCATTGGTAACGAAAAGCTCTTGATCAACCCAGAACAGGCACTGTTGCCGGACTTGGCACCCACATGGTGATCGTCGGTTTATTTTGATAAAACTCCGGGCCCATAAGAATATTCCATTCATTTCGCGTGATTGGGGTCACGTCCGAGGCCGACACGGGCGTTTTGGGTCCGCGTTTCGGAGTAGCTGAGCGTGATGGAGCGCGAGAATGCATCACCCGAGATGGGTTCATGCCGGGGCGGCGAACTCGTGGTCCGGCGGCGCGCATAACAGGGGGTGTTCGAGCGGTTTCTCGTCGTGCGGGGGCAACAGTAGAGGAAGATGAAGGAGCGGGCTTGGATAATTTGGGTTTGGGCATGACGATTCCGTCCTGGTTAAACCGCGCTTTGTATGCGATGGCGACTTGCTTAAGCAAGTCGTCGGTCACGGGAAGATTCTCGTAGACTCTGTGGAAGAAAGCAGGGCTGAATGGGCGGCCCTGGCAGTTGGTGATGGTTTTGTGTAGGAGAGACACGCAGGATGAGATGTATTTTTCGGCGTGGGCTGGGTTCTTCTTGCTGAGTTCTTGCGAGGCAGCCAATACACAGAGACGGCGCTTGAGCGTGTAGATGCGGTCGACGTTGAGCACAGTCAAGCCTTCCTGACTGAAAAGAATCTCGTTTTGGCGCAGCGATTGCTCGACCAAATACTCATTCTTCATGCGCATGGCGATGTGCTGGCTGAGTGCGTCCGTCCAGCTCTGGCCTAGCGAGAACTTGCGTGCGCCCTTTTCGACAATACGGTAAAAAATCTTCCACGACGCGAAATCGAGCTCAGTGACGGGAATGACGACCAGGTCGGCGGCTTGGCCCGTTGGCATGGGCTGGCCGCGGCCGACGAGCAAAGTGACGTGCAGAGACTTTTGTTGTAGTTTGTGAGAAATGTATTCCAGTGCAGGCAGGGTGGAGGATGTCAGGGCGTCCGAGTCGAAGTTGAAGTCCGGGCTCAGTGGTGGAGAGATCATGTCGGATGTGATAGTTCGGGGGGAACTAGGTCCCGTTCCGATGGAGAGGGGAAGTCGAATGCCGACCATTGTGATATTCTTCTCTAAAGAAAAATGTTTGAAGGTATAGAGATGAGTGATGAGGAAGAGAAGGGGCAAGATAGGAGGAGGAGAAATGCCAGAGATAATATAGCTGCTCTTTCCTCCTGAATCTATAGATAGGACCTGTCACCCCCTCTTTTTACCCGCGTTGAGATGCGCACTACGCGTTAGCTCCAGCGTTGACAAGCAGCTCGTTGCCAATAGATCGAGCCAAACAGACAGCGTCACACTGCATGATTGCTTTGCGAGCAAATTAATGAGTGGAGGTTGCTGTATCTGGTTAGCTGAGTTCTAAAAATGACAGCAAACAGATGAATCCCGCGGAGCCCATTATGTACGCATTTCCATTGGCCAGAACTGCTTTTAGCGCTGATAATAATAAACTTAACCAAGTAAAATGCCGCGCTGTCATCCAATTAATGGGCATCCAGTGTGATTCACCTGCATATCGCTGTGACGGTTCTGCAGCAAATTGGGTAAAAATAGCCCCGGCCAGCTGGCTAATTTTAGCTGGACTTGCAAATTAACTGCCATTTTTCCATTTGCGTTACGTATTAGGCCGCATCGGTTATTTGTTAATTCTTGGTCCGGTTCAGCAAAAGAAACCCAGGAACTTCCACGCGAAAACAAAGCACAAGTCAACTTCTCTCCGTATGATGCCTGTATATGCTAGAAATAACCGCAAGCGATCAAGAGGAACTGGACCACACGATTGGGAATCCCAGTTGGTCATGCTACTTACGACTTGATTATGAAAAAAAAAAAAAAAAAAAAAAAAAAAACCTGTTACAAGCTCTCCCCATGGAGATGGGCAGTAAAAAAAGAAATCTCCTCGACGGGGAATCGAACCCCGGTCTCCCGCGCTTGTAATTCTAGAAGAAAAATGACAAGCGGAAATCATGACCACTAGACCATCGGGGATGTGTTGAAAAACTTGAGACAAATGTAGTATATAAAGATAACTTAACTTTCTCATCACAGATGAAGCTAAAAAAGTATCGAGTTGTTGGTTGAGGAGTTTTTAATAAGAGTTTAGATGTGAGACGCACGACGAGACCAACAAGGATCGGTGTTGCGCTTTTAGTGGCTCGGCGTATATGGGTTTTTGAAATTAGCCATGGAAGATTGTTGGGAAGGTTAATTGTTAAGCTTGTCCTTCGAAGCTACATAGGTCCTTATTCCCCGTCTGTCCTCACATGTACACGTAACTGGTGTTGAGGGTGAGAGAGAGGTATATATATATATACAACAACAGCACTTTCACTACCAGTTGACATTAAACGCACAGTATACTTATTTTACAATCGACAGAGTCAAGCTATTTATTAAATGTAATATATTCAGCGGAGATACCCCGGGCGACACCAAGAGTGCCCCACAGTAACGATCAGAATATATCCCCAAAACAGAAATAAAGCGCTTTCCCGTGAAACTGTAGTACAGAAAATTAAGAGAGCCAATAAAATAAAACCAACATACGAGAATACCACAACCACAAGTCAGCGTGTGTACTGCTGGTGTGACGATCCGGGCGGGGTTGGCGCGAGGCTGGGGCCTGGCGCTATCATGCATCTAACAAAATCGGCCAACGCCAAAGCTCAAAAGCTGTCTTGTTGACACCACCAAATCGTCAGACTGCTATTCGGAAAGTATTCCACAAGTCGATAGCGCCTATTGTTGGCCTGATTGTCGCCTGTTAAAAAAAAAACAAACCATGAAAGCTGGGTCGCCTGTTGCGAAAATACTATATCTCAACGACTGTGAGTGTGGCACGGACGAAAAAACCGAATCGCGAGTCGGAAATTGATTATAATTTTGTGCATAGCATCGGAAACTTGGGAGCAAAGAGATATATATGACCTAGATGTGAGTAATTCCCTCTTTTGCAATTGAATAAATCTAACAATTCTTCGCTCCAGATCGCCAGTCTTCCAAAATGTTGCTATATGTGAGGAACTTGGCTGCAGAGAAATGCCGGACCAAATGCTGAACGACCGGACCCAGATTTCTCCCAAAGGAAAGCTATCACGAGCGGCAAGGCGGCCTCTTTCGTCAGTTTAATGCTCCGGCTCTCCTGGCCTCGAAGATGGGCATTGAGATCAACGGATTTTTCGGTTCTCGGCTCAGTCATAATGAAAACGAGCGATTGAAAAGTTATAGTAAGTCGGAAAATACCAATTGTCCCAGACATAGCTGACAAAGCTAGGCAATTGGTATCGTTGTCTCGTCAAGATGATTTACCCACATAAGCCCTCCAACGGGAAAGACTACGAATGGTACGAAATGACCTTTGTAAGCCGCTGGGAAGCTCTTGGCTCGGCGCAGATATTGTGCATCGACACACCAGAAGAATTTCCATCCATGCTGTCGACAATTCTGGAGAACACAACGCTAGACTTTAACGATCCGTTCGCCATGCACATTCCCCTGCTGCAAGAGATTGTGCGGTTAAACGATAAGTCGGTGTGGGCTATCAGAGACCCCATTCGACAAGTCGAAAAGGTTGGTATATTTGGAGTTATCACGTAGCCAATCTGACGATGATAAATAGAGGCGGCCAACAGCTGGCCCGGATTTCGAGGCGATGCATGAGATTTCGCGGCATTCGATCCATGTATCTGAAGTGCTCGCTGTTAGCATACAGACTTTTGGGAAGATCTTGGAGCAACTGAAAAAGGTTCATGCAAAATTGCCCGTTGCCCTAACTCTGGACGCTCGTGAACAAGCCTATGAAGACGTAGACTTCCAGATCCAGATGCTGAGGAGCCTCAAAGAGCGGTCGATATCTAATTATTCAAGGCTGACGAGCGAAATTACGGTAGTATGTAGCCGTTTCCCCTTCTGCCTCCAAGGCCGTATACTGACTTTTGATACAGGCATACAATCGGATTGCACAGCAGGACAACCGAGTTATGAAATCCATTGGACTATTGACCATGACTTTTCTACCGGCCACATTCATCTCGGTAAGTGCGATTTCTGATAGTCCCAGCGGCTGCACGGGCGTGTTCTGACTGCCGTGAAAGGCCATCTTCAGCACGACGTTCTTCGAATTCGGCGAGGAGAAGCTTCAAGCTTCCAAGCAAATGTGGATATACTGGGTCGTGACGATTCCTTCGACCCTGCTGATTGTAGTCATATGGCGGTCTCTTCTCAACAAAAACCCTCCGGTGACGTGGAGAACGCTGTGGAGTCACCTGCGACTGTTCGAGTGGGAGCAAGTCAAGAAACGCGTAGCCACGGAGAGGCAGGACACGGAGAAGAGCGCGGTGTGACCGATTTCATGAAGCTATTCATTACTCGATTGCCCTTAGTCACGCCAAGGATCCTGGAGACCAGTCGGAGCGGTGCGATAAGAGCTGTCTAGGGTTTTGATAACGAGGTGGGGTGTTGCAAAGAGCTAGAAAAGTTTCTTCGGCGTTTTCGTGTCTTCAGGACTGTGTAGAAAGTAGATTGTAGACTTTTTCAAATGTGCAGAGTTTTCCTCTTCTATTGTGTATTGTCTAGGCGTCTAACTGCCCCGCGAGAAAGCTTTGCTGTTCCTGTTTGTGGTTCACCCCGCTCGTGACTTCCGTCCTCCAACTCCACCTCAGAACATCTGCCCAGCCATTGATTCTTTTATTTTTCGTCTGCCCACTGTCGCCTGTCTGGAAGCTCTATATCGAGGTATCCACGCATCTGGCAGGCGATTTTCAGGATCGAATTCTGGCGCCTTCTATGAGACAACATGAGCAGCCAATTACAAGCTCACAACGATGGACAGCAAAAGCTACCGCTCAAGAGCAAACTGCTGCAACGCGCCGAAACAACCCATAGCCGAATACCGGGGATCAAAAAGATTCCTCTGCCAGCAATTGGCATTATCGGCCTTGTTGCGCTGATCAATCTTTTAGTATGGGCGGTTTGCGGAATTGTCCTAGTGAGTTCATGAACATCGCTTTTTGCATATCTTCAAAACTTGAGAGACGTATAACTGACTCTTCCTAGCACTTTTACCCGTGAGTAAACAGAATACCGGATGCCCATGGTCAAGCTTACACCAACAATACAGCTCATTGATCTCTACTGCTGCCATTTCGTATTCGTTAGGTTTGCGGCATGCTCTGGACGCTGACCATATATCGGTATGGACCACGATTTGTTCTATCCCCAACTTCAGCAGACTTCTAAACTTGAAATCCATGATACAGGCCATTGACCTGATGACACGACGATTGCTTGCTACTGGGCAAAAACCTGTCACTGTTGGGACCTTTTTTTCCCTGGGACATTCAACGTAAGTTCCCCTACAAATGGGTCTTTTTCAGCATCCAAGCTAAAAGCATCGCCTAGGATTGTCATCATCACTTCAATAGTAGTGGCAGCTACTGCAGCTGCCGTATCAAGCAGATTTGACCGCTTCAGTACCGTGGGCGGCATTATTGGCACATCCGTCAGCGCTGCCTTTCTCATCTTGCTTGGTCTGATGAATGCATACATTCTTTACAGGCTTATCAAACAAATGCGCAAAGTCCTAGGTCTCAAAGAGGGAGAGGAGTCTGAAGCATGGAAGATAGAAGGAGGAGGAATTTTGTTCTCGGTCCTCAAGAGGATGTTCAGACTAATCGACAGGTATGGCCTTTCTTTGCCATTGAACAGTGCTTGGACTCGACTGATAAAGCAGACCCTGGAAAATGTATCCGTTGGGAGTGTTGTTTGGGCTAGGGTTTGATACGTCTTCTGAAATCGCCTTGCTGGGCATCTCCTCAATCCAAGCTGCTCGTGGCACTGACATCTGGGTCATTTTGATCTTCCCTATCCTGTTCACAGGTAAGACTTCCTATGTCTTATAAGAAGCTAAATCTGACAGCAGCAGCCGGAATGTGTCTTCTTGACACTACAGATGGCGCATTGATGCTGTCTCTCTACATCCAACCCGCGACGAACTTTCTGCCACCCAAACCAGATTCCCAAACCATTGTCTCCGAGAACGAGATCCTCATTGACGACGCCGAGCTTCAAACCGAAACAGCACCGGAGTCTACCACTCTACACAATACCCAGAACGCTCGCGACCCAATCGCCTTTCTCTACTTCTCCATCGTCCTCACCACGCTGACCGTGATTGTCGCAATCGTTATTGGGGTTATCCAGCTGCTCACCCTCGTTTTGAATGTCACAGATGCCAGCGGCTCGTTTTGGGATGGTGTTCAGACGGCAGGAGACTACTACGATGCCATTGGAGGCGGTATCTGTGCTTGTTTCTTGATCTTCGGCTTGCTGAGTGTGGCGTGTTACAAACCGTGGAGGAGATGGGTTGGTCAACGCGGAGTGAATGATGAGGAGGGCTTGGAAGAACCTCCTACGCACACACCAAGTTGAGAAGAGTGTTTCGTGTTCCGTACATAGACAGATTGATACCCCTGAGAGACGATATCAAATTTTAGTCGAGATAAAATGAATCCGAAGTGTTTCCGAAGTCTTGATAGTCGTTTCCGGAGCCTTTCTGGTCGTAAATACTATGATGCGCTTACTCTCTGTGGTGTTTCTTGTTGTTTTATCGTGCTTTCGCGGTCTTCGGAGACCGCAGACAGATTGATGTCGTCAACTGGTTGCTAAAATCAGGGGCTTGATATCAATATAAAAAAGTTTCCGGCGCGTTTCTAATGTATTTATAATTGTTTCCAGAGCCTCTCCGGTCGTATATACTGAGTCTGTACTCTCCTGGTGCCTTCGCGGTCTACAGAGACCGCAGACGGACTGATGACGTTGACCGGTTACTGGAACCAGGGGTCTGATATCAAACCTTGGCGCATATAAAAGGTTCCGGCGCATTTCCAGGGTATTCATAGTCGTTTCCGAAACCTTGATAGTCGTTCCTGAAGCCTCTCCGGCCGTATTTACTGTCTTGCTGTGCACGCCCCTGGTGTCTTCGCGTTCTGCAGACAGATTGGTGTCGTTTCTAGCATACGAACCAAGAACATACTGTATATCTACAACCTCTCCCCAGTCGTTCTAGACCTCCTCTACGCTCTCTACTCTTCTACAATCCTTCTACGCCCTTTACACACCCTCCCATCTCCCCAGCTGCCCCATCTGCCTCCCTCCTGCCTCTCCCAGCTCCCGCTCGCAACCGCTCGCAACCTCTCGCAATGTCGTCACCATTACCGCTACATTGAACAGCCAGAATCACATGCAAAACACCACAACCCGCGCAGCAGGAAGGAGCTGTTGATCTTCTGCACTGATCCTGCACGCTCATTGGGCTCTCCCTCTCGCTACCAAACTTTGAAGCCATACGCAGGTCCCGCTTTCACTGATCTTCTGCACTGATCCTGCGCGTTCATTGGGTTGAAGCTGAACAGGTTCCCTGTCACTTCGTCAATCTTCTGCACTGATCCTGCGAGTTCATTGGACTCGGCTTTCTTGAAGCAATTGTTGCCGGAGTCTTCTATACCAGTTGCACCGGTCCTGAGCGCTCATTGGCCTCGCCTCTCGTGAAGCAAGCCCATTGACGGTCCCGCTCTCAACGGTCAGTTCGCTGATCTTTTGCACTGATCCTGCGTGCCCATTGGCCTCGAGCCCATCTCGCCAAAAAGGCCCCGCTTTCACCTGTCAGAACTGGCAGTTGCTGATCCGGCTCGTCATCCGGGTGATCCTGGGCCTGCCCCACCTGCCCTGCGCAGGCATAAATACACGCCCTCTCCCCTGCCCTCTGCTTCCTCTTCCTCTTCCTCTCCTCAGTACTCCGTACTTGGTTCCCCTGGCGCCGTGATCATGCTTTCAGCTGCTCTCTGCGTCTACGTTCCGTTCCTGCTCTTTTGCTGGGTGTTCTTCCCAATTCCTCCCAACGCTGGTCGTAGGGAAGAGGAGGGATGCCACCTCAGCCCCCCCTGTTGCCCTAGGACGAGCCAACTCCCGGTCCGCCGGATGTCCTGGACAACCCCCCCTCCTGTTCCGTCTTCTTTCTCGCGGACGTCCACTCTTTTATATCCCGGCTTCAAGCCGCGACTTCCCATTCCTTGCAAGTCGCCCCCTTCGATCCGGGTTGCCACTCCTTCTTCTTTGCCTTCGGCTCCGGCCTTAGGTGCCTCTCCGTCGGTGCGCCTTGACGAGAGACGAGCTGCCCGGGATGCCCGCCCCCGACCTTGGTCCGACAGGTCAACATGGGCTCCCGTCAAACCCCGCAGCGAGCGACCCTCGCCCGCCCAGCTCTGTCTTCTCTGCCCCCGCCGCCTCTTCGACCGCAGGTAAGTGTTTCCTCTCCCGCTCTCTCACTCCTCGTCCTTGCTGACACTACTTCACAGACAAGCCCGTCAAGGGCGTGACCGTCCTTGGGCGGCCACCGCTCCCCCTTGTCTGTCCTCATCCTCGCGACAAGCAGCCTTGTCTTCCGCCGCTGCTCCGAGTGGACATGCCCCTGCCCCTGAATCCCGCCGGGCACGTGGAATCTTGACGAAGCCTCGCGGCGGAGTCAAGAAACACGTTTCGTGGGCCGAGTCCATGACCGTCATGGAAGTCTCGCGATGGATCAAGGAATCCGAAGAGTACGACGACGAGGAGGAGGTTTACGAGGCCATGTGCTTCTGAGTCCCCTCACCTTTCGTCATTCCTTTGACTCCCCCCTCCTATCTGAGTCCTCCGACTTTCGACATTCTTTTGACTCAACCTCCTGTCTCAGCTCCGGCTGTTGACCCCCCATGGTGCTCTTATGCCCACCCTTCCGGCTTTAGACAGATCGCGCCTATGTCCGTTCGATCCAGAGTTTGGCCAACGCCGGCGACCCCTGGGCCACAGGGCGTGCCTCCCGGAGTGTTGCGCACTCTTCGTCAACCGGGCCGTTGTCTCGAGTATCCGCCCTACGAGGCTGGTCCTCCGGGGCTGGACGCATCCAACGGTGTCAAACCCCTCACATCTTGTTATGTGGGCAGTGGTCCCTCGGTCTAGATCCGTCGTCTGTTCTTTGCCACCATTTCGCTCGTTTTTTACCCGCATTCGCTCCTTTGGATGACAGTCGGCTTTCCGACCAAGCTGATGTCGTCTTTTTTCTTGTTGTTGTTTTTGTTGTGCCACCGCGCAGGCTGTTGGTTGACGCTCCATGTTTCCGCGGATGCTCCCAAGCAAGCCATATTGAGATCGGTTGGCTGCCTCCGACGCAGGTTGTTGGTTGACGCTCCATGTTTCCGCGGATGCTCCCAAGCAAACCATATTGAGATTCGGATGGCTCTTTGTTGTTGTTGTGTGCTGGCCCTTGTGGGCTGGATTGGATACATACAGGCCTGGGAAGGCTCTGCGGGACCAGCTCGTGTTCTGGTCATGGAGCTCGTGCCTCCTGGGATTGGATTGGCTTTGGCTCTTGTGTCCTGGGATCGGACTGGCTCTGGTTGGATACAGGCCTGGGAAGGCTCTGCGGGATCAGCTCGTGTTCTGGTCATCGGGGCTCGTGTCTCCAAGACCTGGGATAGGTCTTTTTGGGCTTGCTAGCTCGTGGTCTAGTCAGCCCCTGGACTCGTGATTCCAGTTGCCCTCTGCGCGTGTCTATACATCAGCCATACACCTTTGGCTTGGCATTTCGACAACTTGGGTTCGCCGGTATACAATCTTCTGGCTCGGACTTACCTTGCTTGCCACATGCGCGCCGACACTCACCCGAAGCCGACACTCGACCCTTGCGGCACTCTCGACACTTTCGACACTTGATTTCCGACACATACTGGCCTCTCCAGCAGGCCGCTCCATACCCACATTGCTACTAACATACCTGCAGCTTATTCTTGATACATCGTCGTATATGACACATTCTAACCTCTTAGCTTCTTACATCGTCGCGTTTGACACACTTGGTACATACCTGTTTCCGATCCGGACTCTCCTCACTCTTCGATTTTCTTCTTTGATGTGGCGTACTAACCTAGCTTCTCGAGTCGAGCCACTGGGTAAGTTTAGGTATGTATCACCTGGCTCCCCCCCCCAGTATTTTTTATGCCCCCATCAATCGTTCGGTATATCCGAGCGCTTGGAGGGGAAACCTGCACTTGAGGGGACATCTGGACTTGGAAGGGACATCTGGATTTGGAAGGGATATCTGGATTTGGAGGGATATCTGGACTTGGAAGGGACATCTGGATTTGGAAGGGACATCTGGATTTGGAAGGGATATCTGGACTTGGAGGGATATCTGGACTTGGAGGGACATCTGGACTTGGAGGGACATCTGGACTTGGAGGGATATCTGGACTTGGAAGGGATATCTGGACTTGGAGGGACATCTGGACTTGGAAGGGACATTTGAACTTGTCAAGATACCTGATAATTTGTGTTGTTTGTTTCAAGCTTTGGAAATTCGATGTTTGTTACTTCTTTGTCGCGTCGTGGGGACGATACATCTTGTGTGGCGATCTGGCAGATCAGTGAAACATCTCAATGCGAAGAGAAACTCAGTGGATAATGAAATGGTCAATGAAATGTATCTAATATTTTCTTCCAAATGAATAATTTCGTGTGGATGAATGAGTATCTTGTAAAATATTTGTGTAGGTCGCAGTGCCGGGTGGTGGTGATGTCAAAATAGAGGCGGAGCCGGACCACGGTTCACGCCGCCACGCGGCGATGCGTCATGTGACCTCTTCGTAGCCCTAACTCTGATAGGTTGTACGACTTCTTGCTGATTACAAAGTACAGTAGAGCTGTTGCGAATGTTCCCATTCGCAGTAATCAGCAATATTCGTTACTTGCATTCGCATTCGCAATTCATAAACACCGCGAATGAGGCTTCATTTGAAGGAGAAGCGTGGAATTCTACCGCCTGCTACCTCTTCAAGACGAAGCCACACTCTTTGTTTCAAGTTACCGCTTAAACAATGCCATGGACAGTTTGTGTCATGGCTGACGGACATCTCCGGCAGGAATTGACACCGCCAGGCACGTGTAGTTGGTATGACGAGTTGACTCCAGAATGTCGGATCTTGCGGGACACGATTATCTTTACAATCATGAAGGATCTCAAGCTTTGTGGAAAATATACCGTCGACTTCGATGAAGATTGGGACCATGGTATTTTCTGTCTTGTCTTATCCTGGTACCTCAACGAGCCTTCTATGGAACGAGTCCACCAGCAGAAAAACAAGTACCAGGAAGTGGAATCGGTTACTGAGAAAGGAGTATATTCTCCAAAAAAGGTTCAACACTGCCATGATCGCACCTACGTCCAATTTCCTTCGACAAAAAATACGAGATTCGAGGTTCCATTTAGTCCTGGCTCCTTCTACGGAGAAATAGATGAAAGGAAATCGTTTGTATCGAAGAAGATGGCTTGAAAAATGGTTGTGGTCGCCTTGATTCCAAATTCTCGAGTTGAGGATTACAATGGTGCTTTTTACCGATGAAAACACCCATCTTTTCACTACCATGTTTGGAAATCTATTGAGGACGCCAAATCAATCTTTGTTAAGATTGCTACTGTTAAAGGGGAGAAAAACAAACCCAAGGCTTTTTTCTTGAAAATTCTAGAAATGTTTTACGTGTTGCATCTTTCAGACGTTGCGGCCGCACGACCTTGCAAATTATCTATATTTCCAAGCTTTGGGCCGGAAAGCATTTAAATGTGGCCCTGCTTTTATGTCAAGGATTTAGCGATGATTTATCGCCGGAAGTACTCGTTACAAGAAAGTTCTTTCAAGAATCCTTGTCTAGCCTGGATCCGCTTGTTAGAAAAATGGGCTGAAGACCTTCGAATCTAAAAATTCTCGGGCTGTATCGAAAGAGACGTTTTGCTTGAAGATTTTGAATCGTGCCAAGGGATTTTTTTTTCCAACCGCAGGAAAGCATATTTCAAGAGGAAGGCAAAGTCTGTTGACGACAAAACTTTTCCAATACTTGATCGTGATACTTTTCGCTATATATTTTCTCTGGGTCGCGCAGTTGGCACACCGTATTATCGAGAGCTAGTTGAACATTTGAAGACATTATGGGCCTAAAATATCCCAGGACTACATATTGTGTGTGATTCCTCGCACAGAAGAATATTTTCCCCAGTGGATCGGCGAATTCTCTCAGCCTTGCATGAAGGTCAATCGTACTTCCTGAAGGTTCTCAGTCAACTCTCTCAACCCGATTACATAACTGAGCTTGCAAAAGTTTGCAGCTCTGCTATCACGGGCAGAACACGATATGACGAAACAAGTCAAAAGGACTGAGCTAAGATGCGGTATAGGGGCCACTCGAGAGAAGATATAAAAGCAAATTGAATGGGAGACCTTGCCATGTATTCTGACAAATGAGATGATCTGGTGAATATTCTTCTTGCTTTTTTGACATCAAAAATGTCATCAAGCAGAGTGTTGATACCTTGAATACCACGCATCGAAAGTGAAAAGAGAGATTTGACGCTATCAACTAAAACCTTCTCGATATTTCAATGTTGGTCGTGATACTTGAAACATCTATTGATAGCTCTACAAAAATCATCAATATTGACATAAGTCCAATGTTGAAAGTCTAATTGAATGTGTTTTTTTTTCTTGCTTTTTTCTCTGAGCTTCTAACAATACTTTCTACAAGCCAAAAGGCGTGTCAAATGATATCAATGGATGTATACCTACACGTGTGCCTATCTAATCGAGTAATTGATGATATTGTCTAATTTGCGCCAAACACCACAAGCCAACCCATGCAAGTTTCAAATATTGTAACAGTTCGATCCGCAGAACCCCCCATTAGGCTACGTGGTATTTGGATGAGCCCGAGTTTCATCGGCTGCACCAGTTGTGGTCCTGTTGTTTCCTCTCTCCTCACCGCGGATATTCCTCAAATCTTTCTTCCATGCCAGCACAACCATCTTAATCTCCAACAACTCCTTGTTCAGTTTATGATTCTGGCTTTGCAACATGCCAATCTTCTTATTATCAGTCTTGAGCGAGCTGACCCTCGACTGTAGATCGGCAATATCAACCTCAAGCCCCCTCTGCGCGATCCGATTCTGCTCCAGAACCCGACGAAGCACTTCCACTCCGACATCACTATAATCGCGCAAAAAGCTGCCCATCTCCTCGTTCTGGTCTGACAGCAGACTATCTGCATGCTGCACCATGGGCGCCAGCACAACCTCCTTGAGTTCGCTGTAATTGCCCGTCTCGTTGTCAAAGATTTCGCGCACGGCGGCGATGAAGCTGGGCGTCGACCAGTGCACGCTGGCCCATTTGGCGAACCGGCCGCGTGCGGCGTCTTTGAGTGGGTAAATGAGGTATTTGTCGGCAATGGCGTAGACGTGGAGAGACCGGGGGGACTGGGGGATTTTGGAGGAGAAGCTGTGTGATTCTTGAGAAGCTGTTGTTGTTGTTGTTGGTGTGGTGGTGGTGGTGGTGGTGGTGAGGGCAGGATGTATTTTCTCCTCTGATTTCGTGGAGGTATGTTTGTCACTCTGCGGACGGTAGCGCAGCGATTCATAGTCCCAGTCCTCCGAATCGTCGTATCGATGTGTATAGAGATATCTGATCATGCGGTCGACAATCTCGGGATCGTCGTCTGTCAATGTCATTGACCGAGTCACCGCTTCCTATACAATTAATTGATCAGCATTCTTCATTTTCTAGTGTAGAAAAAAACGTAAAACTCACCACAAACTCCCCTCGACAAGCAGCCTCAAAGATCCTCGACTGCGGACATATCACCGCGCGATGCACATGAAACTCACGGGCGGACCCGTTCACTCTGATCGTAAAGTCCGAGTACCTCCCCGTCTTGTACATATCCCACACCAGGGCGCGGAAAAAGTGCGATCCGTCATTGACCACGGGCACGTTGGTGGTGTGCGAGTCCTGGCGATTATTTGATCGGTGTGTTGTTGAATTGTTGTTATTCTCGACGGCTGGCGCATGGATTCTGGTTGACTTTGGGTCAACATTCGAGGCCATTACGACTACTATTCTGGTGTCGCGAATACTGCTGCTGCCGCTACTAGTAGTGGTTGGTTGGCTCGGGCATCGGATGCTCTTGTCTATTATTATTGTCGGTGATTTTTTTTTTTTTTAAAAAAAAGCTGCCCTGATCGATACCAATAAAAACGAAAAAAAAGATCGGGTTATCGAAGCTTCAATGTTCCCGCGTGTTGTATATCGGAAATGTCATGCAGTGTCAAAAGAGGGGAAAAGAAGCCGCCTTCGACAGGAGACAGGAGATAAGACGCCTGTCATAGTAGGCGTCGCAGTACTTAGTAGTAGCAGTAGTCACATGCACCATTACTTTCGAGCGACCCGCATAAGGGAAGATGTGGATTAAGCAGCAGAGAAAAAAAAGAGCTGGGGTTGTAGTGACATTCTGCAGACCAGGTGCGTCTTCACCCGTCATCGCCGGAAGCGGATGCCGCCCGTAGCCGCAGCGCTAACTCCATCTACAGCATGAAACAGTCATACGATTAAATTAATCGATGCATTTCTTGAAAAAAAAAAAAGAGAAAAAAGCCATTGACATTTGTTTATATTGTACCAAGCAATTGCTATCCATATACACTTCGCAGTATCTCATTCCATTGCCCGCTGTCCAACCGGAAACCCTGCAAATGCCACCCAAACGCCAGGAGTATGACCGTAAAATTATAATAACCAGTAAATCTTGTCGGCAAAATATCAAAATCATGAAAGCCCAGTCATCTACCATAAACCGGCGCCTTCGTCTTGATATGGGTTGTCTTCCACTGCGGTGAAATAGTCGTCAATGTCAGCCTCATCCGATGCATCTTCTTTAGTCGGGAACAAAGTAGTTGCTGCTGGCTCAGCCGCCACGTCCTCTGTATCATCGACATTTAGCGGCCAGTCAAAAGCCACCCCTTTGTCTCCGAACAAGAAATGACCAAACACGAGGACCGAGTTGTAAATTTCTTTGCCCGTGGGCACAATGTTCTCCGGAGGGAGGAGAAACCCGTACATGCCGTTGTCGCGTAGCTTGATCTGGTATGCGTATTTTGCATGAAGTTGATGGTAAAACCAATCCAAGGCGCTGCCCCCCGTGCTTTCCACATCAGCGATACGATGCTTTTTGTCCGCTTTGCCCGAGGTGACAACCCCTTCACACGCCGATCGAACTTTGTAAAATTCTCGATTAGTCGTTCGAATCGCCTTGGCAAGACCGAACGCCAGCTCTTCCAGATTTTCTAAAGTCGGCGGGACTGTCGAGCAAGAATACGAGTACGGATAAAGGATCTGCTGCGAGTAAGAGTGAAGGTCAAGGAAGCCGACAAAGTCGATATTTCCGCCCTGCGTTTGGTTGTACGCCCACTCGGCTACCGATTTGGTCTCAACGCCCTCGAAAGGCTCCTTGCCCGCGTAGCTTTCGGAACAAGGATTTCCCCGAGTTCTCTCGCCGTCCCACTCATAACCCCAGGAACGGTCGAGGTCGATTCCTGGACAAAAGTGTAGCCCCGTCTGCTGTCTGTTTTTGCGCCATAAGCGATCCATTTCCCAGGTATAGATGTACCCATCGGGGTTGATGGTCGGAACCAAAATCCAATCAAACTCTTCCAATATCGCCGTGATTGGAGCCGACTTTCCATACTCGGTCATCAGCTTGAAAGCGATATAAGTCACAGTGGACGTGCTAATCCATTCGCGAGCATGCGATCCCCCAACAATAAACACTGTTTTGCGTGGTTGTCCACCAGAATTAAATGGGCGAACGCCGAGTCGAAAGGCAGGGATATCGCGTCCCTCGAAGGTCACGCCTACGTTGATCACCTCCACGTGAGAAGGAAACATGGATTCCATGAGGCGCATCCACGGCAGTATAACCGAAAAAGGCTGATAGTCGTTAAAAAATAGATCTGGGGTGCTCGACGATCGGAAAAGAGGGCCGCGGTTGAGTTGTTGATTGTGGTTGCGGGATGGATAAGAGGCGTAAATCAAAGCCGGAAGATCGTCGATGAGCATTGTATGCGCTTTTTGAAGAGAATTTGGCAGCAATCCCAGCAATGATGGTATCTTAGCAAGGATCCTCGTGTTAGCACGCCACATCGTACTTTTTCAAGGAAAAAAAATGCAGCACATACCACTTCCTTTGCTAGTCGGATGTCCACAAACTCGTCAGTAGAATCCCAAACATCCAGGAAGAGAATGTTAATTGCTTCGGACAGGGCTTCGACTTGGTCGGGTTGCTGAAGCTGGAAGCGAAGAACGACATCACTGCTATATCGGCTCCAGGCCTTGGGCTGTGGAAGTCGTGATCCGGGCTTGTTACATGTCTGCTTCTCTTTCGAAATGCCCCAGATGCGTTCAATGACTGAATCTCGCAGTCTGGTCCAAGGCCGTCGGGAAGGGCGTGACTGGTGGGTAAACTGGAATTGCTCTGGCAGCGGCTCTGATGGCGCTGGAGTGGTGATATCAGTGCCGGCGGGCACGGCAGTCGCTGGGCCGGCCAGCAAGAGCACGGCGCACAAGACAGCAAGTATCCAATGCAGGCGATCCATGCTGCTGGCGGGTGTCGTCAGGACAGTGTGTGGTCGATCGCAGGTCAAGAGGCCATGAGGACTGCGCCAATGATGCTGGCTGGACAAGAGATGCGTCGGGTTCACTTATCGGGCGGCGGCGAAGTGGGAGTCCGAGTCGCCACGCCGCTAGGCCGCGCTGGGACTAGGGCGCATGGGCAGGCTGCCACAATAATGATGATGATAATGATAATAAAAATAATATTATGGTGGAATTTCTGCACGTAATAAGCCAATAATAACCGGCGTCTTTAGTTCCCTGGTGCTATCGTGTCATTGCATGCGTTGCAGCACGGCGGGGAACCTGGCTGCGCAGTGCTCGCCCACAGGCCCATCCAGACCACCATCACGCTGCTGCTTCTAGAACTCTTCCGACGGCGACTTCTTGTGACATGGGGCTGTTTCATAGACAGCCCGGATCGCGAGCGCGATCGCGTTGACCACCGTGTGGTCTCGATCTCGTCTATATTCGCATCTACAGGTGGACGCACTGCTCCTAATGCCGCAGAGCAACCATGAAATCTGATACATCAACTATCTGCTGGGCAGGTGCATAAGGCGCTGCAGATGCCGGTCTGGATCGATAGTTTTATCTTCACCGTTCACATGGCTATCGAGACACCCTGAACTAGTTCGTGGATCGCTGTGAGCAAGTGATTCGAGTTTCCTAAAATTGAAACTCCGCCATGGCAGCAGAGCAGAGATCGGCAGCGCCGCAGTGCAGGTAGTCGTAATACTGTAGTAGGAACAAAAATAATTGTCATTGCGAGGGCGGTGCACGTGAGGCTGCGGTCTGGGCCCGGAGGGGTTCCTGCCTCGACCGCCATACGAATTAATCGCTACGTAAACTGTGCGTGCTCTCTCCATTCCTCATGCTGCCTCTGTGAATGCGAGACTGGCAGAAGAAACAACTGTTTGTCGCTATTGATACTGCTTAGTTCAAACAAGACTAGCCTGGTATCTTGGCCCCGGAGCCACCAGCAGCGCCGCCTGGTAGGATGACCTAATCCGTCACCAACTTCTCCTCCACCGTGTCAGACCGAGTTGACCAGCTTTCCTCATCCACGCCGCGTCAACTCGCTCTGCACTGATTCCTTTCCCCGGCCAACGATGATTATGAAAAGATTGCTCACCCTCGTTTGTCAATAGGCCCCCCCCTCCTGCACCGAGGCCGCCGATCCTACTAGGAGCATTCAGGGGAGAGACCCGTACCACGACTTCACGGCCCATATTTATCCATTGAGCTTGTTCTTATCGCCATAGCGATGCTTCAAAGGATACTTCATACAAGGCGCACAGAATAGCCTCTTCATAAACCCTCGTCTTCCTTCCAGTCCGTCCGTCGAACTCGTCTGTCTCGAGCATGAACCGATAGGTTGCCATTCAACCACCTATATCCCCCCAGATCTTGTCTTCGCGATGCATTGGAACCGTCCTCGGTTGGCGCCAACGGATGCAAACAACCATGGCCTGAAACGCTATAGCTTTATGCTCCCAACCAATTCAGCTCGCCATAGCGAACATGCCCCCCGTCCCTCTGCGTCGCCGGCGGTAGTGGACCGACGCCAGTCGGAGTCGGGATCTCGTCCTTGGCGGCGCGACTCGCAAATAGACGACCCCAGCATGGACGAGTCTGAGCCGTATAACCACGATAATGCGAATGGATACAATGCCACCGTCGAAGCTCTCGCACCCGGTCCGACCCCAAGTGCCAAAAGAAACCGCTTCAGCATGCTGCGATTTCGCCATGCCTCCGATCCTCAACTTTCCGCAACTTATTCCCGGAACGAGCCCAACGCCCCCCCGGTACCTCCAATGCCTCCTCGTGAGTTATCCCGGTCTGCCATTTCTCCTTCACCAACTAATTGGGCCCAAGCACCAACGATTATAACAACCGCGCCTACTACTTCTTCCAACCTGGACAAGTCCGCCCGAAAACCCGGTTTGTTGATTAAAAAGAAATCGCGAGAAACATTTGGTTTTGGAAATACACATGATTCGGGATACGCAAAGGGCCCGTATTCGCAGGCTTTAGCCGGCCCCTCCGCTATCAACGAAGAGCCGGGACGCCTTTCTACTTCTTCATACCGCAGCGGGCCTATACATCGTCTGCCAGATCAGGACAATCGCTTTTCAGAGTCTTCAAGGTCAGAACAAAGCTCAGGCGATAGGGGATCAACGAGAAGCATCAACTCTCAACCGAAAAAGAAGTTTAGTATGCTCCGCTTGAAAAGGAGCCGTGCCCCGCTGTTCCCTCTTCCTGTCAAGCTTCCTCCTCCTGGGTCCGGCATACCCACCAATGGCCGAAAGTCGCCAGGCTCAAATGAGGATGGCCGTCCTTCGATAGATCCCGTCACACCGGACGGAGACCGTGTTTCGCCATTGCCATCCCCCACTCAGTCTTCTGTCAAATTATCGTCCCCAAGGGCTATAAACCCACCACGTCTTTTCCGAAAGAACTCTACCACCTCAGCACATTCAACTACATCTGCCAAAGGCCGCCAGGGACGCGGGCGATCCTCGACTTTGAATTCACTTATAGATGCTGCTCGAAGTGAAGACGATCCGCGTAACTCCTCGTCAAACCTTGCATCTGGTCGAAATTCAACTTCCACTACTGGACGCAAGAGTTTTGGTGACATTTTCAACATAAGCAACAAACTACGCCAAAACTCTGATATCTCCTATCCCCGAGACGGCCGTGCAAGCCCAAGACCGCCGGGCACCCCTGGTTCGGATTCCAAACATGCCTCGAACTCGCCCTTGCAAGATAAGGTATCGTATCCTGATCGTGCTGAAGACGACACGCCTGCAACTTATCTATCCAAACTGCAAGAGGTAGTGGATAGGGGATCCATTGCCACGATTTTGTCGAAATCCGATGACGAGTTCTTCAAGGTTGCCCTGCGCAAGTTTATGCGGACATTTGCTTTCTTTGGGGAACCAATCGACATGGCAATTCGCAAGCTATTGATGGCGGTTGAATTGCCAAAAGAAACTCAACAAATTGACCGATTTCTTCAGAGCTTCTCGGATCGTTATTTCGAATGTAATCCAGGAATATTTGCATCTACAGGTATGCGCACTACTTTGATTTGGTTTCCACAACTAACATGATTCTGTAGACCAAACCTACTTCATCGCCTTCTCTATTCTCATCTTACACACCGACGTGTTCAACAAGAATAACAAACGAAAGATGCAGAAGCAAGACTATGTCAGAAATTCACGTATCGACGGCATAGCAGAGGATATTCTTGAATGCATCTATGAGAATATCGCCTACACGCCGTTCATTCATGTTGAAGACGAGGTCAATCTCAGTGCAAGACAAATTCCAAAGAAGAGAGGTTTGCTGAAAGCGGCCAGCTCCGATCAGTTGGCAAGGGTATCAAACCAGCCCGTCGACCCTTATGCTATTATTTTAGACGGCAAATTGGACCACCTACGCCCAAGTTTGAAAGATGTCATGTTTATCGATGATACCTACAGCTTCAGCGGTGCGGATGGGTCCGATGATATTGAGACTTTGCATCAGGCTTTTTTGAATTCGTCGATCTTGCAAATCGTGTCGGCAAGGTCTAGACCAGACGCTTTCATGACTTCCACATCCATGGATAACCCTATCGACTCTCATCCTGGCTTGGTCGATATCAAGGTAGTCAAGGTTGGGTTGCTTTGGCGTAAGGACCCGAAGAAAAAGAGAGGCCGATCACCCTGGCAAGAATGGGGCGCTCTTTTGACCTCTTCGCAGCTGTATTTCTTCCGCGACCTGTCATGGATCAAGTCCCTCATGGCGCAGTATGAGAACCAGCACAAACGGGGTACTAGACTGCCTGTTGTGTTCAGGCCGCCTGTGGTCGATTTCAAGCCAGACACTATCATGTCAACATCTGATGCGGTCACTTTGATTGACGCCGATTACAAGAGACATAAACACGCATTCCTTTTTGTTCGCCACAATGGGCTTGAGGAGACCTTCCTCGCAAATTCTGACGCTGATATGAATGACTGGTTAGCGAAATTGAATTATGCGGCCACCTTTAAGACTACGGGTGTTCCGTTGAAAGCCACTGTTGGCACAAGGTACGAGGGCCGAAGGCACCAAAAAGTGACACGCATGAACTCGATATCATCGGAGAGCTCCCAGACGCAATCTCAGGCTCAGACAGAGGCTCAGCCTGCCCAGAAAGATTACGTCGATCCGCACCTCGCAGAGGAAATGTCTGCTGCCCGCCAACAATTGATGGCACAGAGAATCGCCGAAGCCGATGAAAAGTTGTCTGGTTGCCAGAAGCAACTTGACGACCTGCTCAGAAATGCTAGACACCTCCAGCTTTTGACACCGGTTAATACTAGAGCGCGAGAGAACGTCATTCTCGCTGCTGGGCGCATGTCTGCAAAACTCAAATGGGTTAGGTATGATATATGGCGGACTAGATGCTACAGGCAGTTTCTATCCTTGGACCTTGGTGTTGAAGAAAATGTTGGCGTTGAAGAAAAGGCATCTGGCGATGCAAATAAACGAACTTCATTCGCTACAGCAAAGACAAGCCTTGGTTCATTGACAAGACTTGACTCTGTACAAAGCTTCTCGACTGCTCGTCGGGGCAGTGATGCTACCTCGGCGGATGCGCCTTCGTCAGGCGCTGCTGAGGAACCGATGAGGCCGGGTTTATTCGCTTCCCGACTTTCTTCTGATGCCCGGCGGTTAAGTACCACCCCGTCAGCAATATCTTCAGAACCTCCTCTTGATGACCAACAACAAGCGACTGGAACATCTTCTGAGCAAGTGACAGGCTCCGGCGACTCTAGTCGCGTAAAGGTGCCTGAACGGGATCCGTCGGTGCTTAGCTCCAAGAGCAAAGCTGAAGCAAACAGCTTGGGTTCTCCAAGTTTGAAACCTAAGACGAGTATCTCAAACTTTGATGACGGAGAAGAGCGGGTTCTCCGTGAAGCAGGACTTCTCACTGTCGATGAGCCTCCAGGAACTAGCCAAGTGTCCGGGTTGTCAGATGAGGCAGGAAGTAGCGAAAAACTGGCCGAAGAGAAGAGCGACCTCAAAACAGGGGATCTTCGAAGTCGCAACCGCCGCAGTCTGCAGCGAACCTTGAGAGATTCTCACAACAAGCCTCATCATCAACGAAGCAAAAAGGGTCGAGATTCAGCATCGAGCATTCCTCCGCCTGACAGTCTCACCGGCGGTGAAGGCGAAGTGTTGTCCAGGAAGGACACAAATTTCACACTACACGGGAAGAAAGCTTCCGTGATTACATTCGGTTCTGAGTGGCAGAACATACCACCTGAAGAGAGATTGAAACTTCGGAAGCCTGCAATGTCCGATGAGTCAAGGCTGTCGGAAACCGGAGCCGCTGGCGATGCGCGCGAATCCACACGATCTGGATCGGTCCATAGCACCAAACAATCGATACGCAGTGCTAGTACGGCTACGGCGAGAAGCTCTCGCTATTTAGAAGGTGCCTCAGTCGCTAGTGGCATTCCAGAGGTACCCTCGTTAGATGCCTTGAAAAGGGAGCAGGCTGGCCCTTCTTCAGTTCAAGCCAAAGAAAACGAGGCTGATACCTTGGCTAACGCCACATTGACACCGGCACCTGTGAAGACAGGCGAGGCCACCAAGGACGGCATGGATGGTCGTGAAAATGGCGAGTTTGTTGAGCAAATCTCAGCCCAAGAAAACACGCGACATAGCCCTCATGAGCAAGCTGTTGGTGCTTAATTATCTTACTGGTCTATTTGATTTTCATTTTATTCGACTTTTTTTTGTTCTTGTTTTGATACCCCGTACTCCCGCCGTCCGCCATCCAATCTGTTATACCTCTAAAATATCGCAACTTTCCTTGCACCAAAGGTTAGGTGTTTTTTTCTTTCTGTCAAGCTTGATCGATTTGGCTTTTGGTAGCATACAGGTAGATTGTCTTTCCTTATTCTACGATTTTGTGACTGGTCTTATTTGTTCATGTTTCGTGGGGCTATTGCATTCCTTTTGAGCGGGAAGCACGCATTACTGGGCGAGTGTTTGCATTGCTGTTTAAGAGCTAGCATATTGAAATATATTCTGTACTCTGTCATTTGAGTTCAAGTACAGCATTGAACGTAGTCCCCACAACGTCATGGCTGATGGAGCTTGCCGCCCCACACGCCTCCGCGGCGCTTGGCCCGAGCTTAATTTCTTCCTTCAACCTCGGATTTTCTATCTGACAAACATCTGAATAAAACACCAGGGAATTTATTCGCAAACAATGGCCCACTCAAAACGCAACACCTCTCTCCCACACTTCACCTCCTACGAACGCTCTCTCCTCCGATCAACCTGGGGTACACAACGCACGCGCCTCTCACGCGAGTCCTTCCTGCCCTTTGGCTCCTGCCAACTATGCCTCCAACCAGCACGACCACCGGTAGTCGCATGCGCCGCAAGCGGAGATTTGTTCTGTCGCGAATGCGCGATTAGCGATTTGCTTGCACAACGAAAAGAGATCAAGCGACTGGAAAGACTGCGCGAAGAAGCGCGCAAACGGGTCGCCGAGGATGACGCGCAGGTGCTCGAGCAGGCGAGGGCGCGCGAGTTGAAGGAGTTTGAGTTGGTTAGTATGGGGATTGACAATAATAATGGTGGTGGGAACTCGAAGAAGAGGAAGATCGTGCCGACGATGGAAGATGGGAAGAATATTAATAATAGCAAAGCAGCCGATATTGCGGCTTCAGAGGAGTTTAGGCAGCGAGAAGTTGAGGTTGATGGGAAGCGGAGGAAGATTTTTGAGTTGGGGGAGGCGGAAATTGCAAGGTATGCGCAGTCGGAGCAGGAGAGGGTTAAGAAGGAGATTGAGCGGGAAAAGGTACGTCAAATTTCCCCAGACACACTACTTTATATGTATATGTACTGACTGCTTTTCGGAAACAGTCAGAGTCAAAGTCCGCTTTGCCCTCCTTTTGGGTCCCCTCGTTAACACCTGCAACCGAAAACGACGTTCTGTCCAAGCCAGTGAAACTGACCCCGATATGCCCTGGGTCGACGGAGGACACGCGGCATGAGTATTCGCTCAAGACGCTGGTAGATGTTCACTTTACAGAGGAAAAAGCAGACGACTCCGCCTCGTCCTCCACGTCTCGCGTGTGTCCTAGTTGCAAGAAGGCGCTGACAAACGGTCTGAAAGCTATGTGTATGTTTGCTTCCAGTCCGGAAGACTTAAAAAGGAAATGAGCTAATTGAGCTGCTAGTAACCAAACCATGTGGCCATGTGATCTGCCAGCCCTGCGTTACAAAATTCATGACGCCCGAGACTACCATCGACCCGCACGACAAGTCCAGTCATTCGGAATCGACTGTTGGTCGGCTTTTGTGCTATGTCTGCGAGACGGATATTACGCCGGGTTCCAAAAAGAGCAAGTCCAAATCGCTAGATAAAGAAGAGAAAAGCAAAATCAAGCCGGGACTGGTAGAGATCAGGTCCGAGGGAACTGGGTTTGCCAAAGGTGGAGATAACATGGCGAAAAGAAAAGGTGTTGCCTTTCAGTGTTAAAACTTTCTCTATTTAACGCTTAAATTAGAAAGACTTGGTTTCGTACTTATACAAATAGAAAAATGTACAATGCAATTAATAGTCTTAAAGCTTTCAACACATCATTACATGCAGTATTGTTAGACTTGAGCTACACTCATCGTTTAGGTGAGGGCAGTGACTTTTTTGAGTTGTTAAACTCTCTGACGACAACGTCGCAACGAATTTCCTGGCATAGCCGTCGACGGCGAGTAGCATCTAGCTTGGTAGCAAACTCCAGTCCGCTGGCACGCTCAATAGCTTCGACGGGGACCTCAAAGTCAGTCAGAGGCTGAGTGTTTGGAATGCGAGCATTCGGGAGCACAAATGCTCCCAGGGCGACCTTGTCTGTCGAATTGGTACCGTGCTCCGCAAAGATCACCTTGTAGAAGTGAGTAGGCACAGCAATGTTGGGCGGCTCTCCGATGACCTCGTAAGACACTCGGTATTTGCCATCTGGGTCCTTCTTGGGCAGGTACAACGGCCCTGTGACGATACGAACAGAGGGGTATTTCTTGGTCAAATTGCGGCAAAACTCCTCAAAGTGAGCCCAGTAGTCTCGATTGAAGCCCTCTCCCACCTGCGGGCACATGTTGCTCAGTGAAAATGTGGCGTCCATTGCGTCCTGGCTCCATTTGGCGTCGGCTGCGGGAACCTGGTGGCCCCGATCATAGCCCGAGCGGAAATAGTCGGACAGTTTTCCTCTGAAAATGGTCGGGATCGTGGTGTCTTCGACGAAAGAACTGTGCTTGCGGTCTGCGTTCTTCAGGGAAAGCGAATAAGGAGTGATGTGTTCGGCCACCCAAGACGGGTTTCGCATTCGGCGGTCATAAGCCCCTGCCAATGGAAGACTGTTTATAGGATCGCTGACAGGCCCTGGGAAGCCATACTGCAACAGGCCGGACGGATCAACGGGGGCGGCAGTGGACGCTTTTGATGCCAGGGACGGGGGAGGGATTTGGGTCGGCGGCGAGGTTGTTGTGGCTGGAAGCGCAGGCACTGCAGTAGCGACAGAAACAGATGTCTGTTCACGGGCAGGTTTGGCAGAGTAGATCAGCGCAGTGACACCAGCTCCAGTAGCAGCTCCGGCGGCAGCGAAGATAGCGAAGGTGGTTTTCGACATGATGTTCGGCTTGTTTTCACGAGGCGTTTGTCGGGAGATTTATGGTAGTGCAACGAAAACGAGCAGTAGAAGACGTCGAAACAGGCGCCTAAATAGATACACAGCTCAATTCAGAGCAGGCTGCACCAAGTCACCTCACCTGTCGAAGATCCAAAGATTGGAGTCAGGTGCGTTCGGCGCGTGAAAAGCGATCCCGAGCGGAGCCAGGCACCGGCCAATCGCAGCCGGCGCAATCAGGCTGACACAGCGACACCCCATGTTACGCAGCGCACATGGTCGACGAGCAGGTTGGAAAGCTGTCTTCTGCCTTGTGGTGTGGCAGATCGCCTAGCTCTCGATCCATGGATAGTTTGTGCGTCGTGACTTGTTGGCTGTCACCGCGCGGAGGAATCCCGGGCCTGGAATGCAGTCTTGAATCGTAATCACGCAAGGAAAAAGTTACAACAAGTCACATGAGACGCCAGACACGAATGAGAAGAACAGTTCGTCTCAGCCGGATCGACTACCAGCATGATTGGACAAAGACGCCTTGTGAGATCGAGGCGGATGGTGATACTGGGACCTTGGAGGCAAGCTATCCTGGTTGCGGACAGGCTACATGTATCAATGCAACCTCAAAGACATCCTCTGGCGCTTCTGCTGAGGGTGGTTTTCTTCAGGAAATACCCTCCCTTGCAAACTTGCGTTGATATCCAACCCTGGGCAATAAGATCGACTGTCTGTTTGTTCCATGGTGGGGTGTCTGGCTCGGTAACAATCGACCGGAGCTAGCAAGCTGCTCTCCCAATTACATCATCCCAACCAACTCTCCTTGACTGAACCATCCTCTTTCTCTCTCCCTCGCAGCTGGGGCTCATTCCTACTCACCACTGACATCGGCCGCCATGGGGCTTGATGAAAATGACACCCGGGGCTGGGTGATGAGCGGCGTCTCCGGAGTCGGTGGGTGCACTCGCGCTTTTTGCCCGCGCTGCTCAATGCTAACAGTAATGATTCAGCCTGTATCATCGGTGCCGGGATCATCTGTGTGGATTTAGTTATACGCTCCTGCTGTGGGTTTAAACGATTCGACATCACAACTAGCTCGACATTCCTATCTTCGTCCATGGGGTTGAGCGCTGGGGTGATGGTAAGAATCAACGCCACCGACGTGTGCTCGCACTTGTTCTAATACATGTTCTAACATTGGTCGCACTTTTAGGTCTTCTCGTCCTTGTATAGCATGCTCCCCACCTCAAAAGAATATCTCGCTCGCTCAGGGCTGTCCGGATCGGCTGCGGCCTACGTATTGATTGGCCTTTTTCTGGCCGGCGTCGTCGCGATCAGCATATTCTCGGACATCGTGCACCGCTACATACCCTCTCACATCGTTGATTGTTCGCATACACACGAGCCGACGGACGAAGATCTCGAGCATGGGCACAGCGCGATCAGTCATAGTTCGCAGCATTGGTACCGGGACGCCGATACCACCAAACCTCAGGATCAAGAACACACCGTAGAGGAACAACATGATAACGAGCACACTCCTCTCATTAACAAAGGTTCTAGTCATCGCGATACGCAACCTACGCCCAGTCTATTTTCCCGAGCCACCTGTCAGATTCCGCCGTCACCATACGAGGAGTCAATACAGCGCCGGGTGAGTCGTCGCGTTCAAAATTTCTTACGCGGGACGAAAGAAGTTTGCGATGAAAGCGGGCCTTGTTATGGATTTTCTCAAGCTTGCGGCACAGAATGTCAGAAGGTCAAAGATTCGAGGAATGTCGCTGCCGTAGTCACTCCATTGGGCGTATCAAGCCACCCACGCCAGGTTCAGTCTTTGACGATAGATCCAGGCCAGCATTTGCACGACAGCGAACCTGACACCCCTTTGACTGTACGGCGTGTCCCTCTTGTCGCCCAACCCGATGCCGAAACTCATCGCCCTGAAGGTGAACCTCATGGGCCAGATTATTTCTCCCAAGGTGTTGATCAACAGGGTTCGTCGCAAGAAGAGGATGTTGATGACGAGTTGGCAGCAAATGGAAATCATTTGCTCGACCCTGGAGACACGACAAAACCATGGGGTCAGCATTCTACTCATTCCTCGGTACAGCAACACCATCATCACGTACCCCAGAACGCATTTCTTTCGATTGGTTTACAGACCTCGCTAGCAATTGCTCTCCACAAACTTCCCGAGGGTTTTATTACCTACGCTACCAACCACGCAAGCCCGACGCTGGGCTTGACCGTATTCCTTGCTCTTTTTATTCATAACATTACTGATGGGTTCGCCTTGGCTCTACCCCTGTTTCTGGCTCTCAGGTCAAGAACGAAAGCCATCGTTTGGGCTAGCGTGTTGGGAGGATTCAGTCAGCCAGCTGGAGCAGGACTCGCAGCGCTCTGGATTTGGGTTACCGAGAGACATCGAGATCCCTCTGAGACCGAAGGGACCTCATGGGGTGTTTACGGAGGCATGTTTGCAGTTACTGCAGGAATCATGACCTCGGTTGGCCTCCAACTATTCAGCGAGGGTTTGTGTCTGACGCATAATCGGAACATTTGCATTGGCTCTGCTATTGCTGGTATGGGGTTGTTGGGCGTTAGTTTCGCATTGACGGCGTGAGGTTTTAGACTTATAGATGACGCGTGGCGTTTTATCACGGGAAAGCATTTACTCATTCATAGGATGTAGGCTTATCACAGTATGCTCTTAGCCTGGTTCTATATTAGTATATGATAATATGATGATTATGATAAATGTTTCACGGTCTGCCGATTGATTATCTTGAAATCTTTTCAATAGAAGACATTTATCCAACACCCAAAATGGCATTATGAAGCACCGCTCTTGGCTTGTGCTTCCTTCTCGCGCTTTCGCGCAAGATAACGCTCGCGAGCGCTTTGGACATCCGAGTCGGTCCTGCGACTGCGGCTTTTTTCGGCAAGCTGTTTTTGCTGTTCTGCTTCTGCTTCTTCCTCTTTCTTTGCGCGGTCTTCGAGCTGGGCAGCAATCATCTCGGTTTGACGAGCCCGTTGCGCACCGCGTGCTGAAAATGTCTCGTGAGACGGACCACGCGCACCAGGCCGTGATGTAGATGCTGCTGCCGGAGCTGCCGGTTTTGCCTTGGGCTTGGGGACAACGTTGAGACCTGCACTGAGCAATTGACGCTTGTCGACAACTTGGCCTTCGTCGTTGACGACAACGTTGGCACCGCGCGCGTTTAGTTCGGCTGCCAATTCGGCTTCGGATTTTTCCTTGTTCTCTGCGGCTTCTGTGGTTGTTTCGTCCTCGCCTGCAGCAACTCGTTGGGCGGCTTCTTGTGTTGCCTTCATTGCCTCGCCATGCTGCTCCTCTTCTCGCGCGAGCATGTCGCGGTAGAAGCTGACCATTCCCGACCCGCCATTTGCCCTTCGCCGTTTCTCCTCCTCTTCCTCTCTCTTTGCTTCTTCCTCCTCCATGCGCTTTACTTCCTCTTGCTGCGCGCGGTACGCCGACGTCACGAATTTCTCCTTGTCGGCAAACTCGTCCCCTTCGGCTTCGCGCTCCTTGGCCAGCAGACGATCTCGCACGCGCATTTGGTCTCGTTTTCGGACTTCGGCGCTACGTAATAGCGCATCCATGTATCTGGAGCTTTCCTGGTCGCCATTGGCGCCGGCGGTTTTGTTTGGTTTTTCGCGTTTGGCTTTTATGCTATCGTAGACTGCATCGTATGAGTAGATGGAAGGATCGATTTCTTCGGCTTCCTTTGCGTGCTTTCGACTCGAGTGCAGCGCTGAGAGATTCGAGTAGTCGGTTTTTGTTCCTGATGATTGTAATCCGTATTTTTTCTTGTTATCCGTTTCTTCGTTTTGTTGTTGCCCCTCGTCATTCTCATCGTCAAAAATGCTGCTCTTTAATGGCTTCAATCCGATCTTGCCCGGCGGTTTTGCACCTGACAGACCGGTCAACAATGGTTTCTTTGATTTCTCCCTTTGCGCCGGCTGGTCGCTGTCGTTATTATCATCATCATTCAGTCCTCCTAGCGTCGTGATTTCGACAGCGCCATTTTTTTGTTTGTTGTTGTTATTCCGACCACCAAAACCCGCCCCTTCCTCGTCATCATCCTCCGAACCCGAGTCGCCAAATACCGGCTTCTTGCGCTTTTGGCCAGCTAGTAGGTTGGGTTGCTTTTTGACGGCTGATGTGTTCTTTGAATTGGAGAGGTTAATGCCGGCAGAGAATTTGGGCGGCATGGTCGCGGCTTTCCTTATGTTGTTGATTATAAGTGCAGGTAGATCATGTTCGGTAGTTATCAATCTGGATAGATTTAATGAAGATCAACTTGAACATTCGAGATTCTGACGACAGTCGCTAGCCCCACTTTTAGTGTCACGTGCTGATATGATAAGGCAATCCATGAGCATGAGATGATTGGTCAGATTTAATTAAACTATATAATAACGCTTAACCGTATTGGGGAAATGTCAAAAATACGTGTAAAACAGTGTAATTTGAAAATTATATACTTGTACGTTTTGACCTATGTAATATAAGAGGGAAGAAAAGAAACGAGGACATACGTGGCTTGACCTTTGCACAGGTTAAATCAAACAGAGCAATATTCCCGATGTCGCCATCTGGACTACGCAACGTCTTCCCGAAATAGAAGTACGTACTGGCCGATCTAAGCAAATTTACTCGCACCCGGAATTGGGTAAAATTTACGAGGTTATTTAGGTGCCGCAGAGCCTTGTCTGCGCCTATCACCTCGAGGCTCCAGATGTTGGGAAAAACCGCCCCCTCGGATATATGATTTAGGGTTGCGGAGATACTGGTACAAAATTACATTCTGACTCAGTTGCCCTGCATTAGTCGTGATAATACATAGTTGGCGACTGACGACTGAAGCTTACAAATTAGTTAGTGGCCAATGATGTCTTACTGTAAGTTTGTTACGTATGATTGCTGACCAATGCACTAGTCTTATTCTGCCCAAGGTCCTAGTAGATTTGATGGCCTTCCAACGCTGAATCCATTGAATCAAGATCATTATGTATTTGAATTCTACAGTAACAATAATAACATTCCTCTCATGGGAATCACAAAATAAGCACTTAGAAACGAGAACAGCTTCCTCACTCTAACCATGTCGACACAGCCGTCTTCAATGCCTCTTGCAACCACTCCTCCTCCAGACGTACCGGGTTATCAAAGCCATGCTGCCCCTTCTGAAGACTCAGAACAATCTTATCCGCACCTTGTCGACCATGAAGCTTTTCTCGCGCGACACGTACAAATCGCTCACTCAGGTTTGACGGTACGATCGGATCTTCTTTACCGTGAAGTACAACCAGTCCTCCTCGCGGGAGATGGGTGTCTGGCTCATCAAGCCGACGAAGCTGAGACAGGCGGCCGCGATGAATCGGCGAAGCGTCAGAATCTCTCTCCATGAACTCCCCTGCTTTGCCGTGTGATATAGCAGCAATGCTAAAGATGAAGCGCGATTCACTGGTATCGCTTGACACGACATCACCCGGCTTTATATTAGCCAGGTGGTTTGTAACAGCTTCTAATGAAGGCAGATCGTGGGCAGCTGCATCTTGGCTCGTAGACACATCTTCAATAAGGCCGTCCTGATTGAACATTGGGTATTGTGCGATTCCGGCACGTAGTTCGTCTGCAAAGGTCAAGCTAAGATATACGCTGAGGTATCCCCCTGCAGACTCCCCAGTAGTTATAACCCTATCAAGGTCTAAACTGAGAGGTGTTGGCAGGGATGAAAGCACCGATTCAGCCTGGCCCGTCTGTAGCCATCGCCAAAAGTCGTCAACATCTGCCAAAATCTCCACTCCGGACGCCTCGGGCAACTTGCGATAGTTTGCCGAAACAATGATTGCTGAATGTTTTTCTGCCAGATCGATAATCCACGTGGGAAACCAATCGCTGTATAGGGAGTCTCCATACATCTGCCAGTATGTTAGCGGGCTGTTTTTTATTTCAAATTCGAAAGATAATCTTGTATCCTACCAAACCCCCGCCATGAAATTGGACAATCACAGGCCTTTTTCCCTCGGTAGCAATAGACTTTGGAATAAGAAAGTCGGCACGAATGCCATGGTCGTGCACCTTTTTGTATTCTGTCTGCAGAATCGAGACAGAAGAGAACTTTGGAGCTATGGTGGCGCCGTCAATCAAAGCCATTTTGAGAGAGGTCTCGCTTTGTTATCTAAAGGGCGCAATGTTTACTGTACAAGAGATATAGCTTTGTTTGAGTTCGACAGAGTCCATCCTCCTTATATGTATACCACTCAACAGACTGAACAAACCGAACAAACCGAACAAACCGAGCAAACTGAGCTCCTATTCCTCTTTCGTACATGTTTGCTTCGGAGCGGAGTTAATAATACAGCCACCGACAAACCAACCATTACAAATTCGGATACACACACCCTGGCACTAAGAAGTATAGCGCTAACACAAGTCTATTTCACAATACGTATGTACAATCATCCAAAAGTATCTATTTTATTTTACCGCTTCAATAATTGAATATCGTATTGATATTAATTCCAATATTCTTTAAATACACTTTCATTAAAAAAAAACATTTATTATACCAGCAAGCAATGCATCGGTCAAAATAGCCATCATTGATGAAGTGAACAAGCTTTTGTTTACGCCGTTGGCACTTAAGTCCTAGCGGTATGTATGTACTGGTAGTCATACGGTAACTCGACGATTTGAAATCGTAAAGTCGACAACCCGCGCGGATAGAGCGTATCTCCGACAATACCGGTTTTTGGAGGTTCCGGGATACCGTTCAGTTACGTTGCTGCAACGTTTCTTGGGTTGAAATATGTTGTATAAAGATATATATATCTAACCATTGCAAATATCGATATGTATATAATTTTATTAGTATGGCGACATCCTACTACATATTAGGAATATAGTAATGTTGTAAAATATGAACAGCTGTAGAATGTTTACAAGTTGTAATCTGTTATTAGTATAAATTGCAAAAACCGGTAGGGGAAGCAACGCGTATTAATATAATCAGTAGAATGCAAGTACGTACGATCTACGCCTATTTAAATATGCATTACGACATGTAGACTTTGGTAGATATCTCATCTCCTTCAAATGCTGGAGAGAGTATAAAAACCAAGAACCGCGGTCCCTGGCATCCCCACGCCTCGTGCAATCGAGCATGTGAACCACACGGTTCATCTTGATCCTGATACCTCATGTGGTCAGATCATCCAAATGTTGACATTCTTCTATCGGAATTTACACATTTAGGTACCCTGTCTTCCTTCGGACTCCGAATCACAGCATTCAAAATGTTGAGTCTTTCGTTTCAAATGAAAGTCTCTCACGCCCACCATCAACTGACGTGTCTAAACCATGATAAATGCATTCGGCGTGCTTCATGAAGGATTTGACCTGCATAATTTGCTACAACTATTACTCGAGAGCTTTTCATCCGTGCCGATGGAGGCCTAGGCAGTCGGCCCATCGTAGAAATTGAAACTCTCGCAACCGGCAAGTCCATCACCTTTGGATCGCAGACCGTTCAAGAGTCACTTTTTATCGGAAATAGCTCGACTGGGAGATTGCAAGTGTTTTTTGACCTCGATGCTACAACTGCATCGTCGTTCTCTTTGAAACTCTTCTCGTCCAGCGCAGAAAAAGCTGTTCTCACATACTATAAGACAAACGAAACTCTGATACTAGACACCAGCCAGGCAGGGTATGGCCCGACGGAGCCAGTAAGCGCTGTTCTAGGTACCCCAAGTGACGGTATTTTGGGATTGGATATCTTGCTGGACCGCACGATCGTCGAGATATTCGGATCAGATGGAACTGCTCTCACTGCCAGAATTTACCCTCGGTATGAACAGTCTTCTGGTATTTCGGTGGTCACAGGCGATGGCGCCGTCGCAGTCACGAATGTTACTTTGACTCAATACACGTCTTCGTTTAATTGAGTTTCTTGCTTTCAATTATCTACATGGCTCTTCTTAATTAGATACCATAAAATTAAGTTCCAGCAAAAATGTCTTTGTGAACTGAATGTCTGTAATACATTGTCTTTAATTCTGTTATAACTAGTACATAAATTTAGGCCAGGATTCGAGAAAAGAGCGAATCCTGGACAAGCGTCTCACTATCGCCCATCTTCATTGTGATGCACACTTCCCACGGAGGAGTCAACTTACTATTCTCTGGCGACACCCGCGATGGTAGAAGAATGCACCCGCCTGGAACAAGGGCAAGCCCTGGCTCAAAGTCTTCAATGCAGCCGAGCCCAGCGCCAAAGTCTAGCGAATATGTTTTCAGGCCTCGCCAGCTGGTCACAATTATATCCGCGGGCTTCGCCTCTATTTTTGACCAGTCCTCATACTCTGCGACGGCGGCGGATGCGCTGTACGCAACAGTCTCGTCTATCTGGGCGAGTTTGGTGCGGATGTGTAGTGCCAGCTTAGCTAGGTGGAGCAGGTCGGCGTCTTCGCCTGTTTGGCCTGCTGTTTCTTTAAAGTAGATATCGTCATGGACGGGGAAGATCGAGTTGCCCAGGTAGGTTTCTGGTAAGGGGGGCTGGACACGGCTGCGCATATCGACAGCCATGAGGAAATCCGCGCATTTGGACTTGTCTGCCCGTTCCGGGTGGAGAGTTCGATCGACACAGATGACCAGCGCTGCAGTGATGATGTCGTTGGTCGAGATCCATGCCTCTGGGGAGGACTGTAGCTGTGGGAGAAGCTGAGTGCACATCTCCTTCACCTCGGCCACTTTCTCCGGGCTGAATGTGTGTCGTTTTGTCTCAACAGCAGAGACCGCGGCTGATTCAATTGCATTCCACTGCTCGCTGGAAATGCTTGGATCAAAAATGGGCGTCCCCAGTTCCACGGTGTGGTCGAGACGCACCTGGCATTTGAATGGGAAGGCCGAAACTTTCTTTCGGAGCTCAATATGGGTCTTCGCGATGGTCTGCGCCATGGAAATTTCGGTGTCATCGTTGGCCGTCTTGCAGCACTCGGCAAGCGCTTCGAGGATAACGCCAGCTCCGGTGCCGTCGAAGACGCTATGCCAGAAGGACATGGACAGTGCAATCTTGGTAGGGAAGACATTGGCCTGGAAGCGAATGACAGGTCTCTGCTCGCAGGCTGGAATAAATGTGGGCAGAGAGAGATAATTATGGATTGGATGCGTGCGGAAATCTTCATCGCGATCAAAGTGCTTGACCTGCAGCATGGGAACCTGAGAAGGCGAGTTGCTACGCGGGAGGGCGATATGCATTCGGTTCTTGGGCCCCTCGGGCGCACTGTGGAGGATCACATCTCCAGCTAGCCAAGGCAATTGGGATATCAGTTTATCTATGCCCTTCTGGAGGGAGTGGACGGCGGTTTGGGGGTCGGCTGTATCGAAGTATAGGATGTACGGCAGAAAAAGCTTCGCGGGGATGTGATCAAGAGGGCTCAAGGCTAGAAGTTCAGGGATATGAGGCATGATGGGAAGGATGGGAGAATTTTTGAGACTCAAGAGCAGAAGAAAGCATTGAAATTGAAGGCTCAGGGCACCGAGAGGCTTCAAGCTAAACCAACATGAGCAGCCCTGCAAGGGAATTAATATGACAGAGCCATCAACTGTGGAAATAAATGTTAGATATATTAGTGTACCTCTAATACTGCCGTCTCGCTCGCAAATTTGGCAGTAATTTGCGCGAAGCGTTGTTGGTATAAATGCGCAAAAAGGTGCTGTAATTAATTGCGCGTCCACAACTTATCCTGCTCAGCCTCATCCCAACGTTCGACATAATGTAATATATTTAATTTTTGTCCATCTCGGAATTTCCTGACAGTTACGGAGTACAGTATTTCCTACTTTAAACCCGGATCTAGTTTCAATAATACTGATCTCTCCATGATATAAGAACTGTATAAGTCCCTTGAAAGTGGGTCAAGTTAGGGCTAACTGGGTGGGTCCATAGTGATACATACGTCATCTTGCGGCTGAAGGGGGGGATACCCAAATGGGAACGTTGTATTCAGATTTATACATGTCAACGCAAAATTTCACTGCATACTGAAAAAAACAGTAACGAAAACATCGAACAATATAAATTCAATACATCTAAGCTGAGGCGTTCTATATATTCCGTAAACATTCAATGTTATTTTATTTATATCAATTGATAACCCTACGTAGACGGGCGAGACCATTTCCCACGAGCGCGGATACGACGACCAAAAATATAAAAACTAAACCGCAAGTCAGTAATTTTGCGCTATATATGAAGAATGTAATCAGGACGACAGTTTTTCTTACAGGAAAGGAATTGGTAGCATGGCCACGGCTATAAATCCAAGCAAACTGCTCGCCCACTTGACACCGAGATTGTGGAACACTAGCACTAGAAGTCAACCGATTTTGAAAACACGCAGAAAGAAAATAAAGATATAAGACATACTAGCATTAGTAAACAACGGAAATGCTCCAGCAAGGATACTTCGAACCGCCGTGTTCGCCGCGACAGCGCTGGCTGAGTACGTCTGAAAAGTGTCGACAAGGTAGTTCAGAGCGCCTTGAAAGATGGTGATAAAGGCGGCACCCAGCAAAAGCGCACCAAAACAGGGTCCGATCCAGTGTATGTCCTTAGAAGAGGTCCAGCCGAATAAGAACAGAGCTGCTATCATCATCACTCCGCCGAACATCATCGGGTATAGTCGTGCTTCTGGCACGGGTTTGCCGTTGTTGGCGGCCAGTTTACTGATGTAAAACCGATTGCACCAGAGGTTTACAATACATCCAATGATACATCCTATGAAAGTTCCGAAGAAAGGCAATGATCCCACAACTGCGTTCCATCCCCGAATCTCCTGGAATTCAATTGGAAAGGCCATGAAGCACCTGTCCGTGATATCAATTGATGTCAGTATCGCCATCTCAACTTTCAAAACCGCTGTGAATCTTACATGTAGATTAAAGCATAGACGAAACCGACATATATACATAATGCAAAGCAAATAGGCGTTGCGAGCAATTGGATAGGTCGGATCAAATATTTGCTTGCTATTTCGGAAAGAGACGCATCCCATTCCTCGTGCTTTGCATGCAATGCCCAATTTCCAGTTTGAAACCTTTGGCGGCGTGCTTTTCTAACCAACAGGGCCTTGGCATAACTTTCATCGACCAAGACTAGGTGCAAAATAAAAGTTACTAGCATTATTATTCCTGTGATCTGGTCCTCAATTCAGCCTGACTTCCTAGGGTAACTAAGTTATTTGAGTACATATTAACTTACATATTCTGTCCAGCGCCAACTGATACTACTGCTGTCTGCAATAGCGCCGCCAACAATCGGTGCGAGTAGTGGTCCACCTACGACTGACATCTGATAACCCACCATGGCGACCGCGCGGTTTTCCGGGCGATAGAGGTCGGCAAGCACACCTCCCATGTTCACCATTGGCGAAGCTGAAAAGAAGCCTCCAAATGCACGAGTGATCATAATGGTTTGCGTGTCCTTTGCAACAGCTGTGCCGAATGCGAAAATAGCCCCGAGGAAATAGGCGGGCAACACGACGGTTTTTCGGCCGTATCTATAGTAAAGCCATAAATTAGCATGCTGTCTATAATTCCATCTCTTTAAAAAAAAAACCTACAGTTCACTGAGGGGGGCCCAAAGTAAGGGGCCTATACCAAGTCTTTAAGGGAATGTCAGCAAGTATCACGCAATATAACATGAACATATCGCATACCCGAATAAAAAAAGAGACGTCCCCAAGGCTGCAACAGTTTCACTTATTTCATACTCGGATGAGATATCCGGGATGGCAGATGCATAGCTTTTTACCGAGAGGACAGTCAAAATTAGTATCAATAAGAAGCAAATATCCAGGCATGCTCACATTGACGTTGCAAAAGTCGTACAGCTGGACAGTAGCCCGTAGCATACTGTGGCGGTGACTTTCTTCTGGAGAGGCCAATTTAATGGATGATACGGATCATCGTCTCCTTCAAAATCAACAATATCTTGGTTCTTTGTCTTCTCGTTCATTTGAGGATGGTTAGACTGGACAGCAGCCTCCTGGGCGTCGTCGGGGATTCCCATTTTGGATGAAAACTGAGAACGAAAAAAAATTACATCGGGAGCTAAATAGAGTAAATGCAGAATATTTAATTAAAAATCTAATGGGGGAGCCCAGAAAATAAAACGAGATGGTGCAATCCCATACTCGCTAGTTAGCAGCGCATTTCCGTGCCCGATCTCCAATACCCGTTCCATGTCCGATCTCCGCTTCTTATTACCTTCACCTTGATCATCCACTTCCACCAGAAACCAATCCATGAACTGTTCCACAAGCAGCAGAGTCATACTGCTTGATCATTAATAATAATGAGTCCCCCGCCATCTGCATGCCGGCCCTGTGCACGGGCCAAGGCTCGCTGCGTCTACGAGCCAGATTCGTCGACGTCACGTTGTCTGCGGTAGAGTATTGCGATGCGTTGTACTACTTCACTGCTGACGCATATATCTAGCTGTGTTCAACTGCGCAAAGAATGTACCTCACAGAATGCTGTAAAGCGTCGTGCTCCGTTGCCACGAACGTAGGTTCCTGTTTTATTTCTTGCCGATGAATGTTGTTGGAGTAGGCTGCTAATGGGCGAACAGTCGATTCGACCAACTAGAAAAAAGGGTTGATGCCCTATTTGATCATTTTGATGCTGTATCATCGTGTGGTCCGTTACAGTCATCATACGAGAATCCCAGTTCCAACACAAATTTGACAGAGACCCTTCCGGTTACATGCCCAACGCGTCGGTCGAAGCCAGGTGCTGGTAGAGCAGGTAAAAACTCATACTCTGAGCAAACTAAAGCATCGGCCCTGCCTCCAAACGATGGCGCAGACATATGGCCCCAGAGAGAAGAAGCGGAATCACTTGTCGCCATTTATCGTCAAGAATTGAGTTCTCATTTTCCTTTCGTGCTGCCTCCCAGAAGTCCAGCTAGCCAAATCAGTGGCGATCGACCGTTTCTTTTCAAAGCAATGGTAGTGGCTGCATCATATCAGACAATACCATTGCAGCAGCGCCGTGGAGGTGCATTCACTAGTGAGGTGGCTGTCGGGCTACTGGTGAACGGAATCAAAACGTTGGATTTGCTGCAGGGCCTCTTGATCCATATTGCCTGGTATAACCGCGATTTTATTCATACTTTATTTGAAAATCCCGACGCTAATGTCGTACGCCAGGTATCATTTTCACATTCCGCCGAGCTCACAAATCACAAACTTATTGCAACTTGCTATTGCTCTTCTTGCCGATCTTGGTTTCAACAAACCAGGGCACGTCAACGACCGACGCAAGTTGATATTCGACAGCTCTCGGTCTAGCTATGGGTTCTCTACAAGCAGTCGACCTCTAACAAATGAGGAACGGCGCGCTTTGTTAGGCTGTTTTTATGTCTCATCTATGTAATATGTCGGCCGGATAAAGAGGCAAATATCACGCTGACTCAAGTACTGTCTTTCAGGATATCTACTGTATTCCGGCGAGTGAACGCACTTGAATATACAGCCTACATGGGGCGTGAGCTACAGGAATTGTTGGACTCAGCAGAATATCCAGAGGATCAACTCCTTGGTCATCTAGTCCGTGTTCAGCACATCGTCGAGCAGTTCAACCAGGTTGCACCATATGATGATCTTGGTGATTATCATTGCGGAGGGCCACCAATGATGATGAATCTACAAACTATGAGCAAACGCCTATGTGACCTAAATAGTGCTATACCAAGAGTTTGGAAGAACAACGGTTAATATACTCGCAATCCTTACTAGTCAAGTTTCAAGTGGTCACTAACAGTAATAGATCTTTTATCGATGCAACACCATGTGGCAAATATATTCGTTCATGAGATCGGTCTTTACAGTCCGCCCTGGACAGATTTGCTCGATATAACTCTTTCGCATCGTGTAAATGTTATGTGGTCATGCCTACAAGCAACCAAATCCTTTTTTCAGTCGTTTCTAGCCGTCTCTCCGCATAATATCATCACACTGCCATACAGCATATGGGCTCAACTGGCATACGCCCTGTTGATTTCATCACGTTTATCGTTGCTGCAAATTAGAGGGTGGAACAATGATCTCGTCAAACAGGAAGTACCTTTATGTACCATTCTTGACCAAATCGCAGAAAAGCTAGAGAGCATCACTCGAGTATCACCTGGCAAGTATGATTGTAGGTTTGGCCGTGTCTGCGTGAAGCTGCGTCTCATCAAGAGGTGGTTTCAAGAGCAAAATCCCGTCGTCTCTGAGGTTGCTACTGGTGGAATGCAATCACCAAATCAAAACTCTCCAGGTGGTCACACATATTCAGATATGCTGCAAGCGGATCTCACCAATAGTAGGCTTGATGGAAATTTTTGGGAGGAGTTGATGAATGACTTTCAACCGCTGGCTTTTTAACACAAGGGAAAGAATGAATTTATTCTTATAGGGTATTTTTTGTTTTATCGTTTTTACTGTATGTACTATTCGCTGCACGATATGATTGGTTAAGCATTGTAAGTTTGTAACTGTATAGATTGCGTTTTGCTACGCTGCTTCTTGCACCCTCACTCAGATGGATCCCTCTCCTGGTAATTAATTTCAATTAATGCAATCTAACTCAAGAACCAACCATAATTTTAAATGATTTTAGAAAAATTAGCAAATAATCACTTCTTTGGGATATGAAGCTCCTTAGTAATCGGCACACGTGATATCCCCACATGGCGATATTATCGCGGATAGCAAAGGCCAGTATGGAGCTTAAATCGACTGCGAGAAGACAATCACCCAGCAAGTCTGGAGAAGGCCTTTTTCTGCTTGAGGTGTGACACAATTATAAGATGAATATGTCAAGTTAAAGCTCTGTCATATCTCGAACTGCCGAAACAACAACCACCACCACAACAACAACACAATCCCTCCGCAACATGTCATACTATTTCACAATCCTCTCGCCAACCGACGTACCACTCTTCAGCCTCACGTTCGGAACGTCCAAGGCCGGTGGTGATGGCATTGCGCGTTTCCGGTTTCCAGAATCCGCCCAGTATATGAACCAATTCGTCGTTCATGCAAGCTTGGACATAGTCGAAGAGGCACAGTGGACGAATGGATCTCTGTAAGACAGAACCCTCTCTCTCTTTCTCCAAGTTTACACTAGCAGTCTAGCTAATACGAAATCTACAACAGATACCTCAAACACATCGATACCTACCCACCCACAGCATCCCACGTATCCGCCTTCCTCACCCCCTCCGGCGCTCGCTTCATACTCCTCCACCAACCCCCACAACTCCCTTCATCCTCAGGCGGCGCCGGAGGCGGTGTGGCCGGATCGACTGCGTCCCTTGCCGCGGGTCTAGGCGCTGCAGCAGCGTCAAGGGCATCCTCGAGTTCCATTGCCGCGAACCCGACCTCGCCGCAGACCGAAGAAGCTATTCGGCAGTTTATGAATGAGGTATATGAGAACTGGGTCAAGACGGTGATGAGTCCGTTTTATAGACAGGGAATGCAGATTACGAGTTCGGTGTTTAGATCTAGAGTCACGGCCGCGGGGAGGAAGTGGCTGTGATCAATGGAATCTGTGTGTGAATTGTATTTGTATCGGGGCCTTCATGAGAGATGGCATGTCCCGATTGCAACAGCTAATGAATTAAAGAGATACCCAATGAGTAACATGAAGAATTACCTTGTATCAGCTTGGTTGACCTAGTTCTCAATGTAGATGAATTACCTAACTAATCACAAGTGCTCTTTGATTACTCACAGCTTTCGCCTCTAAGGGAGATGGAAATAGCACAAAAATCCAGATTCACGCCTTGCTTTGAAAAGTAACTTGAAGAAGAAGAGAGAGAAAGGGAAAGAAACGCCCGTCGGATATAAAAATAAAACTAAATCATGCGCTTAGCTGAGCACTCATTTGAGGTGTCATCCCAGGTGTCATTTTGTTCTTGATCGCAGCAGCCTTGAAGTTTTCCACTGCTTGTATGACATCGTCCACTTTTGCGACAGATCCAAAGATGCCGCCTTCCATCTTGATTGAATTCAGCGTGCTGTCATGGAGAAGCGGATCGGTGGCGGCGCATCCATCATCCATGATTACACAGTCAAAGCCTCGGTCGTTGGCTTCACGCATGGTTGTAGATACGCAAACATCTGTAGTGACACCCGCAATCACAAGGTTCTTGATCCCCTTGTTTCGTAAGAGTAACTCGAAATCAGTATGGGCAAAGGCTCCCCGGCCGGGTTTGTCGATAATTGGCTCTCCCTGTAAAGGGTACAGTTCGTCGATGATATCATGACCGCCCTCGCCTCGGATCAATAGTCGACCAAGTGGCCCTTGTGAGCCAATACCCAAGGTAGATACATTATTGCGGGAACGGTAGTTCTCTCGTGACGAGAGTGTTGATAGATCTGGCCGGTGGCCTAGACGGATGTTAGAATGGAAGGAGAAAATTGCAACTGATATATCTTACCCTCGCGAGTGTGGTAGACTGGGAATCCGCCACTGCGAAAAGTATGTAATAGTTGTTGCAGCTTGGGAACGATTTCGCGTGAAGGAGATATGTCGTAGCCTTGGAACTCCATATACCCGCCAGGAGCACAGACTGCAGTCTGCATCAGCATCAACATTTTAACGCCGGCCCGAGGGTATAACTTACAGTCTTTTTGCATATCAATTATAACGAGGGCTGTGGTAAAAGGTGTTAATGTAGCATCATGCGGCCAATCATAAGGCTGTGCCGGAATTTGACCCTTTTTGACTCGATGTTGCGGCAAAGGCCGTGGTCTCTCGATCACCGGGCCATGATTATGCGAAGGATTAAGAACAGTAAGCGTCCAGAAGCCGGGATTACCAGCAGCGACAAGCATGAATGGACAATCCATCAAGCGCGATGTCCGCTTTCGCTTCCGCGTTTCTTCTGTAAGGCCATTGCGTGGTCGATACTGGCCTCCTCGGTCACATCGAAGCCAGATCTTTGCCGTCCGGCCCGGCTTCTTCTCCGTTGGAGTACTCGAAGACTTCACGACAATATTGTATCCATGGGTTTTTCCGTGAGCCTGCACGGACGCTAACAAAGATGTTCTGCAGCGTTCGTCAGCAGTCATAAAAGACCAGCCGGGGAGGTTCAGCCTCACCTGTCTGGAAAAGTCCCTTCCGGCGGTGGAACCAGTTCCATTGCCGAATCAGGAATATCCTGGAGATCACTCGGGGCATCGAGATTTAAATCCGATGTATCGGCCATATTGGCCAAGCTTGTCGGTGGTGGTTGTTGCCACTGAGAGGGGATAAACACATGGTTATCAGTCAGCCTGCAGTCTCTCCGGGGAGATTTCATCTCTTTGAATCATCGCAAGACAACAATCGATACTCAAATAACCAAAAACGGCAAGTCAAGTCAAGTCGCGAGCGAAGTGCGTGGAAGCAACGGCGGTGTCATTTGCAATTGCCAACGGTGAAGGCTGTGCGTGGACATAGTGGACCGTTTTGACACATGACGCGACAACCGCGATACACCCACGACAAGCTCAGCAGGGCGGAAAACAAGGCACTTACCCGAAGGAGCAGATTAAAAAATCTCCGTGATGATCGCTGCGTTGTCTCCCTTTTCCCTAGTGATTTTTTTGGGTCTTTTTTTGCACCAAGATTCCGAGGGTTCGCAGCTGGAGCCTTGTTGGCGGAGCCAAAGCGTCAACAGTTTATCATTGGGGGTGCGACGGCGCCTGCAGGTGGAGGCTGCCCGAAACTGCGCTAGGTGTTTTGTGGTGTAGCGCCGGCAGTCATGGGAGACGGGATCATTTGTTGCGATCATCGGCTTCTATCATGCTTCTATTTCTATCATCAGTCGTATCATTCATATTGTTCTTCTTCTTGTTAAAACACATTGCTATTTTGGAGAAAGGGACTCTACAGCATGGTTTTTATCATGCAAAGATGAGTTCAAGTTCTCGAACACATTGAATATTCTACATGTTTTCTATATATTTTATCCACTGATCGGATGTATATTTACAGCAATGAGTAGCTCGTACTGTACACAAAATTGGTATCTATGTCCCATCGCGCCCAGCGCTGCTTGTCGAGGACTGATAAATCCCGCTATATCCCTCGACCGTTTCCTCCATTTTCTCGAACACAACCTGTGCGAGCTTACTGTCTTTGTAAAGAACAACTCCGTTGGGATTCTTCACCTCCATCAAAGCCCCCATGGCACCTTCATATCCAGCATCAATCACACCGGCACTAATGCCCACACCTGACCGCCACAGCGAGGATCTAGGGAAAACGGTTGCCATGCAATTCCGTGGAATTTGAACCGTTTCGTTAAAATCGACCAAGTAGGCACCCGGCGGTAGCGTGAGTTTGTGGCTGCTGGTGTTGAAAGGTAAGCTGCAAGTTTTGGCTGCTCGGCGCTTCGTATTATCAAAGTCGATTGTTGCTGCTGAGGTCCATTGAGAAACTTGGTGGAGGGTAAGGTCGACGCCGCATGGCTGTTGCTGTTGGGCAACATGTAGCAGGTTGCGCACCAACTGGCGCGTGACGATTTCGCGTCCGCTGAGGATCATGATGCAGTCTGCTTTTGGGGTTTCCGAGATATTGTACGAACAGCTCCAAGTATTGAATATGATGATGGCAGGACGTAGTATTATACAAAGGAGAATAAATTTCATCCCTATTTTATCGCCTAATTATCATCCGCCATGCCGTGATGTACCTTGGATGTAATGTAGGCCACACTCTTGTAAATTTGGGTTACCACCAAGTATATATGTATATTGAAAAATACAATAACCATACACAGTCATCTACAAGAAATTATAAGTTTTTACAAAGAAAACAATACACCAAGTGGTAGCAACCGGCAACGGGACAAGGTTCTACCGGTACACGCTAAGCCTAGAACAGGAAGTTCTGTATAGATTACGTACCAGCCAAACAGCGCATGTTAGTTTATTTTTGGCATCATTTCTCAAGTATGGTTATTGTAAACCCATGAGATTTCGCATAAATTTCATTTTAATTCTATTCAATTTAATTTTATAAATGGGACGACAAAGAATGACAGGCTCAGGTGCAAATCAGATGTAGTCGCTAGTGCCTCACAAGTGTCGCACTAGGCCCTAGTCAGGCCGAACTGATGAATCAACAAGCCGAATCACGGGACGACCAACCTTGGCGCCGGGCGGTGAGTCTGTGTTGACACCAAAACATCATCCTCCCGGATGCAGCATCCCAGCAACAACCACGACCCAGCAGCCTCTTGATATCCCCCTCCGCCCTCCCCCAGCGCGGGGATACAGCAGTCATATCAACAGGTAAGTACTTTTTACGCGATCGGGCTGACTGCCCCGGCCTCGACTCTACGACCCGACAACCCCAACCTTTCGAGGTCGACTGCCCGATATCGATCCAGGAGAGCGGGGGGAGCAACGCCCACAGCAACGATAACGACAACCACAACCACAACATAACGACAACACCCACAGCAAATATTAGCACAATAGTGCCGCGCAAACCAAGTCGCCGGTCAACCCACGACCGGTGCAATCAAACAAAGATAGACGTCTGATTTGGATGTGCCAATACCGCCTCCTTATCTAAACCGATTCCCCGCCGCCGCGGCGCGCTGAACAATGCCGTCCGCCGATGATCCCAACACCACGCCCTCTGCGGCCAAGGCCAGCAGCTCGATGGAAGAGGAGCTCTCATACTATAAATCGCAGTATGAGCAACTGGAAGTCGAACTCGCCGATTTTCAAGCTTCTAGCCGGGAACTAGAAGCGGAGTTGGAAAAGGATATCGAAGCATCTGAGAAACGGGAACGACAATTGAAGGAAAGGTCGGAGAGCTTGAGATACGAAGTCGAGGAATGGAAGGTAGGGTTGAAATCTTAGCTTCGTTTAGTTTATGCGCTTACTGATACACTTTTGCGAACAGGCCAAGTACAAGCAAGCGAAAACCGAAGCGAACTCGGCGCAAAACACTCTACAAAAGGAGGTCACTACTTTACGGGAAAGTAACCGTGCCTTGCAGCTCAAGCTTCGAGATATTGAAGTGGCCAATGATGATTATGAACGTCAGGCTCGAAACACGACCTCGTCCCTGGAGGACCTGGAATCCAAATACAATGTTGCTATCGAGCGTGGGGTTCTCTTAGACGAAGAGGTAAAGAGCGGAGAACAAGAACGAGAGGGGCTGCGCATTGATGTCCAGCGTCTTCGAGACGAACTGTCAGACTTGAAGATCGAGGCAGATATTGTCAATAACAAACTGCGCAAAGCCGAGAGCGAGCTCAGCCAGCGCCGCAAGCCCGCCTATTTGAGTTCGTCATCTGTCGCAAACACACAGAACAGCGAAGGCACCGTACATTCGCCAGTGACGACTTCTTCTTCGCCGACGATGACAACGCCTCCCGCCAAATCTGTCTCGTCCGCCACTTCTGAGGCCTTGACCCCTCCATCGCCTACCGCCTCAGAATCGTCGAAGCCAGGCACTTCCCGCGCTCGTGTGTCAATTTCGAGTAGTGTGTCTCGTCCTAACTATGGCAGACACACTCGGACTCCTTCCATCCCTCATTCCAATGGTCTTTCTACTCCGTCCATGTCAAACCTCCGCAGTGCACCGCGACTCAGCTCTTCTCAATCTGGTATTCCTCGATCGGGTTCTCTCTATCAAATCCGGGGACTTATTGGGAAGATGCAAAAGCTCGAACAGCGCGTTCACTCTGCCCGTTCGCGACTTCCAGCTCCGTCCGAAACTCCAAATGGAGCATCACCTCGCACGCCGTCAGCTCTGGGCCAGAGCTCGATACCATCCTCGGTCACAGTGCGCAAGAGCTCTCGCAAGCGAACAAGCACCAGCAGTGTCGGCTCCTCCGCCTTGGATGGCGACTCTGGGACACCTTCTTCCTTTATTCCCCACAGCCGACAGTCTTTTGGGCGATCGGTTGATAGCCGACCAAGTAGCCGGACTAGTTACTCGAGCCGCACTTCGATCGGGACAGGCAACATTGGAAGCTCGATACCAGTGTCTCGACCAGATAGCAGACAAAGCTTAAATCGGGCACGGACTCCTCTTGGACATTACTCAACCAATCCCACGACAGAAAGTCGCCGACCGCGGTCATCGTTGAGCTCATACTCTCAAAGCCATGGCCCGGCCAAGGGCATGACGTTTATAGAAGAAGATAGCTCCATCACTACCCCAACACCTCGTCGAGGTAGTACATTGGACAACGATGCAATCTTCCGGTCGTCTATCCCTGGCCCTGGAGGCTTGAAGAAACGACCCAGCGGAAGTATTGGATACGGCGGTATCCCAGGGTCCCGACGCAACGCAGCGGGCGAAATCCAGAAACTTGATTTCAGATCGAGCCAAGGGCCCAGAAGGAAACCAAGTGATCTTGGAGAGACGTATTGATATGGCATATGTGTAATATCTGCATCTTTCTCCTTTTCTTGTTTTCATATGTTTTGCTACACAAAAACTCTATACGTACCTCGGCTTTGGATCGATCTGTGCTGGTTTTTCTTTTTATTACTGCTACCGCGAGAAAGGCATTTCTCGTTGATGACCGGGGTTTTTCATTCATTGCATGGCGTATAGGCGAATTTGTCACGGTGGACAAAGGTGCCTGTTTTTTCTTCTTTTTTTATATCTCTGGTGGTATTATATGCACATTCGCCGTCTTCCCTACTCCGAGTAGAGAAGTTATTGTTGTCGGTTTGACGACGTCCCATTGCTGTACACAGCAGAATTTTCTTTTTTATTATTGTGACCTACTTTTTGTTTCTTTATTTTGAATACTGTAATTAGTTGGACCTTTTAGACAATACCCGAATGTTATACACAGTATACGATCAATCATGTCGGTCTTTATAATATCAGTTGATGTCATCGGCTTGACGATGTTGGTAAGGTCAACGGTTGGTTGGGTTGGTTGTGAATCAACAAATATAGACGAAAAGCCGCCTGCTATTGGAACTGATATTCGCACGAGTCAAGTTTTCTTTTTTAACCCGTATTTTCTTTTTAAAAAAATAAAACTCCGTCTTACGGACTCCGGAGTGTAAATAACGAATCGATCGGGATAATTTTTTTTTAGCACGGACCCGGGGCCGAACGTTTGAAACGGCCGGGGGATTAACAGCACATCTCTTGTCAGAAAATAAAAACCAAAGCAAAACAAAAATAAGTATATGGACGCGAGGGATTTTTTGAATGATGATATTGGAATATTTGTATTCCAAAATTGAGACAAGACAAATGTTACTCCTTCGAAGCTCAGACTAACAATAACGAAGATACGGATACGGGCACGTACAAACGTACTGGTCAACTGTGTCATGTCCGAAGTTAGCGCTTACTCGATAAAGTTTAAAGTAGAATCATCCAGAATAAGTAGTAAATACGGAGTAGACTGTACTCTACTAAGCATCGTTTTGCTCATTGTGAACTCGGTGCAAATAATAACTAATAATTCTAATTGATCGATCATTGTCAGCGGCCGAGTCGACTTTCGGTTCCTGTGCCGCGCAAGAGATACATGTGAGATTGCCATGTGGAAGAAGTCAGTCTACTTCCGCCAAGACCGGATTCAATTCACCCAACGATTTCTTGACAAAATTCATGCCCTATGGATTATTCAAAGTAACGGTCACAGCCTGATATCAGTTTGATACCATCGCACGGAAAATTCTACGAGTTACAAAGGTTCGAAAGCTATGCAAGCCCTGCAGATCATTTTGGTCTTCCGTCATTTGGACCCTCAATTTCACCAGTCTGGCCGCGAGCAATCGTCCTCGATTGGAGTATAATTACGTAGTATAGAAAAAGTACGGATATAGTACGTAGTAGTAAGGAGCTCCGGGCCGGAATGTTACATTTCGCAATGTTCGCAAGCGGCTGAGCTGTGCCCGAAAGTGGATGAAAAAATAATGATCGTCCTACTATGCCGACGGGAGGCGGTTATCGATAAGGCTAATTGATAGGCATTTAAATTTTGTTCTCATATAGATAGGGTGATGGTGCGTGCCACCACGTCGTCGTATTTGGACTTGACCCGATGTACCTGTAAGATGTAGTTAACCGCCAGTCAGGCACGAACAAGAAGAATATAGTCATATTATAGGATTAACAGGATTGACTGAATGTGATTGTCGCCTATCGTCTAGGCTCGTCTAGTGGTGGGGTGAAAATGACAAGGTGTCCTTGTCAGAGATAACCTTAGTCGGCGATCAATAAGGTGTGGCCTTCCGTATTCGTCTGTTGAGTGATTTGCCGACCACGCCCGTTACGTACTCCTGTATGTATTGATACATCAATACTGTATTATTTGTGATCGGACGATTGTTTTCGGACAAGGATATGGAACGAACCCGATGAGGAGAGTCCGACCCCGTAGGCCTGGCCTCTTATCACGGGTTGTTATTGAGCATGATGTATCGCTCGCGACTCGCAAGAGGCTCGCATCATCACTGGCCCATCATCCATTGTCGCCAAGTCTATTAGTATAGACTATGGTCTTATTGATCTCGGTCTCCGTCTCCGTAGGGCCGGTTGGGACGGCCCACCAGTCACTGCAAGGGGCGGTCCCAATCAGGCATCGGTTGGCGGGACGAGCCTAGCTGGATGGAGTATCTTGTGTGTTTTTCTGCAGTGAATCCGTAATATTAACGAGCAGGTATTAGTCGCGAACACAACCGCCAACGCTCTGTATTAGTAGTAGTGATAACCCATGCGTGCGACTTTTGTAACACCGAGTGAGCGGACTAGTCACGGAGAAGTTGATAAAGCGAGTTTTTGTGCACTACTAATCCGTAGTAAGCAACAGTAACGCTGACTGCGACCAGCCCGTATCCGTGGCTGCAGAGTGCTAAGGGCAGACTGCTCACTGTATTTTTTGTTGAACAGAAACGGCCGGACTCACCCACCTGTCAAGGCCGAAAGAGGCAGGACTTCCCAACAGGGCGCACAAGGCAGTTGGGAACAGGTCTTGCGGACGTCAGAAAAGAATGCGCCGAGAACGTCGTCAACAGTTGGGGGAGCTGTGCTGGGTGCTCGGCCGCCGCGGGCCCGCTAGGCCGCTTCGGGCCTGGCGCTACGGCCACTTTTTTGCTCTTTTTGGGCGTTGTGGCCCAGTCGGGCCAGCCAGAGTGGAGCCCCAGTGGGCCCGCGTTCGAACCTGGCGGGATCTGTTTTTTTTTGCCTCTCCCCAATCGCAAGCAGAATTAGTATTAATCCATCAGATATCTGGTTTAGTTAGCTTGTGAGCTTTGTTGATGCAAGCCTGGCCTGGTAATACCAATCACTGCAGCGACAGCCCGCGCTATCCCCATTCGGTCCGCCCAGTGTGTGTGTTCTTGGCTCCTGCCTCAATAGCCATCCCGACCATTTCTCCCCCCTCCACTCCCATCTCTCTTCCTCTTCCTCTGCTCGCACAGCCTGAAGAGCCCAATTTCCCTCCTCTGACCCTTCAATTCACTCCTGTCCCTTGTCTCTTCTCTTGCATTGTACAGCTTGACCTAATTCTATTAATCTTATCCAGCGTCAGGTGTGTATCCTATCGCTCCCCGATAAGCCCTGCCAGCTCTTGCCATTCGGGCGGCAATATCACTGTTCCCCTACCTTCCACTCCGCCGGAAACGGACTGACTTGTTTTCGTTCATGCTGACTTGCTAGAAACAACACAGTTCTCTGAGCGCTGTCATTTGAACGCTGTGCGCCTCCCCGTCAGCGATTTTGGCCCCAACACTCACTCAGCTTTGCGTCGGGGTTTCTACAGGTTTCTAGACGTCAAGCACAGTTGGAACCCAACTCCGATTCGGCCTCGGCCATTCCTCATAACCACAATCACCCCTTCTATATCCTCGTTTGTTACATCTCGGTGCATGGGAGGCTCACCTCGCGCGCGTCAAGATGTCTGCTTCCAACGGAGTTAAAAAGGTTCACAGCCAGCGCAGCTCGTTCGCTGCCAAGAACATCAATGTTCCTTCACACTTTATCGGCGGGAACCGTTTAGATCTTGCTCCTCCAAGCAAAGTCAAGGACTTTGTGGCCGCCCACGATGGTCACTCTGTCATCACATCCGTACGTGTCTATGCTAATTTGTTTTTTCTCGCTGAAGATGCTAACCGGAGCTGTTTCGCACATAGGTTCTTATCGCCAACAACGGTATTGCCGCCGTCAAGGAGATCAGATCGGTCAGAAAATGGGCCTACGAAATTTTCGGCAATGAACGGGCTATCCAGTTCACTGTCATGGCCACCCCCGAAGATTTACAAGCCAATGCCGACTACATTCGTATGGCTGATCAATATGTCGAGGTGCCGGGAGGAACCAACAACAACAATTATGCAAACGTTGAGTTGATTGTTGATATTGCCGAACGAATGGACGTTCACGCTGTGTGGGCTGGATGGTATGACTGCAAATATATTCTGATCTGATAGCGCGAGCTAATATTGTGTCACTAGGGGTCACGCTTCGGAAAACCCAAAGCTTCCCGAGGCCTTGGCTGCATCTCCGAAGAAGATCATTTTCATCGGTCCTCCAGGCTCCGCCATGCGCTCTCTCGGTGACAAGATTTCTTCAACAATTGTCGCCCAGCATGCCGATGTGCCTTGTATTCCCTGGTCAGGCACAGGTGTCGACGAGGTCAAGGTGGATAAGGACGGCATTGTGACGGTAGAGGATCACATTTACGACCAGGGCTGCACGCATTCTCCGGAGGAGGGTCTGGAGGCTGCGCGCAAGATCGGCTTCCCTGTCATGGTGAAGGCTTCTGAAGGCGGTGGTGGTAAAGGTATTCGAAAGGTTGAGAACGAAGAAGAATTTATCGCTTTGTATAATGCCGCCGCCAGCGAAATCCCTGGATCGCCTATTTTTATCATGAAGTTGGCTGGCAATGCCCGTCACTTGGAAGTCCAATTGTTGGCTGATCAGTATGGAAACAACATTTCCCTGTTTGGTCGTGATTGCTCCGTGCAAAGACGGCATCAAAAGATTATCGAAGAGGCTCCAGCTACCATTGCCAAGCCTAACACTTTCCAGGCCATGGAGCGTGCTGCTGTCAGCTTGGGTAAACTGGTTGGTTACGTGTCCGCCGGTACCGTCGAATACCTGTACTCGCATGCCGACGATAAGTTCTACTTCTTGGAGCTCAACCCGCGTCTCCAGGTCGAGCACCCTACCACGGAAATGGTCACGGGTGTCAACCTGCCAGCCGCCCAGCTTCAAATTGCCATGGGTATCCCTCTTCACCGCATCCGTGACATCCGTCTCTTGTACGGTGTCGACCCCCACACCTCCTCTCCCATCGACTTCAACTTCTCCCATGAAGACAGCGTGAAAGCCCAGCGCCGCCCCCAACCTAAGGGTCACTGTACTGCTTGCCGTATCACATCCGAAGATCCTGGCGAGGGTTTCAAGCCATCCAGTGGAACGATGCACGAACTCAACTTCCGCAGTTCTTCCAATGTTTGGGGTTACTTCTCCGTCGGTACCGCTGGTGGTATCCACAGTTTCTCTGACAGTCAGTTCGGTCATATTTTTGCGTACGGTGAGAACCGTACTGCATCTCGGAAACACATGGTTGTGGCGCTGAAGGAACTTAGCATTCGTGGTGATTTCCGCACGACTGTCGAGTATTTGATTAAACTGCTCGAAACCCCCGCTTTCGAAGACAACACGATCACCACAGGCTGGCTTGATCAACTCATTTCGAACAAGCTTACTGCCGAGCGTCCTGATCACACCGTTGCTATCATTTGTGGTGCCGTGACTAGAGCCCATTTGGCAAGCGAAGAGTGCATTTCTGAGTATCGCTTTAACTTGGAAAGAGGACAAGTCCCGTCCAAGGAAGTTCTCAAGACCGTCTTCCCAGTCGACTTCATCTACGAGGGATCTCGCTATAAATTTACTGCTACTCGCGCCAGCTCGGATAGCTACCACCTTTTCATCAACGGTTCGAAGTGCTCTGTGGGCGTCCGTGCTTTGGCGGATGGCGGTTTGCTTGTCCTGATGAATGGCCGAAGCCACAACGTGTACTGGAAGGAAGAAGCTGCCGCTACGCGTCTTAGCGTTGATGGAAAGACCTGTCTGCTTGAGCAAGAAAATGACCCAACTCAGTTGCGTACTCCCAGTCCTGGAAAGTTGGTCAAGTTCAGCGTCGAGAACGGCGACCATGTCAAGGCTGGTCAGGCCTTTGCCGAGGTTGAGGTCATGAAGATGTACATGCCTTTGATCGCCCAAGAGGACGGCACTGTGCAGTTCATCAAGCAGCCCGGTGCCACCCTTGAGGCTGGTGATATTCTTGGTATCTTGGCTTTGGATGACCCATCTCGTGTCAAACACGCTCAGCCCTTTACCGAACAACTTCCTGACATGGGCCCTCCTCAGATCGTTGGTAACAAGCCCCCACAGAAATTCATGCTTCTCCGCAGCATCCTGGAGAACATTCTCAAGGGTTATGACAACCAATTCCTCATGAAAGCGACTTTGAAAGAACTGGTCACAGTGTTGCAAAACCCTGAACTTCCGTACGGCGAGTGGAATGCCCAGTTTGCTGCTCTTCACTCTCGTATGCCAGGAAAGCTGGGATCCCAACTTTCGCAAGTTGTGGAACGTGCCAAGTCGCGTCACACCGAGTTCCCTGCCAAGCAACTTCAAAAGACGTTGCTTAAATTCATTGAAGACAATGTCAACCCAGGCGACGCGGAGATTCTCAAGACCACTTTGAGCCCGCTGATTCACGTCATCGATCTCTACAAAGACGGCCTGAAAGTTCACGAATACGACGTCTTCATTGGTCTCCTGGAGCAGTACTACGACGTTGAAAGCAGATTCACCGGACGCAACACTCGCGACGAAGAAGTCATCTTGAAATTGCGTGATGAGAACAAGGAAGACATCCAAGCAGTCATCCAGACAGTCCTGTCTCACACCAAGGTCGGCACCAAGAACAACCTTGTCCTTGCCATCCTGGATTTGTATCGTCCCAACCAGCCTCAAGCTGGCAATGTTGGAAAGCACTTTAAGCCTATCCTGCGCAAGTTGACAGAGTTGGAATCCCGCGCTGCCGCCAAGGTCACTCTCAAGGCTCGTGAGCTCCTCATCCAATCTGCTCTTCCATCTCTCGAAGAACGAGCCACACAAATGGAACACATTCTCCGCTCTTCCGTCGTCGAATCTCGCTATGGCGAAGCCGGCTGGGACCACCGAGAGCCCGATTTCGGCGTCCTCAAAGAGGTGGTCGACTCCAAATTCACCGTTTTTGACGTCCTTCCTCTGTTCTTTTCCCACGCCGACAACTGGGTTACACTCGCTGCGCTTGAAGTGTATATTCGCCGTGCCTACCGTGCCTATACCGTGAAGGGCATCCAGTATCATACCGATACCGAATTGCCTTTCATCTCCTGGGATTTCGCCTTAGGAAACACTGGACAGGCAGATTTCGGCCTCCCGATTGCATCATCTCACCCATCTACTCCCGGTACTCCCACTGCTGATGGCGCCAACCCATTCAGGCGAATCAATTCCATCAGTGACATGTCCTACGTTGTTAACTCCCAGGCTGGCGAGATCCCACGCAAGGGTGTCATCATCCCTGTTCAATACTTGGAAGAAATCGAGGAGCAACTGGTGCGAGCGCTTGAAGTTTTCCCTCGCGGCAGTGCCAAGCCCAAGAAGACTCTTGAGAAAAACCTCCTTACCGCTGAACTGAACGACAAACGCAGACCGCCCCGTGCTGATAGCGAGGGAGAGCTTTCCGGAGTATGCACTGTCGCTATTCGCGATGTGGAGGACCTCGATGATGCTGAACTCTTCTCTCAATTCAACCAAGTCGTCTCCGACCACAAGGAAGAGTTTTTCGCCAGAGACATTCGTCGCATCACTTTCCTTTGTGGGCACAAGGATGGCAGCTACCCTGGATACTTCACTTTCCGTGGACCCCTTTATGACGAAGACGAGAGCATTCGTCACAGTGAACCGGCTCTGGCATTCCAACTTGAGTTGGGTCGCCTGTCTAAATTCAAAATCAAGCCCGTCTTCACTGAGAACCGCAACATTCACGTGTACGAGGCCATTGGCAAGGGCAATGAAAATGACCGTCAAACTATTGACAAGCGGTACTTTACCCGTGCCGTTGTACGTCCTGGTCGTCTTCGTGATGATATCCCCACCGCAGAGTATTTGATTTCGGAAGCCGATCGCTTGATGAATGATATTTTGGATGCGCTAGAGGTCATTGGCAACAACAACTCCGATCTTAACCATATCTTCATCAACTTCTCGCCTGTGTTCCCTCTTGAGCCCCAAGATGTCGAGGAAGCATTGGCTGGTTTCTTGGATCGCTTCGGTCATCGTCTCTGGAAACTTCGTGTCACAGGCGCTGAGATTCGTATCCTGTGCACGGATCCCGCCACTGGAGTGCCTTATCCTCTCCGCGTTATCATCAGCAACACCTACGGTTTCATCATCCAGGTCGAACTGTACGCTGAGAAGAAGTCTGAAAAGGGAGAATGGATCTTCCACAGCATCGGTGGTACCAACAAGATCGGCTCCATGCACCTCCGTGCCGTGTCAACCCCTTACCCGACAAAGGAGTGGCTGCAACCCAAACGTTACAAGGCACACCTTATGGGTACCCAGTACGTCTACGATTTCCCGGAGCTTTTCCGGCAAGCTTTCCAGAACAGCTGGAGCAAGAGTATCGAAAAGATTCCATCTCTTGCTGAGAAGAGACCCCCAGTGGGCGAATGCATCGAGTACAGCGAGCTTGTTTTGGACGACACTGACAATCTTGTCGAGGTGTCTCGCGAGGCTGGTACAAACACCCATGGTATGGTTGGCTGGATTGTCACAGCTTATACTCCCGAGTACCCTCGCGGCCGAAAGTTTATCATCATCGCCAACGACATCACGTATCAAATTGGTTCTTTCGGACCTCAGGAAGACAAGTTCTTCCACAAGTGTACAGAGCTTGCTAGGAAGCTTGGCATTCCTCGTATCTACCTCTCTGCCAACTCCGGTGCCCGTATTGGCATGGCCGATGAATTGATTCCATACCTCAACGTTGCATGGAACGACCCGTCCAAGCCTCAAGCTGGCTTCAAGTACCTCTACTTGACCCCTGAGGTCAAGAAGAAGTTGGACGAACGCAAGGTCAAGGAAGTTATCACTGAACCTATCCATGAGGATGGTGAAGAACGACACAAGATCACTGCCGTCATTGGTGCCAAGGACGGATTGGGTGTTGAATGTCTTCGAGGATCAGGTTTGATTGCTGGTGAGACTTCGCGTGCCTATGAGGACATCTTTACTGTCACATTGGTAACGTGCCGCTCCGTTGGTATTGGTGCTTACCTCGTGCGACTCGGTCAGCGAGCGATCCAGGTCGAGGGCCAGCCAATCATTCTCACTGGTGCTCCGGCTATCAACAAGCTTCTCGGCCGTGAAGTGTACACATCTAACCTGCAACTTGGTGGTACCCAGATCATGTACAAGAATGGTGTTTCCCACATGACTGCCAATGACGATTTCGAAGGCATTCAAAAGATCGTTGATTGGATGTCGTTTGTGCCAGATAGGAAGAACGCCCCTGTCCCTATTCGACCATGGTCGGACAACTGGGACCGTGACATTACCTTCATTCCTCCTCGAGGACAATACGATGTCAGATGGTTGATTGGCGGAAAAGAAGAAGGAGATGAGTTCCTTTCCGGTCTTTTCGACAAGGACTCCTTCGAAGAGAGTCTTGGTGGTTGGGCCAGAACTGTTGTTGTTGGTCGTGCTCGTTTGGGTGGTATCCCCATGGGTGTTATCGCTGTCGAATCACGAACCGTTGACAACGTCACCCCTGCCGACCCAGCTAACCCAGACTCCATGGAAATGGTTTCTATGGAGGCTGGTGGAGTGTGGTTCCCGAACTCCGCCTACAAGACCGCACAAGCTCTGCGGGACTTCAACCACGGTGAACAGCTTCCAGTGATGATTCTGGCCAACTGGCGTGGTTTCTCTGGTGGTCAACGTGACATGTACAACGAGGTGCTCAAGTATGGTTCCTACATTGTCGATGCTCTTGTCAAGTATGAGCAACCGATCTTTGTGTACATTCCACCATTCGGTGAACTTCGTGGTGGTTCTTGGGTAAGTTCATTTAACTCATCACTCCCTTCTGACAAAGTGCTAACTAATTTATTTAGGTTGTCATCGACCCGACCATCAACCCCGACCAAATGGAAATGTATGCTGATGAGGAATCTCGTGGTGGTGTCTTGGAGCCTGAGGGTATTGTCAACATCAAGTTCAGACGCGAGAAGCAGCTTGATACCATGGCTCGTTTGGATTCTGCCTACGGTGATCTCCGCAGGCAGCTTGAAGACAAGTCCCTCAGCAACGAACAGCTCTCTGAGATTAAGGCCAAGATGGCTGCCCGGGAAGATGAATTGCTCCCCGTTTACATGCAGATCGCTTTGCAATTTGCCGACCTCCACGACCGTGCAGGACGTATGGAAGCCAAGGGTACCATCCGCCAGCCCCTTCAATGGCAGAATGCTAGGAGGTTCTTCTACTGGCGTCTACGCCGCCGTTTGAGTGAAGAGCTTCTCGTGAAGCGCATGATTGAAGCGCAGCCCAAGCCTACGCCTCGCAATGGCAGCGGTGGAGCGCTCCCTGTTAGCGGCATCGTGGCTCCTCAAACGTCTGCTCGCGAAATCCACCTTCGCACTCTGCTGTCCTGGAGTGGTTTGTTGGAGCAGGAGTTCAACCAAAACGATCGCAAGGTTGCTTCTTGGTATGAGGAGAACAAGAAGAACATCTCCACCAAGATTGAACAACTCAAGACTGACAACATTACTTCCGATGTTGCTCAACTCTTGATGAGCAACAAGGAGGGCGGTCTTAAGGGTGTTCAGCAAGTACTGAGCATGCTGCCTGTTGAGGAGCGGGAATCGGTTCTCAAGTATTTGGCATCATCATAGGTCTCTTATTGTTAATTTTTTGTGTCGTGTTTTAAAGTGTTTTGGTTTACCTGCCTTGCAAATATGGGCAGGCCAAGAGTATGTTTCTATTGTTATGTGGCATGAGCATTGTTAGTGATGAGTTTGTTTAAATACGAATTTCCTTATTTTTCTATTTTTCAACTTATTCCGAAGTTTATGTAATTTGACGGTATCTTCGGGTGGCCTCTTGTTGTCCTGAAGTAATATTTTACATGAGTCTGTTTAAAATTTTTACTTTACATCATGTAGAAATTATTAATAAGCTATCAATAGTATGAAGTAATTCTCACAATTTATTTTTCAACGAATGAATTATTAAAACAAAATAAATAAAAACCTCCATAGAGGTTTCAAAATACAGAGTGGTATCGTAATGCAAAAACAACAATAACAAACGCATAAAAAGAGAGAAAAAGTTTATATAGTATGTCAATAATCTCATCAAGCTAATTGTCTTTCCATGCCGCCCGTATGCGTCATCAACGGGTGAGGAGCAGCACGATACGACGAGGTCGAGACATTCCTGAGCCCTCTACCAACACCACCACGACCAACACCGGCGCCACGACGAGTTGGCACAGCGGCCGGCGGATCTTCAAGATTGCTCAAGCTGAGCCGGCTCAGGTCGACGGGGATGTGCTCGGACATGAGCGAAAAGTCGCGAAATTGTTGCTGCTGTCTCTGGTTGTAGGAGTGCACAGTTTGTGGTACGGCGGCCGAGGAGATGTTGTCGTCTTGGCAGCCAGGGAGTGTGACTGCGCAGGCGCCTAGTGTGCGAGAGATGTCTTCGAGGAGAACTTGCATCGGTGCAATGTATGCTGTACGACTTCTTTCGGACCATGCGAGTACGTGGCCGCATACTCGTCCCGTGGATTTTTCGAATACCCATGCGCCTGAATCGCCGGGAACTGCATTGAAATGTTAGTATATATGAAAAAGAAAAATAGGCATTGAAAGTCAGATACGAACCTCCAAAACTTCCATTGACGGCAAAACTTGACGAAAAAGTATGCCGCCCATGTAATTTGACGAGACTCATCGCTGGCGAGATGGATCCTCGCTGATAGCCGCTTGTTCGACCGCAGCATTGGACGTTGAGACCGCTCAACTCTTCAAGTCTTGCAACTTTGTTAAGATGGATTGGGGCTTCGTGTGTTCTCTCTTGGCCTGGGTTGTTGCCGTTACGGGATGCACCTCCAACAATGAAATTGCGTGCATCCATACGGGCATCATGAAGCGATATCAGCGCCCAGTCGATCTCATGTTTGACACCTCTCCGCGTCCAACGACGTAGTCCGGATGAGGCGTGTATGTACCCGAGACTGTGAGATGCGAGATGCTCATCATCCCTATCTTCAAGCGTGGGGAAGAAATCTTCGTGCACGTCGTCGATAGCGGGCTGAGTGACTACCAACCGTGGTTCATCTTCCGGGTCGACACCTGCAGTGTCTCCAATCGACGCGACATCATCGAAATCATACTCTTCATCCTCATCCGATGAATCGTCATCCGACAAGAAGTAGTCACCCAGATCTTCCGAATTCTCATCATCTTCATCCTCATCATCGGAAAGTTCAATTTCGAAATGAGTCTCGGGCTCGTTATCACACCAAGTATATGCAAAGTCTTCATTTGCCATGGCCATTCCAGAGTTCCAGTTTGCAGATGAACGTGGCAGATCTTCATCAGCGTCATCATCGTCTTCATCGTCTTCATCGTCTTCATCGTCTTCATCGTCACTAGGAGCCTCGAGCATGTGGTGAACAGTCATGCCAAAAGGCATGCCGTCAACCAGGATAGCACCTCCATATGAAACAGGAGGTAAATGCTCTTCATTAATGAAAGCACCAATAGATGCCCCACAGAGCGGCTTTTGCTGGTAGTGCGGATTCAAGTCCGATTGCGCGAAAGCAGGCTCAATTGAATTTACTGGGGATGAAGACTGCGGCTTGCGTCGTCGCCGCTTGGGAACTTTTGACCTCGTGACATCGCCGCGAAGCACAATCAGGTCCCAATCTTGTTCGATTTCGAAATATTTCTTCAAGATTGCTCTGACCTTCTTCACGTTTGAGCATGTTACACAAATGGTTGTCTTGGCGGTTTCCGAGCTTTCACCAGTCATCATCAAAGAAGCAGTACAAGACTCAGACGAATCCTTGAGGATCTTGTGCAAAATCTTGCTCAGCTGTGGCATAACGTAGAAGTTCCAGTGATTGAGATGCTCCTGTGGAATGTCCACATTTGTCAATTTTTTTAGTGTCCGCTTCTTCACCTTTCTCTCCGTCGACTCGCTCAAATTGTGGACCGTTTTACTGTCAGTTGCAACGTTTTGCACTGGAGTCTCTGGAGTTAGTTTCACGGGTGAATTGGTGCCATAGAGGGAGCCATGCATTGGCAGAGGCTCCGACTCAAAGTCCCGACCGAGGGCCAAAGGTAGACAATCGTCCAGGTCAGACGTTGGAGGAGGAGAGAATATGTCAATTGCACAGCACCGATATATTATTTTGCTCATTGTGTAAAGGAAGTTGGCGGAGAAGGCGAATTGACTGTCGGGCTCTGCAAATTCCAAGGTCGGGTAAGCAAACACATTGGGTACCCTCAAGCTCAGGTCAGCCATGGGCTCTGTGGATAGCAAGAAATTCGGGGCGTCGAGGCAGAGTTGAACCACATGAAGGTAAGCATTTCCGCATTTTGATGCCAGCTTCTTAATGTAAACGCTCTCGATTCGTTGTTTGAACATAGCATTATTGTATTTCATCTTCCAGAGACGGCTGATAGGTGCCCACAGGCCAATTTCCAAAAGGACCAGGCCGAGAGAGTAAAGATCATAGGCCCATGCAGCTTCATCGTCCAGGGCACGCTTGTCATCTGGGTGGCGGTACATGCTCGACGAAAGCGGTTCTGGGGTTGGATCATTACCAGAAAACTGTGAAAGTGACGTTAGGTACGGGCGTCGGAGATCTTCAACCAGGCTTCCAATTTCATCTTGGCCTGAATTTTTCAAACCGGGGAAAACAAGGATGTTGTTGCTGTTGATGTTTCCGTGAACGAAATTCTGACTTCTTAAGTGAAGGATGGCTAAAAGGAGATTGTAAGCTAGACGGAATCGGCTTTCCAATGTCGGCACTGGAATATCTTGCTGTTCGTCCCCTGAATGAAGGAGTGAAACCAGGGTTTTCGGCTTGAGCTCCTTCAGCAAATTGCTTGGGTTGCTCAAGAACGGGAAATAGTCAAGTGGCATTTGGTAGACAAATGCGTAGCGAGCATTTGCCATGTCTAGATAATAACCAAGGAATCGCAATAGACCAAGATGTGACACCCGTGAATTTTCCACCAATCTATCCAAGGAACGGTGCTGTTTGTCCAGTCGATGTGCATCAGGTATGGTAATCGAATTCTGTGATTCTAGCATCATGGGTGTGAACTCGACGAGAATTGGGATGGTTGATTCCTTGGTGAGGCTAGTCAGGAATGGGGTGGCCGATGTTTGAATACGGCCCATAATTCGAGAGTTTGCGGATGCGGCAAGTTGCTCATATGGCGGAGGGTTTTGATCGTGAGAGGCGCCAGAGAGCTGCAGGGCCGAACGATCGATGAGGAGATGTTTTGTTGAAGTAAGGGAATCCGAAAGCGACTGGCTTATTTGACTCGATTCGTGAATAGTCGACTGGTGAGAGCGAAAACCGGAATGAGTCGATGCTGCTGGCTGCTCCTGTCTCGGGCTAGTAGTGGGAGTGGTAATAAGAGTGATCTTTTGCTTCGTCGCAACTGGGCTTTCAACAAAATCTCTTGAGGATGATAGTAGTTTTGAATCCACAGACATTGACCGCAGCGTCTCGTTGGATATTTTTGATTCGTTTGGCAGTCCCGTCTGTGAACGAGCCTTGATCTTGCTTGGCTGATCGGTCATGGTCATACTCATCGACATGTTTCGGCGCGACTGGGAAAGGTCGTACAGGGTGTCGATGCAACCAGTAAGGTCATTCAGCAACGTATACGAGCGTTTGATATCGTCTTCTGTCCAATGCGACTTGACTGTAAGGTCTTCTTTGGGGGGTAGGTCTGAACCTGCACCACCTTTCCGCGGCAACGGCAGCGCATCGCCGTGTTGTAACCGTTCCGCCTCATTGAGAATATCTTGTATGGACGACATCACGCTGGCAACCACATCGCTGAACCCGGCTTCCGTCAGTGACTCGTCGATATCGTTCGGTTGGGCGGCATTGGAGTCGCTCCAGTCGAGGCCCCAGGCGAGGAGCCGGTCTTTTTGCGTGCGGTACTGGCGGTGCAATGCAACGAGTTCGGGGTCATCATTTGCTTTCGAAGCCGTCGTGACACTCTCACAGGATGTCTTGGTGTCGGTGTACATCTTAGTGAGGCGTCTTTGGAGGAACGAACCTCCCTGTCGCAGGACGGACATGGCGGCGACTCTGCCACGTGGGGTCAATCCTCATGCACTTTGCGTAGATTGACTGTGAGCGTATTTCCGGAGGTTTCGAGAGAAAGGTCGCTGAGAAGGTCGACTGAGGCTAGTGTAGAGTGAAGTAACAGGGGTAGAAAGTTGAAGTTTCGCCGTGGGCGTGGATGTTAAGTACGCAGGCGCAGGCAGAGGAGGAGGGCAGGGCGATCGATAATTCTGTTGCCTAACCAATCATCCCGCAGACAGTGGGGCCGAGCAGATCGAAGAGTGGAGCAGCCGCGTCGCTCGTCTATGCGGGCCAATAATAGACTATTCCTTTTGTGGGGCGCAGTGCATGGCTATTGGCGGGTGATTTATTTTAGGCAACTGCATTAACTGCATTCCTTGACTGCGGCGACGTTTTACTACATACGACGAGTATCCGGGTTGCCTATATCCGTAAGGCCTCCCGATTATCGTTTGTTGTTGGGATTTAGTGAAAGATGAACGTTGTTTATTGTCATAATAATAGGAAGATAAAGTACATCTCGACCGAAGAAAGGGAATGGAACACCCAGCATCCTATGACGTATCCACCCGCCTATGCGCGCCGGCCACATCTCTGGCTTTCTTCTCGCCCAGATTGTGCAGTCGCTCGCCAATCAAGTACACATCGTCCCGAATGCTTGCTCGCCAGACTTCTAGCTGTTTGCAGAAGAGATGGGTTGTATAGATGAGAAGGCATACGGTGAGGGATGCGGGATATGCATAACGATACACTTTGGATTGTATTTCCGGCGCGGAGCTGGAAAAGGCCGTGGCATTGGCGACGAAGCCCAAACAAAATGGTAAAACCACGGCGAATGTCGATAAGAGAGAGGCCGGAAGAATAATGGCGCGAGTAGCCACACTCGCATTTGGTCGCAGCCAGCCATCGCGAGTGATCGCATTGAGAGCCGCGGAAAGACGCGAGGCTGGCGTCCACTGTATGAACCTGATTCCCATCTGAACGTAGAGCACTCCCAGAGTCCAATCTTGGATGAAATGGATTACGTGAGGGTGCGGCGCTTGTGTGTAGGAATGGATGGGAATGAGTACGTAAAGTTCCACAAGTAGCGCCAACAATGAAGGAATTAGGACCGTAAATGCTGCTGCCACGTAGACAAGCCGAGTGGCATCTACAACCGTCTTCGCCGCCTGAGTAATCACTTGCGCGGCGGAGATTGTAGGCAAGTAGCGTTCAGTCACAGTCGTGTACGCAGAACGCGAGTAAAAAACGAGGTAAGCCACACCTCCCAAGAGATAGAGACCCACAGAAAATGCATAGATGTCGTTGATCTGAATGAAGCTGGGGAAATAAAACGAGAGGAGTTTCCGGCCGACAACCAATGGAACGATGGTAACACCCATCCCCGTGGCCGCAGCATACATCCAAATGGTAAAGATGAAAATAGAAATCCGCAGCCGGAAGTTGGGAGGAACGTAGACCTTAGTGAACTGGTCGTTATTTTTACCATGCAGCCCATCGGCATCATCCGCGACACCGTCGATGCGTTCATCGTCTTCGGTCACCTCCAAAAACACTTTGGTTTTCTTGGGAATGCGGACTTGGTCGGAGGCTGGAGCACGGACGAATCTGCCATCTCGCAGGAAGTAGACATGTTCACCTTTTTCTTCAGCAGCTTTCCTGTCTTCCTCAGTGACCACAGGTGTTTCCGTGTCACCTCTCTTCCCAGCGAGGAATTCTCTCCATGTACCGCCAACGTGGCGACCCTCTTCGTCCCGATGCCTGTCTCCAAGCAAGAAGTGTGACAGTCGCAAGTATCGTGCGCATACGTGGAACCACCAATTGTACATGCCGTTCAGCACTTCTGATGGCTTGAGTGCGCGTACGGCAAGGGGCATGATCGAGTTGTAAAATAACAGGTCGACAGGGAATTCGAGGACAGGAACCTTGGATGACCAATGGATTGGGAGAACGTCGTTAAAAGAGTATGACAAGCCCCAGACGACCCCACCCAGACACACAACGACAAGGCCGCCATAGACCAAGGCTGAGAACGCGATTTTCCTCAACTGTGTTACTATGTTGCGCTCCAAGACATCACGGACCGGGTGGAAGGTGGGATCATCAGGATCGCGTATAAAGTCTGCGAACGGTCAGCGTGAGTTGCACATATTAAATACAAGGTGCACTTACAAAGGACTCCACTTCTCATGATCTTGCGACACATGGAGACGAAAAGTGCGAAGTGGAACATGTAGCAAGTGCCAACGAACCAGTGGATGAATAATGATGTAAGAGGAGACGACATCGTGAACTCGATCCGAGATGCAAATGTGGCATTTTCGAATAGTGGCATTAAAGCCAGGTCCAAAAGCAGACCACAGTATAGGGGGAAGACGATCATTTCGATGCCAATGATCAGTATCACCTTCATCACACCGCCCGCTTGATTAAGTATCTCAGCAACAACACCGTCGATTCTCTGGCCCCGGTTGACCCCGGTAAACATGCTATTGATCTTCAGATACAAAATGCCAATAAGAGAAGCAAATGTATATCCAATGAGGATAGCAATGGTGCGATCTGTTGTGTCCCACCGAGCCAGGTCATATTCGGAATCGATGGCTGCTGCGATGTCCTCGCTAACCCAGCCCGACTTGCCCACCAACGACAAGCCATGTTGAATGATACTTTCGGTCCCAGTCTTTAGATATTCAGTAAGATCACCGATACTTACTTGGCTGAGCTTAAGGAATAAGTCATGGCGATAATCATGCGAAATCAGGTTTGCTGGTAATTCGTATAAGATGAAAGTGGCAGCGACCTTAACCAGTCTAAATAGCTCTGCGATCCGGGCCTCGTGAATACGCAGCGCCTGGTGAGCGAGCACTGAAAACATTGGGAGGTCTGTCTCGTGAAAATCAAAGAATCCCGTCAACACTTTATTGAGTCTTTGGCTGCTTTCGTGGATGAGGGTCAACGACGTTTTGGTGAACACAGTGCCTTGAGGTATGACGTCCAGGATCGGTATGAGTCCATAGACTGCACGCAAAACAGCCTTCATAACAATAATGAACCAGTAACACACATACCCAACACTACCGATCAGTGTGTCAATTGCCACATCGGCGGTGATTGACAGCATGGTAAGAGGGACGCTCACAAAAAGCTGTATGGGACTGGTGAGAAACACTAGGGCAATCTTTCCCCAAAGGTAAGGTAGCCAGATACCAACAGCTATTGTAAATGAAATGAGCAAAGCACTGAAAACACCATTTTGCAAGAGACCAAATATTGGCCCTTGCATGCCGATGAGCTCCAGGATTCCCTCAAAATCATCTGCCTCCTCTACTATATCTGCGTCGTTTGCATCTTGATTTGCTGGCCCAGCTACTTGTTCTTGCCAATCGGCAGCACCATCACCGGCTGCTTCATTTTGTCCGTTTGGTACTGGAGCAAATGGTGCCTCTAGAGCAGGTTCTTCGATGTCATGGGCATCACCATCCTGCGCCCTGGTATCTGGCTCAGCTAGTGGAGTTAGGTCTCCCCAAAACCAATCGAGGACTCGATCTAACAAAGTCTGGTCGTTTGCTTGTGTAGATTCGGTAGCATTGGCTGCAGGGGTGGTTGTGTTTCCTTCATCTGCAGTCAAGGAAGAAGGCTCCAGATGCCCTACTGGGTTGGCAGAAGTATCCATATTTTCAACTGTAGGTTCAGCATTGCCTTGCCCAGTTTCACCAGTTTGAGCTTCGCCCGGTACATCTAAGTTTTCGGTGTCGACGCGTGCATCTTTAGCTAGTTCGAAAAGCGGCCCGGGCGCTTGTGTTTCTGAAAGTCTTGCTCCTGGTTGGTTGATATTGATAGACACTTCATCGTCGAAGATCTCCCGAAGGTGACCCCTTGCACTGAGACTAGGAGCAGCAGACGACTGCGCGTCGTTTGATCCTTGAAGTTTTGTCATTGCATTCACGACCCAGCCAAGATCCTCTTCCCGGCCTTCTTCTTGAATAATCTGTAAAATTCGATCGGGGTTTCCTTCACCTCGGGCCCACAATTCTTTAAATGTATCGATACCAGGCCATGTTTGGTTAGCGGAGCTGGCAGCTGTCTCTTCAAGAGTGCGTTGGATATTTGAGGCGTCATCAAGAGAATTTCGTGATGGTAATGTAGGACGAGAACTTGATGCTCGCATTGGAAGTATGGGGCGAGAATCAACCGCTGTAAACTCTGGTGAGGGTGCCCGGCTGTCAAAAGGCCACTCGTCATCGGAAGGAGGATGTTCTCCCATATCCGATCCGCTTTCATCATAATCATCGCCTGGCCGTTCTCCTTCAATGTCTGGTTGTATATCGTGTGCATCGGCTGCGTCATCCTGGGCACGATTATCGGCTTGGTTGCGATCATCGGCGATCAATTGCACTACAGCGTCTCGCTCTTCCTCCGCAACGTTGACAACCGGTTGCTGCTGGACCACCCATTCCCGAATTAGGAATACCAAGATGAAAGATATCACGACAAGTAGAGTGATCAGCTGCCCTTCCAAAGTATCGATCACAATGTTGTTGACTGTTGGAGACGACGTCAACGAATTCAGAAAAGTGACGTTGGAAAGCCACGATGGCTGGCGAGGGCGTGTAGACAAAGTGGCGTTGATCTGATTAGGGCTGCTCTCGTTTGCTGCCGATGTTGTGGAAGCGAATAGCCCCAAGAAAACTCGCTTGGCGATTGCGAATACCATAGGCTCACCAGCCGAAAAGTTGAGAATCGATGTCATGGGAGATAATATATTCGACGGTTCGGATGTTGCGGCTGGGGCGGAGGTCGACCCTGCAGAATTACCGCCAGCCAACGACTGAGTGATCAACGTTGTCCCATTCATTACCGCTTGCATGTTGGTTTGATTCGAGTAGGGGCTTGAAGCTTGTGAACTTGGCCATCGTCCATCGGCGAGCCAGAATAAAGCACGCCATATGGCACGCATCGACCACGGCAACCATCCAAGCCAAACGAAAGCGACCAAAACGAATCTGAGCCATGTAAGTAGTGAACGAAGCCCCAGAACAGTCAACTCCTTCACAAAAACCGGCGCCGGTAGTTCAGAGGGCATATTGGGGTCGTATAGTTTGGTGAACCGAAAGGGCGTCTTGCAGAGCTCGCAATACTTCTTCTGCGAATGAGAGAGCCATTCCATCAGGCAGCTTTGGTGAACAAATTTAATACTCCCGCTGCATTTGCAGGGATAGAAAAGCGGTTCTTCAGGTGACCCTTCCCCACGACATATTCGGCATGTGTCCGGGTCCTCTATTCCTTTGCCTTTCACACTTGTGTTGGACGAATATGCCATGACGTCGGGGAACGGCGAGGAGCCTCGTAACGGGCGCTGATCAAATTCACCCTCCATGGTAGCGCCGATACTGCTACCAGTGTGACAAAATATCCTGTATTATATCATGTCAAAAGCCACGAAGTGGTGCGGAAGCACGACTATTATTGAGAGTAGCGAGTGTTATCCATAAGGCTGAAAGCCTAGACAAAGAGGAGGTTCGAATTAGGTTGCAGAAGGTGTCCGCGAGAGGGTTTCGGGCGAAAGCGATCGAAGGAAGTCCTGGAGAGACGGAGAACCTGGCTGATTTTCTGGCGGATCAGACCGTGGAAGGACAAAGGTACTAATAGGTGCTCAACTCGCCAGGCTGGGAGTCTTGGGATAGGCAGACACAGAGCCATGCGAGCTAACCGTGTTGGGCTAGCGCAACGATGTGGCACGCTTTGGATGACTAAGGATATCGCTAGCTTTAAATGACCTAGCTGCAGCACAGACCCTGTGTATTTGTCACGTAAGATTGATTAATACATGCACAAACCCAGCGTAATCAAAAACAATACCCGTATTGCCTCGGTCCACAGAGCTATGATCTCAGCGTATGGTCGCGCTCTTGACGTGACCATTCGATCCCCGAGCGCTTTGCCCAAGCGACAACAACTCGCACCTCTCCTTTCTGTTTTCTTCGCCAACGTTTGTTTGCGCTTTCACTTTTTTTTCAAATCAACTTTGGAGGAGCCCGTCCTTCACCTGACCTAACGGCACTCCGACGCGGTTTCTTTTGCACGTGTCAGACCACCAGAATTTTAAGGGAAAGCTCGCGACACCAGTCTCTCACCATCGGCTTATCGGTATGATTTATTAGGTCGACTGCCCCTGGATCTGCTTTGGAGGTCTGTCATAGGCTGCTAGAATAGCAGTTTCGTTAATGCGACATTTCTCTGAGTGTTACAAAAAAGCGCCCAACTTGACACCGGAGCAAGGCTTGATCGACCATGGCGTCCGCGCAGAGCAATAGAGTGCCTAACGGCAAACCCGTTGAATCGTCGACAGATACGTCGAAGACACAGCTTAAGCAAAGGAAAGCGAGTAAACCTCGGCGCAGTTATATCACCTGGCTCCTAGCCCTCAGTGTGAGGTAGGTTGATCCGATTTTCCAACACGGAGTTGTCGTCTAATCTTAATTTCCAGATTATTTGTTTGGTACACAGTCCTCACGCCGTTTTTCCAATGCCCATCGGATATATCTGAACTCGACGACTCTTCTCCGCGCGTTTGCAAGCCTTATTTGATTGCTCGATCGCATATTGATCCTCACATCGATCCCTACTACCAAACCTATGCGGCTCCTTATGTTGAGTTGGCACGGCCATATGCGCAAGGTTTTAACGAACACGTATATACTCCTGCGTCAAAAGTTGCAAAACATGGCTATCATACCTACGGTGCCCCTGCTCTCGCTAAAGGGCGCGAGTACGGCCAGCAACAATGGGAAGCGGTTGTATTGCCGCAGTTGAAGTCCGCACAGACAAAAGCGAATGACCTTTATACGAGCAAGGTTGATCCACATTTGCAAAAAGCCATTCTCGTCTCATCGCCGTACATTGACCCCCTCACCACCAAGGCCACTCAGTTGAAGGACGAATACTTTTTGCCTGTATATATTTGGTCGAAGCCTTTCATCGGTAAGGCGTACATTTCTGGTCAGGTCTTCCTCGTTGAAACCGCGATTCCTGTGGCTCACCAAGGCTGGTCTTCTTTGGTTGTCTTTACCAGGAGCAACCTGCTCCCTACCGTGACTGGGTTGTATAGTGAAAATGTGGAACCGCAACTTGTCAAGATTGGGGAAAGACTAGCCTCTTATCGTGAAGGAAGGAAATTGAGAACAGTCGTCGATGAATTCGAAAGGTAAGCAAAATGATTATTTTTGCTATGACATTATTCCCATTGCTAACCAACCATAACAGCACTTCTGAGACATTGAACACAGAGCCTGTATCTTCGACGGAAGAACCTGTCAGTGACACAACTACAACTACTACTGCAAGTTCCACAACTCAGGCTCCTGAACCAAGCACAACCCCAACACCTGAGCAGAAATTTGTGGATTCTCGAGAACAAGTGGCTTCCGACCTAGAGCTATGGCAGCAAAAGTTCGCTGCCGCCGCTGATAAAGGAGCCGAAGATCTGAAAGATCGAATTGATGAGATTGTGACCAGCCAGCTCGAGAGCGGAGCTAAAACACATGGCACAACTTTGCTCGAAGCTTTGATGGCTGTCCAAGACCACGAGATAGCAAACATCAAAACGCACATCAACGATCTTGTTCAAAATTTGCCCCCGCACCGTGCTCCAGAAGAAGAAGAGACGGCAAAAGAGGATCTTCTTCAGTTTATTCGAGCGGAGGGCACTACGATCAGAGACCGTGCCCATGCACTCAGACAGTGGCACATTTCTTTTGAACAGGAACTAGCTCGTCGAGTTGGCGCCGCCACAAACTCCACCCTCGATGTATTGGACGGAATCCGTGATTTTGGACTTCAAGAGATTGGTACGCGGTGGACCTGGATGGATGCCGTTACCTATAAAGATTGGGCCAAGCTCCATGCACTGAGGAACAAATCCAACGATTGGCATGATCAGATTTACCAAGTCGGATTGCAACACACAAAGGTTGAGGAAGCTAAGGAGGTATCTGGTGATATCCTTGCCCATGGAATGGCCATTGCTGAAGATACCGCCAAAGAACTTTCCCGACTCAAGGAAGTTGGAAAATGGAAAATCCAGGCGAGAGAGGTCAGCGACAATTTTGAAACCAGAAGCGAAGCACCACCGCCGTTGCCAGAACCTGAGGTAGAACCCGAGGTGGAATCTGAGGCAGAGCTTGAGGAAGAACAAGTAGAAGACGGCAGTTTGGAGACGGAGGACGAATTCGCCGCGACCCTCAATCCGGAGACGAATGAACCTGAAGAAGCTCCTGTTTCTGATGAAATTGTATCCACGACCACTATCGAAATCGAGTTGGCTGAAGAAACGCCCACGGCCGTCGAAAACACAGCGGACGCTGAAGTGCCAACTCCAACGCCTTCTGTAGATACAGCAACGGAGGAGTCTGAAACGGAGGAACTCGAACCAGAGGAGTCCGAGGCAGAAGAGTTTGACGAATTCGATTCCACTGAGGAAAACACACCCATCCCTACTAGCGGTAAAGTGTGGGGTGGTGCTGCTGCTCAAGCTGTACCAAACCGACAACCGATTATGGATGATGAGGAGGAGCGCCTTCAGTTCGCTGAACAACTTACAATCTTTGCCGGCGAGGCTGGCGAACGCTTTATAGAATCTACCAAAGCCGTGAGACAGGCATTGCTTGACCATACCAACATCCCCACCTTCGGTGAACAGGCTCATGAGCAATACTCCCGCGCACTGGCCGCTGCATCAGAGGCTTTGTATGGCGAATCTAGCAATGATTTTGCAGAGTCGGTTTCTGAGAAATATCAAAGGGCCATTTCAGCGTAAGTTTCGGCAACTTGGGTAATTAATTTTCATTGTTGACTTGTTTATAGGGCCTCTTCTGCCTTCTACGGAGCCCCCAGTTCTGCCCCCAGTGCTGGGCCGTTGGAATCCATCTCATCTATTGCATCCTCTCGTCTGCAAGAGGGCTTGAGTATTGCCACCGCACAATACTCCAGCCTAAAGGCATCCATTGCACCAACTCCATCAAGCACCCAAGACCCTATTTTCCTCGATGCTCAACGCCGTTATTATGAGGCCATCGGAATTGCTCATCATCGCTATACTGAGTTTATTGCTTCGGCATCTGAAGCCGTGTTCCCAAGTCCTACGCCAACCCCAGAACCTGTGAATATCCAGGGAGTTCTAGAGGCCGCAATCCAACAATTTCATCAAGTGTCTTCCCTTGCATCTTCCAGTCTCACGGCCATCATCGCCGATGCCAGCGCCATGGCCGGGTCTGGGGAAGGAGATGATGCTCGTGGAATTGTGGAGGATGCAGTGTCCAAGTACAGCAGCGCCATGCTAGCAGCCTCTGCAACACTTTCCTCGGCTTCCGAGTATGCTAGTTCCGCCATCTACGGACCGGTTGAGACAGAAACAAGCACGACGAGTGACACTTGGGAGGATTTGGTTTCGCGGGCTAGTGAGCACATATACGGCGCGCCCACGGCTTCGCCTGACCCAGCAACTGCCGTTGAAGAAGCCAGCAGCAGTATCAGCAGTGCTACAAGCCAGATCAAGGATGAGTTATGATGGATCAACGAACTTTTTTTTCTTTACTGAAGAAACGACACACTGAATAATATCAACACAAAAAAAAAAATCGCCAAACAGTGGCGGCTATTTTGGAAAGAATGTTTCGTGTCTGTTGAATATGTTTTTCTTTTGTCATGTTTCGGAAACCCTTATGATATCCTGCAGTTTATTTTTATTTTTACTTCGTTTATTACGCTTCATTTGGGTAGAAGACTTTTCTTGTACACTAATCATCTTTAACCCAGTTGTTGGATTGGTAGAGAATTTATGTACCATGATTATTTCCACATTCGTAATGCTCAAATCTTGATCATTCGACAAACTCCTTAAAACTTTTATTGTTTTTTCACGAAGGCTCCAAGTACATATATTACATATTCAAGTCCTCACGCACAACTTTCTCATTAGCTCACTAGAGCACTTAAGACCTAGCCCACCTCCGAAGATTCGTTAAACTCGTATGAAGCCCCGAGGTGATTAACGGAAGTCCAAAGGCAGCGAAGACTGTAAAAGCCGTTAAGCACACTAGGGATACCCAGTATTTCCACCAAGAAACATTGTCCGGGACTTGCTTCATACTGAATACTGCCTATTGCAGGGTTAGCCCTTTTTCAAGTGTTAACAATATGCTTCGATGATTTAACAAACCGTTATGAACGTCAAGGGAAGATACAGCTAAAAACCAGTTGGTTAGTCGAACTTGATCCACTGGCTATGGGCTTGTTTATCTTACAATTGTTATGCGGGTGAGCAGCTGGATATTGTCTCCTTGACGAGTTGCAGTGATGCTCTCAGCAAGAGAAGAGGCATTAACAAGCTACAAGGTCGTTAGTTCTGTAATATTAGCCACAAAATGATAAGTACTCACAATACTAGACAGTTTCTCCAAAGTTTCTATTCTTTGCTCCATGATCATATGCAAAGCTCGCAGCTCAGCCATATGCCCTTGTATTTGATAGAACCGTTGCCGAAAATTATCGTACAAGACACCGGACTTGTCCAAGTCAAAATTAATACTTTGATTCATGTCAAAGGCATTCCATGTAGCAACGAGTTTGGCCAGTGAATTTCGGAGCCGTCGCAGAATTCCCAGAACCCAGGTGTATTCCTTGGTTCTATCTAGGTTTGGGTCATCTTCGAGGAAAGCGTCGAGAGAACCTTTGTTTATCTCGCCCTGTGTTTTTGTAACGATTCACGTTCAAAAGTGAGAAACACGAGGCGCATCATAGACAGATGTAGACTGATGGACAAGAAATTCGCTTACATGCGGATCCAAATAGTCCTCCAGTACTTGGACCAACACCGTCCACTCTGCCGTAACCTGGCTCATTCGTATAGCCAATACAGCCAGAAAATAAAACCGAGGATCCCAAATCGGCCAATCGCATGGTCTTTGACCTCCAGACGGACCATCCAGTCTATTTTTGAGGTATTCGTCAACTGAATCCTGCTCTGTACAATAGTCGTCTTCGCAGAAGTAAGCAGTCCAGAAGAAATCGTCCAAGGCACAGATTATCAGAGAGAATTGAGACTCATAGATGCAGTCTTGTAAACCAGAGTCTGGCGGTCGAAAATAACGAGCTGTCCTAAGCCCCCTGGGGTCGGAATACTTGGTGCTATCTGGACGGAGAATGTAATGCGGTAGATGGAATTCCAGGACAAATCCTAGAGTCTATTCAATCAGTGCTCGTCTAGTGTAGAGCTCTCAGGGGATATAATACATACTTGAGACACGTTCATGTGGGCTTGAAATTCGACATGTTTTGATAAAAAGGATCGAAAATTCGGAAGATGCAATTGTGGTACGTTGCATATCAAAGCCAATGCGATCTGCGGTGTCAAATCTGATATGTACCTGGAGCTTGTTAATGTTTTCACTCTGTACGACGATGAATAAGATATTGACGTACACTACCCTGCGCTCCGAGTTCAGTTTTCGCTGTTTAAATTGTAAGATAAAGCTAGTAACGATAATGCCAACAGTGAATAAAAACGAACAAAAAGCAATACAGGGAGAAGATGGTTAAACAAATTCTTTGGAGACATAGACACAAAAACCTCAAACATACCGGTTCTCTAAAGCGTTGAAACAAGGTTTGCACATCGGCACCGTAAACCTCAGCATTTTCCCCTTTCGGTGGACGCTGATTATAGATATCAGAGTTCCACGGCCGCTGTATAATGCCTGTGTTCTCCGGGATATTCAGTTTTATACAAGGGTCACATCTATCATCCACGATGACGGGTATCTTGTTTTGGCCAGTAGTGTCAGCTTCAACATCATGTACAGAGCGAGCCCCTGATCGTTCCAGGAATTTGCGTAAGTTTTCATAACGCCGGGGGGGCTCCAAATCGCTTTTGTAGAATTTGAAAAATGAATTAATGACAGTTTCTCCGTTTTCAACAGGCAGCCGATCATCCTGGTGATTGTATAGATGCGGTTGTCGAGTAGCAGGTGCTTTCCACCGTACTTCATTCCAAGGTTTGTTATGGCTATGTATATGATTTTGAGTCAAATCCATGGATATCGACTTTTAATGGCTAGGAAATGTGTATGACGATGTCACTAAATAAAAAAAATAATGAGAATTGCCGTCAAAGTATACACGAAGCTTGTCTCTTGGGTGATTTTACTAAAGCTCTGTTAAAGCTTCAGGATCCGCCAAAATGACATTAATCCAGAAAGAAAAGTGAAAAAATAATGAAAAAATACTCTCGAATTTCTTCAGCAAAGAACGTAGTTGGCGGTGTAGACAGTCTTCGTTGGGCGCTCAGTCACAAGGCTGTGCTAATTACATTTTATTACCTCGCTAATCGTCCAAGGCTGAATATTTTCCTGTCTTTTCTTTTCTTTTTTCTTTCCCTCACTATTCCAGCAAGCGTCGTCAGCCTTGAGACAACTACACCTAGATGATTTTAAAACGAACCTCGACAGCTGTTTTTTCTGATAGGCATGAGAGGTCCAGTATGAAAACAATATTTATAGCACTTAGTAGTTTAATAGCTCGATACGAAGCCCTCCATGTGGCTTGGGTATATTATTTTCCAGGCTTCTCCACAAGCCAATTGCCACCCCACACGTCTCTCTTCAGTGGGGTCCACTAGTTAAGTGAGCCCGGTGTAAATGAAGGCTTTAAGCCTTGTCGGTCGCTGGCAGGCTGAATCTCACAGTAACAAGAAGCGCGAAGAAAGAAAAATCAACACTTAATATCTTCAAAATAAGATTTAAAATAAACAAAATAAACCTTTGGGTACTTAAAATAGTGTACTAATTCAATTGACCATCCTACAATTAGCGCATACTGGGTGTCCGCAGGAAACACAGCGCGGCGATGGTTCGTAGTTCTGTAATGAGCCAAGGCAAAGGCATTGACACTGTAAAACGGTCAAATTTCGAGAAGAAAGTGGATGATTGTCATGGATACTCACACAAAAGTATGCCAGCGGCCCTCTCCAGACAACCAGTCCTTTTGCGGCCGGAGAAGGATTCTGGCACTTAGAGCACTTTTGGTGTTTGCATGACGCGCATTCTGAGGCGTTGGCGGAGTTCCACTTTGAGCATGTTTGGATACACTATGAATATTCTTTCTTAGCATTTCGATAACCTTTGAAAACATAAATTATAGAGGTGCTCACGCAATACCAATCTTGAGACGACATTTTCCCAGGTGGATTTAAATCAACACCTCCCTCAAAGCCACCCGATCCTTCGTGTCCAACGCATGGATACATCGTAAAAGTCGAACAAGAAGCTAGGTTGATCCGTGAGGTCTATAATCAGTTATATCAGTAAGTAGAAGAGAAGACGTTGTATGACGAGAATCAGAAAATTCCAAGCCGTGGGATTCTTAAACTAATTTCAATTCACGAATCATCGTGTGGTCGTTGAACGCAACCACAAGGCTGTGTAGTTGTGGCCCAATCGAAGCCCAGACGGCCGAAAGGCCCCGAATTTCCACGGTTGTATACAAGGCTGTGAGATCTTGGCGGTTACCGATAGTGTCATTTACAAATATCATTATATATAACTGATCTACATGTACGAAATACGAAGGCGAAAGAAAAAGATTAAATAAAACCAACATTTGAAATCCTATGGTATAACGGAACTGCTTCCCTTCCTACCACAACGAATTATCCCTCTGGCCCTCGAATGATCAAAACATCAAGATGGAGTGTCCTCAGGTTGCGCGTAAAAATAGCGCGATTTCATCATCGGACATATATATATATATATAGTTGTATAGTGTTGTACATGTGGTGGTATAATGGTATATATAGGAATATATATATAAGTATATATATAAGGGCAGTCCTCAGGTTGCATGCGGTGAAAGTATTGCTTTCATCATCGGGCAGTCAAGTCAAGCTGGTGGGAGCGAAGAGTATTAGAACTCTCCCCCTAAATCATCCTCAGTCTCGCGTTGTGGGATTTGATCAACGCTTCAAAGTAAAGACATCATCGGACAGTTCATGGCTCACACCAATAAAAGGCAGTGGGCAATAGACACTCTCAAAATAGGTCTCTTTGGACAGTCCTCAGCTTGCGCTTCGTGCAAGTGGCAACGTGGCAACGCTTCATCATCGGACAGTAGATCTAAACCCACAAAAAGCACTGGGCAAAAAAAACTCTCAGGTTTCTCTCTCTGGACCACCCTCAGTGAATGCATTGAAAAGTGCTCAATGCTTCGAACGAGAGACATCATCGGGGATCCGTTTGTGATATGAAGGAAAAGATGTGGTAGTCAAAGTAGTAGATATGTGGCAGTCATAGTGGTAGATAGGCCTGGAATAGAAACAAAAATTAGAAAACGCCTCAAGATTCTTGGATGGGGATGGCTACAACCTGAAAGCTCCGTGGTCCTCTGCTCAACTCTCTCGTTGCCCTTGTCAGACGTGTGTGGTATGGTTGATATTGCTTGCCCAGTGTTTGCTTGCCCAGTTTTGGTCTGATCGGTGTCAGCCATGAGGTGAAGTTGAGAATGGACGTACCACTTGGAGAGAATATTGCAGGTGCTGCAGAGAGAGAGAGAGAGAGAGAGAGAGAGAGAGAGAGAGAGAGAGAGTCTGTGTGTGCCACGGATAGAGAGAGCCAGAGAGAGACAGAGCCTCGCAGCAAGCAGCAAGAACAGAGAACCAATGGACTAGGATCAAGATGAAGATAAAGACGAGACAGCCGCTTTGCAACAGACTCGCTGTGGGAAGATTTTGAAGACAGCGACTTTGCAGAACGCTGTGGAAGAAGGATGGCCAGCCGCCTTTCAGCAGACTGTGGAAAGGATAGCTTTGCAGCGCACCTTGTAAAAAGTTTTGGAACGGAGGCCACACAAGGACGCTCCATGAGAAGGAGAGAAAGAGAAGGAGGAAGAAGAGGGGGATAAAGAAGACGACCGGGGGAGTGGGTCCCAGTTCTTCACCGAGGGAAAATGTATGGCAGCCGTGGCAGGCGCGAGGCAGAGCTGGCAGGTGCGAGGTAGAGGTGGCAGGTGGCAGGTGGCAGGGCGTTTGACACAGTTGCCTAATTGGGAAGGAAACCCACTCGCGGTGTGTTTCTTCCTAGTCACCTGATTATCAGTCGAGATATTACGTGTTTGAAACGATACACATACTACTCTCTGATTTCGTGGGATATCTGAGCGCTGGTGGTGTATGTCTATCTAGACTTTGGTGTTGAGGCTCAATGTTGTTTACATTACTTTTGATGTTCTTATGGAAGGGTCTGCCGTACTACATATATGTATCTCGGTAATACGCTTTTAATTGATATGGCTAATAGTTGTATTAATTTGTAATACAAAATTACCCCTATCAGATATTTTCTTGACGCTTTTTTAGACTTATCACCAGCATCCTGGAGAAACCTTGAACTGTCAACTGTCCAACGAACCGCCTACAAAGGAATAAAACACACATTGAACAAACTACTGCAACAAGTCTTCCATTTTTGGGTATAATGAATAAGCACAAACAACAAAAAACACCAACTGTTAACCCCTTCAGGGCTTAAACAGTAGGGAGAAGAAAAAAATAGACAGTATAAATAAATCCGTAGGGACATACTGAAAAAAGACAACATTTGAAAAACCTCCGGACACTTCTTTTTGTTTCGTCTCTTCATCACCATTTCACATTTCTTCTAGACTTCCCCTTCTAAGCAAAATCCCTCTATGTTGTAGCATTGGCCATCAGCTCAGCCAAGTCTAGCGCCTAGTCGTTCCACATTCCAAAGTTTAAAGCTCGACTGCAGTCGAAGATCCGCGTGTAGCAGCACTGTCGAGTTGCTGTTCAGGCTGTTTTGACATATTTGCCAGGGTTTCCAACATGGTTTCACGCGTGTCGTTGGTCAATTTATCCACATCGGCCGGGCTAAGGTCCTTGGTCTCGATGGGAGGGAGAACTAATCCTCGTTAGCAAAAAGAATTTCAAGTAATAACATGATCTAAGGAACCAACCTTTGACCTTGATCGAACCCGCATTGAAGCGCATGGCACGAACACTCAGAACATGCGCGTAGTTCTCCACCACCACGGGCACAACGGGGACTCCGGCCTTGACGGCCAAATGGAAAGCCCCCTTCTTAAAAGGCAGAAGCTCAGGCTTGTTCGTGTAGCTTCGTGTACCCTCGGGGAAAATAAAGACGCTCTGCTTGTGAACCTGCATCTCGTTCGCAGCTCCATCAAAGGCCTTCATGGCAGTCTCGCGGTTTGCCCGATCAATAAAGACCGTCCCAGACAGGGCCATAAACCAGCCGAGAAAAGGCATTTTCTTCAGCGACTTCTTCGCCGTGACACTGCAGTATGGCGGGAATATAGCACCAAGCATGAGAACGTCGAGTTCCGTCTGGTGGTTTCCAATGAAAACAGCCGGCCGCGTAGACAGGTATTGCTCACCCTCCACAATATCAAACTTCACGCCAGTGGTGAACCACATAACCCATTTGAAGCTTCGGGCAGTCGCCCATTGCGACACTCGTCCGTATCCCACCAGGCGGAGAACTATCGAAGCAATGACCCCATACGTAGCGCACACGAGCAAAGAGAGGTAAGAAGACAAGCACCTGGCGATAAAGCCCGTCTTGGGTACCTTTGCTGCTGAGAGAGCGAAAAGTGAAATGGTCAGGGTGAAGTACGAGGCCAATCCCGTAGTGACATAAGAAAGGACCGACATGACGGATATTGGGTACGGCGAGGTACGGTTGGATATAGTTGCGAGACGGAAGGTTTGAAAAGAACTAGGTTCTCAAGCGCTCGGCTGTTCTGCCGATAGAGGTATTCAATAGACGGGGGCGTTTGTCTGTCGTGTCTGGCAAGCTCTTGCAAGCGCTGGGAGGGGGATTTTGTTGAGACTCGGCGGCGACAGTTACCGGGAAATAGCCATGATCTCAGGGCTGCTAAACGAGGATTGAAGCTTATAATCGAGTGAGTTGGAATTTATCCAGCCCGGCGACGCTGTAGGCAAGGTATAAAACAAATGGCGGGTGAGTACGTCTGGTGATCCTGGGAGCTCGAGGTCATTCTCCGTCAGGGCCCATGTGATGATCCTTCCCCACAGGAAACTACTCTCACCGCCTTCCTCGGCGCCGGTCCGAGGCAGACTAAGTATATACTACTATTCTTATGATATGCTCCTCAGAATCAGTTTGCTGGTTACGATAAAGGCTGTAAAAATAATGAGATGCAGAAGCATCGAGGCATTACATTCATTAGTGAACGTTACTATCAGCTTTGCCCAAATGACATCATCAACATCATCGCTGAGAAAAATAAAGCACGTCGTGAAGCATGCAAAAATATGGTACAGCGAAGCAAAGTCACCAGGCAAAGTCCCTAGTGTCCAATCCTGGAGTATTTCTCGAGGAATAATGGAATCGTCAAACCACAAACTCCTCTTCCGATGTCGATATGCTTAAAAAAGACAGTCCACCGCAACGCCAAACCATCGTAATGCATGTCCGATTAGAAAAATAGTTCCCAATCAGTGCGCCAGATTATGCAGAGTGTGAATAGCATGTTCGTTGGAAAATTCCATAGAACACATTAGCTGATCATGTACACGTCAAGCCATGTCAGCATCGTCCTCATCGTCGTCCAAAGCTTCCATCGCGTCTTTGATGTATTGCGCTGCCTGTAGATTTGGGTTAACAACTGGTAAAAAGAAGGAGAAATCGCTGTTTTGTTTACCTTGGGATCAAGATTGAGGGCAGCTGTGAAATGCTTGATAGCATTAGCCTTGTCTTGAAGTACTTTGTACAACTTTCCAAGTAGGTAATGGACATTTGCTTCATCTGGAGCAATGTCCTTCAGAACTTTTAGTTCTGCCAAAGCCAATTTGAATTCTTCGAGTTTCATGAGAACACGTGCTTTCCGGAATCTGGCCAGGACCGATTGCGGAGCCAGTGATGTGGCACGGCTGTAATGGAACAGGGCGGTCTTGGGGTTGTTCATCTTCTCGATAACAAGACCAATGCAACAAATAAGAACCGCGTTGCTCGGGTTGATCTGAACGGCGTTTCGGTAATGCTGTTCCGCATACTCTAGCTTGCCCATCTTTTCATACACCTGGCCAAGGCCGTACCAAGAGTTGTAATGCCTGTTGTCCGCATTTATTCCACTTCGGAATGAATCAAGAGCTTTGTCGTATTCTTCATTGGCGACATATTCGTGTCCCTGTAAAGCGAATGCATAAGCAAACCGAGGGTTTAACTGTGTTGCTCGCTTGAAGCACTTCAATGCTTGTTCGTGGTCACGCTGGTGCGAGAAAGAGTTGCCAGCAGCACACCAGGCCTCGGGTGATAGGCGATCTGCCTCCATCAGTTCGTGAGCCAAATATGACAGCTCCACATCATGTTTGAGATGCCAAAGAACGGTGGAGTATATCTCCATGTCCTCCAACCGAAACGGTGCCAAAGTCTTGACTCGGATAAAGTACTTTTCAGCATCCGAGTATAAGGCTTGTTCATAATAGGCACGTCCTATTTGCGAAAGCACCCATGGAGTTTCGCGTTGACCTTGTGGCAAGAGATTCAGAGTCTGAATAGCTTCCGGACATTTATACCGCGCCAGGTTAAAACAACCAGTGGCCAATTTGGCAAACAAATCTAGAATCCAAGAAAGTGCCTCAATTTCCTTTGTGCGATCAGGTGCCGTGCTTTTGACGTTGTTGCTGCTACTAGAGCTATTTGAAGACCCCGCTGGGCGACTTTCTTTACCATCACCATCCGGCCCGCTAGGCATAGGTTTCCTATTCCCACTGACTGCCCGACCCATGGATGACGTAGTAGCTGTTCGCCCTTTCGTACCGGTAGCCTTGACTTTCTTGACCTCTCGTCCCTCTCTGAGAGAAGACGTGGCTAGTTTGGAAGTTGTCGGTCTTATATGGTTGAGTAGTCGCGTGCTCCGTCGTTGCGGGGCACCGGGTTCAAGAGGCTGTGACAAAGTTGGATGTGCGACCTGTCCGGACACCGTCCGTTTCCTTTCGCCCATTGAAGGAACAGGGACAGGCTCTTCTTCTATGTGAACGGGATTTGAATCTTCTGTCTCTGCTCTGGATCGAATCCGGGATTTCAAAGCTGTGGTTCGCATTTTAGGAGGCGGGTCACCATATTCGGATTGCAAAGGCCTGTTCCGTCTAGCTGGCGCAAGAGGGGGTTCCCATGAATCATTAGAGGAGCCAGCCCCGTTCATGAGGCGAACGTCGTCGGACTCATTCTGAGCCACTGGGGTCTCCATTCCTTCATGAATCACGGCAGGCCCCACGGATGCGACGCTCACAGTGCTCCCATTGAGTTTTTCCCAGAGTGCTGAGCTTCCGTGTGATAGGCCAGAGTCTTGCTTTGAGGGATTGGAGAAAAATGGGTCGACATTGGGGTTCGTGTTCAGTTGTGTTTGCAGAGGACCATTGTGCGGCACGGTTTTATCGGACAGCGCAGTCGAATCGGGCAGGGGTGCGGCTTGCACCATAGCGACCAGTTCGGGTGTCAATTTGTATAGATTCGATACTTTGATATTGACCCCTTCACTCCATTAATGCAAGTCGATGAATGGAGGGACAGTATTTAACTCACCTGCTTCACAGAGGGCAGTAAACGCATCCCACATGAAGGGATTGAGCTTCAAACACTCGACATAGCATTCGACAGCTTTGCGAAGATCCTTGTTAGCTTGCCACAGCTTCCCTTGTAAACAAATAACTGCCGCCGCATCGGGGTAATGTTGCCGCCGCGTCTCGCTATGTTTATTCCAGTGACTCTTTGAGGCCCAAAGGCTGCGGCTGCGTTCCAACGCCGTAATTCCATCCATATACTTCCCCAGGTCGAGGCACGCTTGTGCAAAAACATACGAGCATCCAAGGTGGGTGCCTCTCGAACCGGCATTCCGGCTGTATTCCCAGGCGGCCTTGGGCTGGCCACTCAGTAAGTGACATAACGCAAGTAGGTATGAGGATTCTGATGAACGCGGTTCGTAGGCATGGAGACGGCCAGCCAGGAAGAGGGCATTATTGATGAGATTGTTGTCCAGGTGGTAATAGATGAGTTGCCTCAGCTGGCCAGATATGTGAGGGGTCGAAGGCGCCATGCTAGCGACGAGACGGCAGTGGCGCTAGATGCGTGACGAGGCGATATACAATGCGAGAAGAAGGCCAAGCGACTGCTCCTGCACGCATTGAGCGAAGTCGAAACGATGTTGCTCAGGTCACCCAAGAGCCACAACAAGAATGCCGCGTAAAATACTGGGTGGCGGTAGGCGTCCTGTTTGCTGAGTCGGCGGCGCTGTCCATGCGACTTGACAGCTGCAGCGACGGTGAGAAAGCCTGGGGCCCGGACTCCGAAATGAGCTTAGAAACCTAAGAAACGCATGTCGATCTAAGGATATACGGGATGGCTGTTCGAGATAAGCGTGCAGGGTGTCGATGAGGGAGTAAGAGGGCCGGTGGGCGCGTGGTGAGAGCTGCACGTTGCTGGTTGCTGGTGATGTTTTGGTGCATGCGGCGGAGGTTGTGGCGGCAGGCGGCAAAGCAGCAAGTGGCGCCGCGCGGTCGTGGAGGGCAACGGCCATTCCCGTTTGGGGCGCCTGCTGCTTGCGGCACTGTGCTCGCCGCTTCCATTTTGAACTCTTATACTCCGACCGAATCAGCTCACCTGTACAATTCCTCTGGAATTTCTGCTTCTTTTTCTTTTCCTTTTTACTTCTTTTGTTCTGGGCCCCATTCTCATGCTGTGATTCGCATATCCACGAAACCGGAGCCATTTTCAACTGCTGCGTGTCCCTTCGCCATGGCGCAGGTAAATTCCATCCAACTCTCATCAGCAAAATAACACTCCGAGATCAGCGCTTATTTTCGACGTTCCACAGAAAGCAGCCAAGTCCCTTGCATCCAAAAACGCCGCAACGCTCAATAGGACGCATCAGATCACCGTGCTTCTGCACTCGCTGTTCTGGGTCCTGCATTTTGTCTTCAATCGCCCCAGTGCTCTCCTGCCATACATCCTGCTCTCGTTTCCCGCCCTCGGCATTGAGTTTTATCTAGAACGCCTGGGTCGACCCCGCTATAATGCCCAAGATGGATCGTTGAAGCAGGCCGGTGAAGACATGGGTGCTTCCGGCTTGACCGAGTACATGTGGGATGTCACCTACTGGACATGGGGCTGCTTGGTTGCCGCCTGCGTGTTCGGTGATCGTGCTTGGTGGCTCTATTTGGCCGTTCCCTTCTGGTCTGTGTACCTGCTGTGGACTACCTTTACCGGTATGAAGAAAGGGCTTGCCGGTATGGGGGGAGGTTCCGGCGAAGCATCTGGTGGCGAATCTACAAGCAAACGGCAGCAGAAGTTGGAGAAACGGGGTGGCCAGCGCATGCAATATCGCTAGAAAAGTTGAGATGTAGTGAATTTCAGTCTTGTTGAGTTCATTTATATCCTATATATCGGCATTGTACCTATATGAAACATATGTATAGCCCAATCCAAAAGCAATTGAGGACAATGCATGCCGAATCTCAATTCCATTGTCAAGTATCAACGGTAGACTACTTGCATTAGATAATTGGGTTGGTCTACCATTATGGCAACTCCAGTGCCAGGAGGACCGAGAAAACACTTGCAGTGCAATGTCGTTGGAACGTTCAAAATCAGTGCTAGACAGGCTGGAGCGTTTCAATGATACAAAATACTCGCGTTATTCATTATTACTATCCACAGATCTCACACTGCTCTTGACATAAAACCAAAGTCCCAGATCACTTGTCTGACTTCTCCAAGTCCGAGCCCAAATCGTCATTTCCAGAGACTTGCTCTTTTGGTGCGATTACAAGCCACCTGATTTTCTTGGTCTCTTTCTCCTTCAGCACCGTACCCTCGGCGAGCACCTAAGCGACCGCCATATGCGCCTCCAACTGGCGGTTGCTGCCCGTTTTGGCGGGCTTCTCTTCTGGCTCTAAGCATGGTGAGAAAGTGTTGGTATAAAGAAAGGCTTGGGTATTGTGTTTAAAGAACAATTAAAGTCTTTACCTTTTTCCGTGGTTCTCTACCGCCCCTTTTATAATAAAGTCTTCTCAGTCGCCCCAGAATAAATCTCTTAGCAGATTATCTATCATCCACGTATATTACAGCGCAACGTTGCCGACAATATCCATGACGCAGTTGCAAGTTGCCTGGTCCAACAGAAAGATGTCCTGCTTTTCTGCATGCTCCCGAAGAATATCCACGTATGCCTTCGCCTCCTCGACGATTTGCGGGACATGCGCCATCGACGCCTTCATACTAAAAGCGTGGTGGAAGAGCTCTCTGGATCGCTTCCATTCCATTCCATTGCTATCAAAAAAAACTTGACCCACCTGCCATCGGGGTGATGAATGGAGCGAGGACATCCGGCTTGTCAAGGTCATGAGTCTGGCACGCCTGCACAGCGAGCTCAGGCGAAGTGATGGCAAGTATAGGGAATCCAAATGGCCAGACATCGACGTAGAAGCATGATTCAAGTCCGGCAGACTCGGAAGAGAGGAGCGCAAAGGAATCTGCTTGTCGGACATCCTTTGGGACTCGTTTGTTCAACGCAGCCAAGACGGGGATATTCCCAAGCAAAGGACTCCACGGAGGCATTGGCTAAAACCGTTGAAGAGGATATGTACATGGCAAGTCCACGAAGATTACGAACCATTCCTTGCTTCTTAAGGCGATAGAAGATAAGCCGCGCCCTCGCCATTCGGTAGAAAAAGGATGTCACGACGACCACGACCAAAGACACGGCAATGCCTTTCCACTCGATATTATTTCCTAAAATATATATATGTAATCTTGCTGCTTTATGAATTTAACTTTCTTTTTATATTATTTTTAATAATCTTTAGGAATGACTTTTTATTTTATTTTTTATAAAAAAAAAGACAGATAAACAGTAAAGTAGCAAGAATTGAGACTTCTTTTTAGAAGAACAAAGAGAAGCGGCGCGTGCTTGCCTAAAAGCTAAAAGGGACAACCTGCGTAAACGCGCATGATGACTGCAGCATACCCCAGCACTTGACAAGACAGGGGTTTGGGCGGTTTAATACGGTCTATTATTACATAAATGGAGTATGTTCTGAGCTGAAAATTCCTCGCAAGGCATTTAAGTATTATGATGCGCTCTTTCTCTGGCCTCACACCAGCGTACTGCCGTCGTCAAGATGACTGGCGAGAACAGTGTAGGGAGAATCCATAAAAATGCTTTCATTGTAAGTCTTATCTACCTCATAATTCTGCCAGCCACTAACTATCCCAGATTTCCACATCTATCCTCTTTGGGTTCGCAATACTGGGTGTGGCCATACGGGTTCTCATCCGATTCTACTTGCGAAGAGAGAGGCTCTTGATTGACGATGTGTTTATTCTCGTGGCCTTTGCATTTCTACTCTCTAGCTTTGTCATTCTTTACCACGAATTGATTGAACCCATGTACCTAGTGGTTGGGCTGCAGACTGGAGTCCAAGGTATTGCACCTCCTGCCGACTTGCAAAACGTGTCCCAAAGGTACCGCGACTGGAGTGCCGTTTGCCTCACAACAATTTGGTGTGCATATAGCGCAGCGAAGCTGAGTTTTCTTTTTTTCTTCAAGAGATTGATTGACAGCCTTCGATATTGGGTGATCTATTGGTGGGCTATCACTATCTTCAGCTTCGTCAATGCAGCCTACGGGGTCGTGGTAGTCTTCGTCGACTGTCCTTATTTTGCATATAAGGAACAATGCAAGTCAATGACTTCCATAGACTGGTCTAGTGCTGCAATTCTAACGACACATAGTTCAATGCTCGACAAGACGCCAAACACGAGTCATAGCTATCGAGTCCATTGCGCTCATGGTGGCAGACACCATAGGTGACTTGCTCGGTTTGCTGTCCACCTCAACATATATATCCATTTCTGGTTCTAATTTAAGGCAGTCCTCGTTATCCCATTCTACGTCATCTGGAGAATCCGCGTGCAATTACAGCAAAAAATTATGTTGACCTTTTCGCTGTGCCTGACGGTCGTTATGATCGCTCTTTCTATCATCCGTGTATGTGGCCTTATGAACGATGGTCTCATCGATGCAATCTGGGAAATGTACTGGCAATTTCTCCAAGCCGAAGTTGGAGTGTTGCTGGCTGCAGCAGTTGCATTTCGGTCTTTCTTTTTGACACGCAAGGAGACTATTGCTCCCGCCCACTCGGTCAAGAGGGGGTTTATACAGTCATTGGCCAGGGCACGCAAGCACCGCCACCCGAACAGTTTTCCAGACTCTTGGGACCAGATACCGGGGGCAGAATTGGATTCTTTGCCTCTCAACACAGCAAGCCACCCAGATAACGCGAGAGAAACGCCCCGGTTGTCTGAGCATGCTTCCAAAGCTGAAAGCGTCACCTGAGAGGAACACCATGTTTTGGTCTAGGACTATAACCGGCTTCGTTTACCGCGGGCCATATTTGTGGTATAACATTGAAGTATTTTGTCGATTACGAGTGCATCCGGATACTATTCAAGGGGGATTACACACCGAAGACCTATCACTTGTTTTTCGGCGACTAAATCTCCGTTTCACTAAATATTTTACGCATGAAGTGTTGCTCCAAATAGACCCTGAGACTGACTTCCAAATCGGTCGCCGTGCCTAAGCGTCTGGATTAGTAGCCAATGAACAGCACTAACCACACTTCAATCGGGTATGCCGAAGTGCGGCTGTTAGCCGCCGCAGCCTAGGTTATCTTGAATGTTATGGGAATATATACGACAAGTTCTCTAGCTACAAAAAAGTACCCTACTCTTGGTTGGTATGGAAATGTGCGAGGTGAGCTCTCAGAGTATATAATCGACCGTTTCAGTCGAGCCACCCGCCTGTTGCTTTCCGCGTTATTCTACTGCAAGGCTGAAACAAAACATTGAAATGAACCATCTTGAATGCGCCTTGCAAGCAGTAATGGAATCCTTGGTCGATGAATCTTAGCCTCCCTGATGTAAGACAATATCTCGTGTAACTGGGGTCAATTAAGAATAGCCATTCAAAGGCTTATATTCCCAGGTAGGCAGGCTTGCGTACGTCCGTAACCCGGGTACCTCCCCCCTCATTTCTTCAGCTTGTTAATTCGCTGTAAAGGCTTTTTCAGCCAGCTACGTGCAGTATACCTTAGAGCCTCTGACTATAAAGATCTATCGGCGCGAGTATAGCCTGGTGCAGCTTCATGCATAAACGCCCCCATCAATCCCCACCACCCAACATGCTGCATACCGGTCATGTCCGAACCAATGATACTAATAGGTGGCAATATTCACGATTGAAGATGAAATCCAGTATGCTGATGATGAGACAGCCATTTTTGATTAAATACCAGGCTAGTTGTTGGCATAAGATATACAGTACTTCGCAACATAATTGTTCCCACTTGCGTTGGGGTTAGGGCTAGGGTTTAGTCGGATTGGACCCGCCGGAAACAAAAATTTTAGGGGACCAGGGAAAAAAGACTTTCTAGTATGATTGCAAGACCCTATCAAATGCCTGGGATATAAACAAGGCCCACTTCCCTGTAGAAAATGAGGCTCTTTTATGCCAGAATAAACCATCTCGTGCTGTAACACCTGTGGCCAACTCGCTCACCATAGACAAGCAAAGTTGCCCAGTTTTGTACACGGATGAAAAACACAGGTCAGAGAAAATGTGCAACGATTGATATGCAACAAAAACTCAAAAAACTAAGCCCTCCGAAACGGGGAATCGAACCCCGAGCTGCTGTGCACTGTATACTCAAAGTAATTATTGAGAGACAGCGATGTTGACCATTACACCATTTCGGATGAAGCTTTTATCCGAGTTTTACGATCTATCACCATTTTTGGCAAAAGATGAAAAAAAGAAAAAAAAAACCAAATAAGAAGAGCAAAAAGAACTCCGAAACGGGGAATCGAACCCCGAGCTGCTGTGCACTGTACTCAAAGTGATTATTGAGAGACAGCGATGTTGACCATTACACCATTTCGGATTGATGAAACTTAGCCGTTTTTTGGTCTATGGGTATGTTCTGAGCCACTCTGGGAGAGTCGGTGCCTAAACTTAGCGGCCGTCGAACCGGCTTAAGGACTCGTCCACTAAACTTATTGACAACTTTAGGGACTCACCCATTAAAGTTAGTGACTATCTTAGGGAGCCCCCGAAAACCAAGGCCCACACAGAAAGACCGGGACCATCACACTCAATTACAATTACAAACTCTAGAAACGTTTTGGTTTGCGGTATTCTTGCTAATATGTGAAAGAGTATCACAAGTCTTTTATTCTTTTAGAACACTATTTTGCTATAACAAACTGCCAATATACTTCACTCGTATACACCTACCCATCCCCATAGTGGTATTCCCACCTCTACATACTTTCAAAAGTAGCCATCAAGGAACCTAAAATCGCGGTTAGTTAAATTACCTCATTTGAAAACCATTGCCATGTGCGGGGAATACTTACCAATAAAGGTTGTAACAAGGCGAGAGCGGACCTGGCAAATATCTTCTGGCACGAGCCAAATAGTTGCCCCCATCTTCCTAGCAATACTGATGCTCAACTTCGCATTCGCATAGGCATCATCTGGGGTTCTTCCTGGTGTGACCAAATCATAGTCAACATAGCTGGACTTCATGCCACTAAGCACATCCAGAAGGAACACGCCAGTGCCAATGGAACCGTCCTTGAAGCTGCGAACTGTGGACTTGCCGCCACCCTTCTGTGACATATCATTGGCCCACCGAATCATTTCTGCGTCGGTGATCTCACGTTTGCCCAGCCTCTGTGCTAGGGAAGAAAGAGTGTTGGTGATATCTTTTCGCATAAGTTGCCACACCAATCCGAGAGTCAAAGTTCGTTGACCATCAGTAATATCAGCTCCTTGGATGCCCACAAGAGAGAATCGGTTCTGCTTGCCGAGCTCAATAGCATAGTTTGTATTCTCCACTGCTTTGAACCGCATGATTTCACCACCAGATGGCGGGGGTTTGTTCACATGTCTCCAATTGACGCTACCAGGGATGACCTTATCGTATGCCTGAAGAAGGATGGTGCCGTCGCGAAGATCGTCAAAGAGCGAGTTGACGGCAGGTTGAACGTCCAATGAATTCAACCACAAAGTAAAGACACGGGCCTCTCTTTCGCCTTCGGCGTCAAAGTCTTCGACTTCTAGCTTGTCTTCTTCGGTAATTGGGTCCAAGCCTGGATGGGTGTTGAAAAGATTGGCAACAAATGCAAGGTTGAGCTTCGGGTTTCCGGCAACAAGAGACGTGGGAGTCAGAAACTTGCGGCATTCTAAGAGTTCCGCATTAGACAAAACTTGTTCGGCGCGCTGAAGAAGATCTCTTGTCTGGAGAGGAGCTCGCGAGCAAATATCAGGGGCTAATTGGTTGAGAAGAACGGTGTAGTTCTCTCCATCCTTGACATCTGTGGAAAAGTTGTTGACCCTGTTCCCTCTGTTAGTCATTCCAAGTTAATCTGCCTGTGTAGCACCAACCTTCGTTCCCATTTGGCATTCTTCAAGTGATAATTGAACCAGCGGAGAAGGATCTGCTCCGGTGGCAGGCGCAAGAACTGCTCCAAAGTCTCATCCTCTTCAAGCAGTCGATACAACTCTGGGTGTAGTTTGATGTCAATCTTTCCCAAAAGACCACGACGAATGATTTGCCAGATCAATCCCAGAATCAAGTGTTCGCGAACCTCGATAATGTCGCCACTTCCAATATTGACAACAGAGCACCCAATACCCTTGGCGGAGTTTATCACAATGTTGTTGTTTTCCGTCATGTGGAACGCATTCAGCTGCTTGATTTTGACTCCTTGTCTGTTCAGCACACGCTCATCTATAGTATCTGGGACACTGTCATTGATGAGCTTAGCCAAGACGAGACCGTCTTTGCACTGGTCAAACATTTGAAAAGTGTCGGTAGGGAATGGTAGAAGGTGGCCGATATCAGGGTCCCCCGCCAAAACGGCGTTGATGTGCCGCGTAAATTCAGTTCGTTCATCTTCGTTGATCGTATGCGTTACATTAGCCGAAGAGCCCTGGACGTGGATTTTACCCCCAATGCTTCCTTTCGAGACATGGTGAGAAGGGCCTGCGCCAGTTCCGGCACTAGGGTTGGCAGCTTGAATAGGGTTCGGAACTTTGGTAGGAGCACTCGAGTCTCGAAGTTTCGAGATGAGCTATATGACGCGGTATAAATTAGAGTTTGTAGGAGCAAGGCGCACCCTGGGAGGGACTTCTTACATCGACGTAGTCGTCAAATTCCACGCGACGTGAGCTGTCGAGCTCCACTTGCTTCAAAGTTTGTCTAACCACATCGTATGGTAAGCGTTCGGACTGCTGGGTAGCTTTGATGGCGGTGGCCTCGTCAACATAGCCCTTGTCGTCGATATCAAGTTTATGGAAAGCGTCCTGAAGGGAGAAGATCTCGTTCTGCTGGAACTGAGGATACTTCCTGTGGCACAATTAGCAAAGGCGATCTTTCCTAATTGGCCATTGCGAGGTCGGTCAAAAAACCGATATTTCCCGCAAAGGTCCCGAATCGAAGATATTATCATACCTCTGAAGCTTAATGACGTTCATTGCGGACACGCACACTCACGGGCTGTGAGTCGGTTCGCGGCGGGGTAGGATCGAAAACAAGAGGGATGGGATGTAGAAGCCAGGCAGCGCGTCGGTTCTCGCTGGGAGGCGAAGGAGAAGATAAAGCAGCGAAAAAGGGCTGCCTAGACACGATGGCAAAGGGGGGCGTGAAGGACAGAGAGAATGAGAGAGCACAGAGTATGTTGTCGCCTGGGTTGTCCGCAGTTCCAGCAAGAGCGATGGGAAAGCGGGGCAGGCGGCGGTCGCCCCAATCAGGCGTGGCGCGGGCAGTGCCAGCTCTCGTCAGCGCGCAAGCTGTGTGCAACAAACACTCTGGGACGGCAATTGCGCTGTCTCCTATGTTTTACGTCAACATCTCGTCTTGTTACTGTCTACTAGTATTTGGGCCCTGAAACTATCCCGGATGCATCTATACATGGAGCATGGTGGGCGTTGGATGCAGCTGACGACCGCGACCGCGCCAAGCCATGACGTCTGCTGTCCAGGTGGGTCGCAGCCAAACGGTCAAACAATCGCACGTGCAAGAACAGCCAGCGTCTTGAATTATTTCTTCCCCTGGTGCTGATTATCGTCGCTCTTAGAAATGAAGTAACCGCACAGCGCGCTGGCTCGAATACGTCCTCTTTTTCGCTTCAGGCGGCCGACAATGCCCGTTGTCGACGCAAAGCCGTCGTTTCTGGAATCAATCTCGCCGTGGTCAGCCTCGCGAGCCTCAACGCCCCAGCCTGAGCGACAGTCCGCCGGCGACGCGGAGAGCCTCAAGCACACCCAAGGACAAGACCATGTCACCTCCCATCGGAAGAGGCTGAGCTCGCTACGGTATCCCGATGATTGTCCCCCTCTGCACCCTCGATGGTTCTATGCCGTCGATATACCGAAATCCAAACCGGCATTTTTGACTTCAGACAGGGCTGAGACGAAGCCCTTGCCATCGCCCAAAAAATTCGTTCCTTTCTTACTCAAAGATTCTCATTCCGTGGAAGACGCGTTTCAGAATTTGATAAGACGCGAAGAGCGTTCTAATGCTGCTGAGCCCCCCAGCGACAGCCATACACAGTTCAAGAACTCCGACGCTACAGTCAAGGTCCCCGTCAACGAAGACAACCTTTATGACGTTGACGTTGACAAAAGGGAGCTCAGCCCTGCCTATTGGCTAGGCCCTGTCTATGAAGTACGACGAGGAACTTGGTTTTTCCAAGACGGCTCAACCTTGAAGCCCTGTGAGGAGAACCTAGCCACGCAAATAGAAGAGGGTTATTTGAGGCTGCGACCCTGGCAAATTCAATATCCACAACAGAAGATCAAGAGCGATGAACCCAAAAAATCGGCCAGTCATTCGAGGTCCGTCTCTGAATCTGCTAGAAAGCAGCACACCGAGGAAGACTGCATAGCTCGTGACGGCCACAGTATAAATTCAGCGTTGAATGCCCAGCTGCCCGTTCATCGTCTGTTTGGTTCGTACATGAACAGCACAATTACCTATCAAGATTCATCCGTTGCCTGGCTAAACTCAGATGACTTCATGTCTCGCATGAGCAGCACAGTTTACCAGAGGCTTGGAGGTGTTGGAGGTACTAAGGTGGTCAGGGGCTATACGGACCCGGCACGGCCTAAGGACCCGGTTGACGGAAAAGGCTCGACAGCGAAGACGTCTTCACCCGCTACTCCCGCAGAACCAGGTTCCGTTGAAGAAAGCGAGGCCATCAAAGAACGTCAGAGTTATGGAGCATCTGAGAAGCTACATGGCTTCGATGAACGGGACAAGACAGATACGCGACGAGATTCAATTGAGCATCGCGCAACCCTACATCGTCAGATATCATCATTGAATGGTGATGCCGAGAACGTTGCCGAGCTTGAGGAAGAAGTAAGGAGGCAGGAAGAGAAAGAGATGGAGGATGCTAGAGAGGCAGATGGCGAAGAACGAGACAGAGAAATCGATCATTTGATCCTTGTTACACATGGCATTGGACAGCGTCTTGGGATCAGATTGGAGAGCGTTAACTTTATTCACGATGTTAATGTCTTGAGGAAGACAATGAAGTCTGTTTACGGCGCCGCACCTGATCTACAAGCGCTCAATATGGAACACCCTGATGCGAGGAGGAACTGCCGCGTACAGGTTCTGCCTGTGTAAGTCTGTAGCACTGTCATCTATCTGAGAACAATGTCTTACTAACACACGACCCAGCTGCTGGAGGCATTTGTTGGACTTTCCCCGACAAGGTTTACGCCAAAGCCGCAAAGAGTTCGACCTTGCAGACCCCAGCAGTCTTTCTGCCGAGGATGAAGAGTACCCTACCTTGGCTGATATAACATTGGAAGGAGTACCCGCTGTCCGCAACCTGATTTCCGACCTGGCTATGGACGTTCTCCTGTACCAAAGCCAGTACAGAGAGCATATAATGGGAATTGTCCAGCGGGAATGCAACCGAATCTTCCAGCTTTTCAAAGCCCGTAACCCATCATTCAAAGGATCAGTTAGTCTTTGTGGTCATTCCTTGGGAAGTGCTATCATGTTTGATATTTTGTCCCATCAAAATCTTCACAGCGATCCGAGAACGTCGAATGAGACACCCAAGCCCAGGGAAGAAACTACAGCTGAGATTAAAGGTGACTATCCTCTCGAGTTTGACTGCAGGGAATTTTTCTGTCTTGGTTCGCCCATTGCACTTTTTCAGATGTTGAAAGCGAAGACAATCGTCGGGCGTCGGTCTACAAGATTTTCGCACACTCCAAAGGGATCCACTGTCGATGATGCATATTTGCTAAACTCTCGCGGGTCTCCTATACCATCTGTGGGCGGCTATGACGCAAAGCCTGTCTATGAACAAAATTCCAATGTGTCTTCGCCTAGGTGTGATGAGTTATACAATATTTTTCATCCGTCTGACCCGGTCAGTTATCGTCTCGAGCCACTGATTTCTCCTGCCATGACGAACTTGAAGCCGCAACCTCTGCCTTCTGTGAAAAGGAGCATTTGGACAGCATCGGGCCAAAGTCTATCTAACATCAGTTCTCGCATGGGATCTATATGGACAAATTTTACGTCTGGCGTTGCAAGTAGTCTTTTGAACCGTAGCCTAGGGTTACAACCTGAAGACAAAACGGGCCAAAATTTGTCACATCCAAGTGACGCATCGAGTAACAAACAGCCGCTGGGTCCCGTCGCTGGGGGTGAATCAGACATACCTACCTTGGTGAGTCCCAATCTGGAAACGCTATACGAAGGCTTTGAAAAAGCGCGGTCTTTGGATAAGGAAAATATATCGGCAAATGATATGGAAAACCGTGCTCGGAAAATCAAATCAGAGGAAGCAAAGGTCAGGGCTCTCAACTCTAATGGCAGAGTTGATTATAGCATACAAGAGTAAGCCCCCACTAACTAATGTTTTTTACGGCGAGATTTGCGTTAACAATGCTATCCAGGGGCGCCTTTGACATATCATTGATTGCTAGTCTTGCAAGCCATCTATCCTATTGGGCGGACGAGGATGTAAACCACTTCATGCTGTCGCAAATGTTGTCGAGGGTGCGGAGGCGAGATCACTGATGAGTGACGGGTTACCTACTATTATAAAGTATACATTGTAGTTAATACTATTCATGGAAATATATCAAGAGAATTTGTATGACTTTTGTGCAAGCCATACAGCCCTCCATGTGGAGCTGTCTTTGAACTAGCCCAGTTAGGCTAGCATATGGCTGACTAATTAGCTTAACGTCGACGAAACTTTTCCCTTTTTCCTCGGTCCAGTTTTGACCTTACGAAAACACCAACTTCTCGCGCAAGTCGCAATCCGCCTGGATTGACGTTGGACGAATGTGGAAACCATGATGCAGGCAACTTCCCATTCTGATCCATCATGACTCGCAGCTCTGATTTGCATAATGCCTTTTTATTCCTTTTTTTGGCCGGACTACACGGACTGACCCAGTTACTAATTTGTAGAGTCCTGTCGTTCAGGATCTCATATCGAATGCCTTGGACATCAAGGATTACAGTTTGCTGCCCACTAGCATACCCCCAGAGTTCCTTTTCGAGCAGCAATGCTCTCAATCCACACTGCCGCTTTCTTTATTTCATCTGGCATGAATGCAAGCACTTTGAATGCCCAGATTCACTCGGATAGCGGAGAAAAAAAATCCACTCCTGTATAGCTTTAGATATCTTGCTTTAATTATGATAGAGTAAGAAAATAATGGATGGATACATAACCCGTCGCCTTTTGGGCACAACAATGCTATTTTTCGTTGGTACATAATACGTAGCAGATAGCCCTTGCAGAATTCCAAGCTTAAAACTGAGGAAATCACTCTGGAATTTTTTATGTAATTTTTCTCCAAGCGGAAAAAAAAAAAAAAAAACACAGAAGCCTATCCCAATGAACTGTTGGCAGCCCGGGATAGGCAAAAGTACGCAAGCTTCGCCGAGTTGGTTGTTATTCAACTGTTATTTATAGTTGGTCAACTAGCCACCGATGAGCCACGATGTGACGATTCACCCGTTGATCACCCGTCTCCTTCCCCGGATGGCTCCCTTTCCCCTCGACAAACTGCGGCCGTCGCAAACAGCAACCGGTTGATTGTTCTATGTGATTGCTATGGATCAAGGCGCTGCCCCTTCGCATACTCCAGAAAATGAGACGACCGCCGAAACGATAGAGAAACATGACATCACCCTCGCAGGAGATAAGGAGGCACCTCCGGAGGATTTGAAGCAGTCGTCATGGGCCGCGACATCAGCACAACACGTTATGCGCTACCTCTCGACCGCCGAAAACGAAAAGCTTATCGCTATAGCTGCCGGCGCGGCTGTGGTTATATATATAATATTTGGGAGGCTGGGTCTGTTGTTCATCGGCGTGGTCGCTGGATTCCTCTTTCATGAAGTCTGGGATGGCGCTGCGGAGAAGGACTCGCGCCGTGGAGATCAGAGTCCTAATTATGTCAAGAGAAGGAAAGAACTCGGTCTTGAGGTTGCATCTCGGCTCCTCGACTGGAATCCGCGATCGAGTATCATAGAAGAAGAACGTGACGACGATGCCGGAGCTGTGGCGCTGAATGATGATGATATGAACTTCTCTGGGTTTCGCCCTGCTACCGCTGCTGCGCTTTCGGATCTTACCGATGCCATATTACGAGACTATGTAAAGTAAGGTTCAACCTATTCGGCACCAGAGCTGGTTCAACTAATACGTTTTCTTTAGCTACTGGTACAACCCAATCCTACCTTCCGAGAACACTTTCCCCGTTTCTTGCAGAAAAGTCCTGGTCAATTTCATCAATTCGCTATCGTCGCATATGACTCGCAAGCGTGCAGCGGATACCTTCCTCCAGTTTGTCACCAACTCAAGCTCAATGATTATCGTATTTTTGAATGAGTTATCCACCGCTCTCCAGACAGCTGGCCCCGATTCCCCGGCGACGGAAGATGTTATCAAAAACTATTTGGAGAATTATCCGGATAGCAGCTTGTCAAACGTGTTATCCGTTGATCAGCAACAAAAGAAGCTCAAGATGGTAGCAGAGGATGTTCTTTCTGGTTTCCTCGAACCGTCGGTTTATAAATGCGAGCCTCTAAGGAGCTTTTTCCGCGAAATATTTTCAGGTGTGGTGTTGGAATCGGTCGTCCAGAGTTGCTCAAAGCCAGATTTTATCAATGGTTGGATTGTGTATTTGCTCAAAGAGGGCGAACCGGAGATTCTGAACGCAATCGACGCTGGATTGGAAAATGCTCCGAAGGGCAAGGTTGTGTCTTCTGAAGCACTTGGTGGCTCATCTCAGCCTTTGCCAGCCGAAATTGCCGCTCCTCTTCAAGCTGCTAAAGCAGTAGAGAATTCGCCTATCAATGGCACGCTTGGTGGCGAAGACGGTTCACTGGATGCAGTGTTGGGCGCCAAAGGCTCAACATCAGCCGTGGCAAACGACAGTTTGCGTTTGGAGAAAGAACTAGAGAGCGATGGTTTGCCAAACTCTGCTGAAACGAGAGTCTCGGAAGGAAGTCACAGCAGTGATGGCATGGATTTCGTTGAAATAGAACGAAATCAACCAACACCAAACGAGGGGAAGATGACCAGTCATCAGGAGCACAGCCAAAGGGAATTTCACACCCCTCTTCTCGGCGCCTCTGTGTCAGTTGATGATGGCTCACATCCTGGAGACAAAGCAGTCTTGAGGTCTCAACCCACGGCTGAGTATTCGCTTTTGATTGAACCAGCTTCAGCACGTGAACCCGGTTGGATGACTTTTAGAAGCTACCAAGATTTCGAATATTTACATGACGCATTAACAACGCTTTCACGATATCACCACGTATCATTTCTGGAAAGCCATGCCCTTTTGCCTGCCTGGCGCGGACAAACGAAATTCACATTGGCAAGGAACCTTGAGAAATACCTTTGTGATGCTTTAAAATACGAAGAGCTCGTTCAATCAGACCGCCTCAGACGATTCTTTGGAAGGGATAGTGCCTTGCAACAAACACCATCGGCAAATAGTAGCGCAGTGAATCCTTTCCGCTCCTCAACCGCCTTTGAAAACATGGGCAAAGGAATGTTGGGGGTTCTATCAAATGCTCCCAAGGGTGTTGCGGGTGGAGGAAAGGCTGTTTTGGACGGCATGACGGGCGTCTTTGCAGGGTTGAACAAAAGAAACACAATTACGGCTTCACCAACCCAAGCTCGTGCTAGTCAAGATAATCTTGATCGACGAAATTCTTCTTCTACTGCTAGCCAGCTACAGGCTAGCAGGTCCTCGGTTGACCAACCCATCCTCAATCCACTGCATTCGCCATCATCTACTACTAGTGTTGAAAATCCGATGGAAGCAAGTCATGAGAAGAATGCCGCAGGACTGACTCAATCAAGGGATTCAACCTATACGGCTTCTTCTACCAGTTTGGAAAAGATCGATCCAGAATATACCACTCTTCAAGATAATGCTCCTGATACAGAGCTTGATCAAGAGATTAGCGAGAGCCCACCTGCACAAGAAGACAAGGGAGCAAAGGTTTCCAGTTCCTCTACAGGCACCCCAATTACCGACGACGAAACCCGTATCGCGGTCGAGCTGATATTCGCTGTCATAAATGAGTTATACACGCTGTCTTCTGCTTGGAACATACGAAGAACGCTGCTCAATGCTGCAAAGACGTATATCCTGAAGCCAGGCAATCCCCATCTGGAATCCATACGTGTTTTGGTGCAACAATCCATGATCGACGCCAACACTTCCGACGATGCTATTGCGACTAATATCACCAAGACCAGGGAAAACTCTCTCCCGACGCCAGAGGAAATGAAGCTATGGCCACCTCCGCTGACTGCAGAGGAGAGCGAGAAGCTCAGAGTCGACGCCAGGAAATTACTCATTGAAAGAGGCATGCCTCAAGCTTTGATGAGCGTGATGGGCGGTGCGGCCACTGGAGAGGCGCTCGCTAGGGTCTTTGATTGTCTGCAAGTAGAAGAAGTTGCGCGAGGATTCATGTTTGCGCTTATTTTGCAGGCCCTGAGAGCTATTATTCTCTAGAGTTTGGGAAAATTAAGGACCTGGTAGTCTTTTTTTTTTCTATTTCAAGTCATTTCAAGTGACCTCGCAATGTAAAACCAAAAGCTTTATCTCTTATCTCTTATCGCTTATCGGATAAGATAATCGTACACGTGATATGACGCGACACCCTTAACGCGTGCGTTTGTTCAAGTCCAATTCCCCAGATTCTGTCCTCTTCTCTACACATCACACATCACACAAACAGAAAAAGAAACATGTCTTCCAAGTCAAAGAAACGCTCCAACGAATACCAGTCAGATGGCGGCTTCGTCGCAAGCGATTCCGACGCCGGCGGCCGCTCAAAACGAGTCAAGACCAGCAAAGCTTCGAAAAGCAACAGCAATTCGTCCAGCAGCAGCAAGACCGACGCGAATGGAGATACGTATTGGGACATCTCAAACGCACGCCGTGTCACAATTTCAAGCTTTAGAGGCAAGACGCTTGTGAGCATTAGAGAATATTATGAGAAGGATGGCCAGGAACTGCCGGGGAAGAAGGTATGTTTGCTTTTGTCGTTTTTCTTCTTCTTTGGCAGAAGCTAAATATACTTGGGATTGTGCTATAGGGTATCTCTTTACCGGTCGAACAATTCAACGCTTTGATCTCCCATCTCCCAGATATTGAAGAAGTGCTATCGCAGAAAGGCGTCGCTATTCCCCGGCCCTCTTACGGCGGAGCAGCAGCAGAAGAACGCGAATCACCTGCTACAGGCGGGAAGAAGAAGAATATCGATGCGACGAGCGAAGAAGAGGAGGAAGAAGAGGATGATGATGAAGACTAAGGTCGAATTTTATTTTGGGGAATTGTGTCTTGATAATAATGGATGATTATTAAAACGTCAGATCGTGCAGTGCACGAGCTAGTCAGGGAGATCGATAGTTTCAGTGAAATGGTCAATTGATTTTGAATTTGCATAATCAATCTCTTGGAATACGATTCTGTGATAAAGTTTGTTTGTAATTTTCGTAGTAATATTTAAATTCGCGTTAAATCGTTATCATTATATAACCTGATATCTAACTACATGCTACTTTCCTGAGTCGCGAGCATATTTGCTATCGACCCTCCTCGCCAGGCAAACTTGACATCGAGCTCCCTACGAGCCTTGCTCTCTTCGCCAGCAACGCCCCAGCCACCTCCTCCAGGGGTCATGATAACAATGCGTTCTCCAGGGCGCATATTCACACTGTTCTTGCCGCCCAAGTTGATGATGCGATCCTCGATGACCTCTTTACCTTCACTATCAGTTCTGGGGACCCTCCGAATCCAAAGATTACGCCCATTCTCTCCGTCTTCGCCGCCCTGCAGCCCATAGGGTCGATAGACCCGCCGCTCGGAAAGAATCGAAACTTGGACGGGGATACGAAACTCGATTTCTCTGATGACACCGTCTCCTCCGCTATGCTGGCCTAGCCCACCAGAACCAGGACGCAAGCTAAACTGACGAAGAACCACCGGATAACGGCGTTCAAAGACCTCGGCGTCCGTTATTCGAGTGTTTGTCATGTGCGTGTGTACTCCAGACGTTCCCTCCCAGTCAGGCCCAGCACCGCTACCACCGGCGATGGTTTCGTAGTAGCCAAACCCCTTGGTTTCTGCTTCTCCGGACACGTTACCGCCAAATCCAAATGTCAGGTTGTTTGTGTCTCCTTGTGAGGCTGCGCAAGCTTGGAAACACTTTAAAATGACATCCGTGACTCGTTGGCTCTGGCATGTTTGTGTTAGCTTCTTGGTCATATATAACGAGATTTTTTTAGTCGACAACTTACAGTGAGGACATTTCCTCCTACCACCGCAGCATTTTCCGAGGGCGACAAAAACGAATTTTTGGGAATGCGCACTTTGATCGGTTTGAGACAACCCTGATTAAGTGGAATGTCTTCAGAAATCAGGCACCGCAAACAATATATAATCGCCGAGTAGGTTACAGCCTCCGGCGCATTGATGTTTCCTTTTCATGTCAGAAATGTCCATCTAAAAAGATTGACGAGCAAGCATACCATATACCTCAGGCCCGGTGCCTGTAAAGTCGAAAACAGCGCTTCCCTCTTCAGCATTGATGGAGATCCGTAGTTTAATAGGACTGCCATCATCCATATAGTCCACGGCCGAAAGATCCCCTTTGCCCTTGAACTTGGCGCTTACTTCCTTCAGCAGGTTCCTGACACTCATTTCGGCGTTTTCTTGGATTTTGCGCATGTAATGTTGCACCCCCTCTTGTCCGTATTCCTCAATGAGAGAGCTGATCAGGTTTATGCCCTTTTGATTAGCCGCAATTTGCGCTTTGAGGTCATTCAGATTATCTGCCAGGCATCTTGTTCCACTACACTCCGCATATTGGGCCGGCTCGTGATAGAGCAGTTCAGTCATCCGCTTCTCGTTAAAATGTCCCCCAGAAACTAGCTTCTCTGATTTAATGCTGGCGCCTTCTTGATAAAGCTCTTTTGAATGAGGCGGCATGCTGCCAGGGAGAATACCTCCAATGTCCGCTGATGAACATGTTAGTAACAGACTAACCAGTATTTTTAAGACTTAAAGCATACCGTGATGGGCTCGAGAAGCAACGTAGAAGATGATTTCATTACCCGCAAACGCCGGAGTAATGACAGTGATGTCTGGAAGATGAGTGCCGCCGAACTCTGGATGGTTGGAGACAATGACATCTCCTGGTTCCAATTTTCCTTTCCATATAGCAGCCTGAGTCCGGATACACGTTGACATGCTTCCGAGATGCACCGGCAAGTGAGGAGCATTTGCCACCAACCCGCCCTCCGAATCAAAGAGGGCACAGGAATAATCGAGTCTCTCTTTGACGTTTGTACTCACACTCGTTTTTTGCAAAGCGCGCCCCATTTGCTCAGCGATCGCCATAAAGCGGTGGGCAAAAACACTGAGCATGATGGGGTTCACGTCCTCCGTTTCGGGCGTGACTTCATGGATGTCACTTTCTCCAATATTTATCACAACGTGTGTTTTTGTCACTAGTGCACTGGCTCCTGGGGTCACAACCAACGTCTGAGTGTTGTCAGCCACTACCGCGGGGCCCTGGACACGGTCATTGATATCGAGATCGTCTAGCTTATACACTGGCGTATCTCGGCGACCGCCTTCAAAGTAGACATTCGTAGTGCGATAGATCTTTTTCGGGTCCACATCCACGGGCGTTGCCTCTTTTATTTGTTGGTCGACTGATTTGTCAAGACCCGTGAAACTCTTGCCGACGCCTCGGGCACGCACATCATCAACGATGATGTCTCTGTCCGGAAGTATAAATCCAAACTCGCGCTCGTGCTGCTTCACAAAAGCCTTTTCGAATGCCCATTCGTCGCCATCGTACAGGGTTTGTGCTTCTTCTGGTGTTGGCTTGATAATCATGAGGGCTGATTCCGTTCCTCTGTATCTCATATTCAAATATTCTTCAAAGGCAATTGACTCTGTTCCAAAGCCTTGAGACTGTAGCCTTTTGGTGGCCTTTTGCTTCAAAGACTCCATCTTAGCTTTCAGCCGTTGCTGTACTTCTCCCTCGGCCCAGACCTGAGATTCTGGCTCCTGGCTCTCGTCGACAACATCTGCCAGAGCCATACCGTACGCGGAAAGCACTGAAGAGTACCGGTGCACGAGGATCTGGCGTATGCCCAGGCGATCAGCAATGGCAACAGCATGCTGGCCACCAGCGCCGCCAAAAGTGGCGAGGCGGTGCTTGGAGGTATCATGACCGCGGGCTTCGGTAAGTGATCGTATAGGGCGTGTCATTGTTTCATTGGCAATCTGGAGGAACCCATAGGCGACCTCATCCGGTGTCATCTTTTGGCCTTCCACAGTCTCAGCCAGCTCCTCGTTGATTTGCCGCGTGAGTTCCTCGAACTGCTCGCGGCTCGACTCGTAGTCCAGCCCCTCGTTCTCTTCCTTGCCGAAGATCTTGGGGAAAAAGTCCGGGATCAGCCGTCCGAGATAGAGGTTGGCATCGGTGACGGTCAGAGGGCCGCCCTTGCGATAGCAGGCCGGGCCCGGATGAGCGCCTGCAGACTCAGGGCCGACGGTGAACAGGCCATTCCTGAAGAACAGGCGTGAGCCCCCGCCGGCAGCGACAGTGTTGATGTCCAGCTGCGGCGACTGGATGGTGACTCCGGCGGTGGTGGTCTCGAACACATGGTCGTATCTGCCTTGGCCGTAGCGACTGACGTCGGTGCTGGTGCCGCCCATGTCAAAGCCGATCACGGGGATCTTCGACTCGGCATCGTACGAGGTCAGCGCATACCCAACCACTCCGCCTGCTGGCCCCGACAAGATCGCTTTCAGGCCAGAGAACTGGCTGACGTCGACCAGCCCGCCGTCCGACTGCATAAACTCGCACCGTGCTCCCTTGTCGCTGCCGCCATTCTCCTGCACCGACCTGGCGCCCAGTCCGCCTTCGAATCCCGCCTCAAAGCCGGCGATGTACTTCTTGATGGTTGGCGTGAGATAGGCGTCTGCACAGGCGGAAGTGGCTCGCGGCACGAGCTTGATCATTGGCATTAGTGCATGGCTCAGGCTGATGTGTTCGAAGCCGATTTCTTGAGCAAGGTCGCCAACGAGAGCCTCGTGGTCTGGAAAGGTATAGCCATGCATGAGGCAGACTGCAATGCTCCGGAAGCCATCATCATGCAGCTGCTGTAGCTGGCTTCGCACCGTGTCCCTAGCTGGCTTTCGGAGAATCCTCACGGTCTCGGATGAGAGGCCGCAGACAACGTCTGCATCCGCGGACGCCTTGTGTCTACTGGGGGCTTTGGTCTTCGTTCGGTTGGGGTCCTCTGCATAGTCCTCTAGAGTCACACGCTCGTCAATCTCAACGACTTTCTCATACAGCATCTCAGGGCGTCGAATTGCCAAGTCGAAGATCTTCGGGCGAGACTGGTTCCCGATTTCCAGGCAATCCTTGAAGCCCTTTGTGACTAGGAGAGCGATCTTCTCGCCTTTTCTTTCGAGGAGGGCATTAGTAGCTACGGTAGTTCCCATGCGAATGCTTGCGATTTGTGACGTGTCCAACGGCTCTCCTCTGGGGATGTTGCGGCCAGTGAAGGTGGACAGGATCCGGCGAATACCTTCCAGAGGCGCATCGTCATAGTTCTCGGGGTCTTCCGACAGGAGCTTGATGATGATGTCGTCCTCTAGCTTTCCTGTGCCGGGATTACCGACACAGTCGGTGAATGTACCGCCTCTCTATTGCTAGGTTTCAGCAGCCAGACTTGTAACACAGCCTGGGGATACACGTACGTCGATTGCAACATGAATTCCATTCGAGCAGACTTCCATGGTGCTGTGACACTGCGGGTATCACGGACAGCGAAATAGAATGTGATCAATGTTGTGACAACTGCGAAGGCGTCTTTTGAGTCTCAGGGAGTTAGTTGCCCGTTACCAGTCACATTATTGCCATGGGGACTGCAGGCTGTGCGATCCAGACGCAAACGAGACGTGTCAGTGTTGATAGACAATCACAAATAAATCCACGATAACAAGAGGAACACGAATAACAAGAAAACAATGATAATAACCATGAAATAATAGTAGCAGAACGATTAACCACGCCGAGCAGGCCTGATTCTGAAGCCGGCCCCACGCGCGAGGCCAGACTAGACTAAGATGTAGAGCAAGAGCGAGGGGGAGGAGGCCGGGAACGGATAATCGCCTCCCCCTTTCTCTCCGCCAAAAAAGCGACGACCGACGACGTGCGATGCCTCCACGCCGCTGATTCGTGATCCCATCGCTTGCACATAGCACATACTGCCGCCTGCTGAGGCCTTTCATGGAAGAAAAGAAATAACTGCCCACTGATCCCGGGCCCGCCGTGAGCGCTATTGCTATCGCTACCACCTGCACACCGTATCGTGTATACACTATTCTCAGATCGGCGACACTGGACACCGGACCGCACTCGCTCACACGAAACAAACGCCCATCAATCAGTCGTTCCATCAGACAGCTCTCGGGGTTGCCAAGTGACCGCGCCTCATATTGCGTTTGAGTCGTTTCCCGGCTTCGCTCTCTGCCTTGCTCGCTTCAGCCTTTTGATACAAACCAGCCGTCGCACGGGACACATCAGCACCACCCAGCACAATTGGGGAAGAAGGGTCGTTTTGGTGGAAATATCGCTCATTTCGAATGAATACTGTGGACTGGACTATCTTTTCAACACGAAATCCGACCTGCCTAATCGCCATGGTCGCTAGATCATGAAAAAGGCCGGCATGCTTTAGTACCTGAGGTTTCGTTAAGCCTCTTGCTTGCCGATTTGGCACCAATCCACCGCATCTAATTCACGCTTATCTCTCTCGTATGCGCATTCCCAGTGACGGTCGCTTGCGATACTGGGTTCTCTCCGACTGGTCGACTTTTTTTCGTTTTATAATAGAATACACCGGACACGCCATACACATACCCTCTATACCTCGCTACTATATCCATCATGAACGACCCAATCTATCGGCCAAGGCCTCAGAGCAGAGAGAACACCCATGACAGAGCAGAAGCGGGCTCTGTGTCGCCACAACGCGCCCGGCGACAACAACAGCGGGGTCCGTCGCAGAAAGCAATGCTGTCAAAGGCATTGCAAAAGGCAAATACTGCAGTTCTGCTGGACAATGCTGCCAATTTCGAAGGCGCCATTGAAGCCTACCAAGATGCATGCCAGCTTCTGCAGCTTGTAATGGTGCGAAGTAGCGGGACTGACGATGAGAAATCAAAACTACAGGAAATTGTTAGTTATCTTTTGTTTTGCCCTCCCCTCCCTTTGTTCGTGTACTAATGTATCTAATACAGCGCAATACCTACACAAGCCGTATCAAAGAGCTAGAGCGCCTCGATCTTACGACGCAACAAGCTAGTGGTGACAAGGCTCTTCCCGACAGGCCACTTAGTGACCACAGCCTGGCTCCGACACCCTCGCAGTCTGTTAGAGAAACCGAGAACCAGGATGCCACGCCTACACAAGAAAATAATTTCCCTCACGAAAACGACACCGAAACTAGCTTGCCAGATCGCCGCAGGTCGTTACGACCGTCTGCTTTTGGTGACAGCAATACAAACGCTCCCAACTCTGGAGCTGGTCAAGAAGAGAGTTTCTCCACGACACACCTGGTTCTTGACGATGGCCACTTCTCTGAACCCTTCTCGCCCTTTGATCCTCCAGAGGATTTTAAACGCCATAGTGACGTTGTCCCCGCGAACTCGGAGTTATACGAATTGGCTGCCGCGAAAGGACCAGAACCTGCCAACGGGACCGATCCCACATCATGGCTAGATACCATTGATGAATCTGGAGCTTCTTCACCTACTTCGGCCAAGTCGAAGCTGTCGATGTATTCGCGCACCACCGGTTCGCGCCAGGAGAGCAATGGCACCGAAGCTGAATTTGACGCCGCTTTGGATGCAGCAGTTGAGGCTGCCTACAACGAAGGCCTAGAGCCAGCTGATCGTTCCTTGGAAAATACCTACGACAATGGGGATGACGTGGTATCGAACGCCAGGAGGAACATTGAGATCGCTAAACAGAGGGTACGGGAGGCTGAGAGAGAAGCGCAAGAAGCTATGGCGCGAGGCTTCGAACAGCGGAGAATGATGGACGAAAGCGCATGGTCGCACGATAACAGCATGGATCTAGACTACGTTGGCGAAGAAGCAGAGGAAGAGGAACGCATATTGGAAGAAATGACCAAAGGCTACGTTATGGATGACTTTGACCTCGATCTGCACACCAAGTCTGCCTTGCCGCGACAATCAGATTCCAGTAATTTCTCCGGAAGAACATGGGGAAGCTCTGTGACATCAAACCCTGCCACGGCCATTACCTCTCTGTCTACTCTGGCAGAAGAAACCTCTCTCCCAACTGGGGCTGCAGCAATGGCCGGTAAACTGCCAACCGTACCCCAGGAGCAGACTGCTCCCCTCTCGCCGCCATCAGGAGTACGAGCTCGTCGTTTATCTGGAGCAAACTTGAAGCAGCTGAAGATTGACACAAACCGCACTCAAGGTCACTTCCCAGGCCCCAAAACAGAACCTTTCGCCGCACCATTCAGGAGTCCTCCCCCGCCAACTCCTCAGTATGAGCCCCTGCCTAGTGTGCCTATGCCTCCGCCTCCAAATACGTCCAAACCCCTCCCTAGTGTGGTTCCTGACAAGAGAACTTCAAATGAGTCCTTGAAAGAAGATGGTTATGGCACGGGTCTTTCAAGGGCAGTCACTCAAGAGAGTGATGATTTCAATCACTCTTTGCTATCTTCACCTCCCAGACCATTCGGCAAAACTCCTTCTGCGCCGGGCATTCTTCGGAAGAACACCTCTTCATCTAGCTTGGGTATGATGGCAAGGAACGGGTCCGTCTCTACGCCTGATATTTTGAATGAGTCTCCGAATACCCCATCCAGCAGTACCTTCCCTCAACTTGATTTTCAGAGAGCAGTCCCGAATAGTTTCGTTCCCCCATTACCTACGCCAACTGGTGCGGCATTCGCCAACGGTTTGCCTCGAGGCTTTTATCTTTTCGACAATGACATACACTCTCCTACAACACCCGGCGCACCCAACCAGTCAGCCGCCAACGCTCCGTTGCCTCTGGAACCCTGCCCAGGATCCTACCTTCACCGTCCTTTCTGGCTGATGCGAAGTTTGTATCAGACGATAGCGCATCCCCGCGGCGGTTACCTATCAACCAAGCTGTTTGTACCTAGAGAAGTATGGCTGGTGAAAAATGTCAAGATCCGCGCCATGGAGGACAAAATCTCCTTGTGCGACTTGCTCACGGCCGCTTTGCTCAAACTCGCCCAGGTCGACACATATGATGCCGATGCAGTTTTGGAAGAGATGCAGTCATTTGAAAACATGCTGGATCAAGCTCAGTCGTCGTTTTCCAAGAAGCTGGGGAATGAGGTGGGTGTGCAAACCTCGCTTCCTCTCTTCAAGTCACCAACGACCACGGAGGAGCCTTCTGTGATGGCAGAAAACAGCATCCCGCGGAGCTCGAATAGCACCAGCAAATCCTACTTGGCATCATGGCGCAAACTCCGGTCGAAAAGCTCTGGTACCACCTCGGGTTCACACACGCCTGTACCTCTATCAGGAAGAGATAGTGGCAAGGAAGGGCTTACGATGAATACACTGCCCATGACAATGTCTCCTAGCACACGCACCATTAAGCGCAATGTCGTGCAACTGCAATTTACCGGTCCGAATGCGAACTATATGGGGGCCCTCGCACGATTATTCGATGCCGCTCAGGTTTTAGGTAATTCTTCCTTTTTTCTTCTCTCTTTTGTTGATACTAACTCCCGCCCAGATCAAATTGTCCGCCAGGTTGAAGACCCCGGCCTCAAACATTCCTCCCCTACCCACGTTGGGCTGGAACTGAGCACTCGCCACGCGGCCGAATTCTTTGGATTCTACGTGTGCCGCTTTGCGCTCACTGACCTTGGTTTGCTGCTCGACAAGTACATAAAGCGTGGCAGCGAATGGGTGTCTTTATGAGCACCTTTTTTATTATTATTTATTTTCCCTATATGATGAAACGTGAGGATAATGTCGGATGATTTTGCTCGTATTTTTGAGATACCATGACATACTCTATTATTGGACATATTATGCTACATAAAGACATTATTGAAGAATACATTACTGGATTATGATTACTACATACATTTATTTATTTCTATTTCTTACGATACGTACATGTGCGACGTGTTGATACTCCGCAGAAGTCTGGGCCCAGTGCGTGCCTTTATAACCAGACATTTTTGAAGATGGTTTATATAGAAATATATAGAGAGTTCATTATTATTCTGCCATGATTTCAACCACAGGAGCTTCGTCTTCTTTGTCTTTGTCTTCGTTTCCCTCTTCCTCTTCCTCTTCGTCGTCGTCTTCCTCTTTTCCTCGGCTTACAGCGTGCTGCAAATCGCCGTCTTCTTTCCTCCCTTTCAAATCTACTCTATCTTCTCTTATAATCACTTGACTGACCCCTGAAACCCACTTATTTCACCTCGATTGCCTGCTTTCACAACACAGCTATTTCGGACATTGCCCCTTTGGGTTTCCGCACCTTGCTGATTGGCTAAGTCAAGATCAAAAGAGGGTGTATCAGATCATTGAAAACTTGATCCGCTTTCACAATGAGTCTATTATGTCTACCGATCAATATTTGAAGAGGCACACGTTCGATGCCTAGGAATCTTAGTGAATAGCTTAGAAAAATTACGTCGCTAGGTCGATATATTGCACCTCAGGGCTTGGGATCAGGACCAAATTGGGGATAACCTCGATGTTATGGTAGCGCCTGTGATATACCATCGATTGACTGCGCAACGGACCTCTTATGTTTTAGTACAGTTGTCAAAAAAAAATTGATTGATTCCCGGTCAACTTCATCACGTTTATCCTTGCTACAAATTAGAGGGAAAGGAATTGGTGTTGTCACGAAAAAGTGTGTTTCTATAGTTACAGAGTACAGTTAAGCGTATGACGCTAGAGCCCGGGTGGGCCCTGGGCCAGCGCGTGCCGCAAAAACACCAAAACAAACCACTCGACGCGCTGCCCGCACTCATCTCGAACCTTCACGTGTTTAACCGCCTATCCCTTGACTGGAGTCGCGCTGTTCATCTTCTTTTACGCGTCTACAGCTTCCTACTACGTCTATTTCATTTGCTTAACCGGACAGCACAACGGGTCCCCTCCCATAATGCCGCGACCACCTGCACGCAGGAATCGCACAGTGCGACAGGCACCACCTACAGCCTCTACAGAAAACACAGAGAAATCTACCGAAAAGGCCGATTCAATCCCTGAAGGCCGCTCAAGGCAAACCCGCGCGACTACTCCACAACACTCCTCCCACAACCAACAACAACTACCTGTGCGGTCTGTCAAGACGCCCACGCAGAACAACACACACGATAATGCCGTTGCCTCATCGCCAGAAGGACGCTCGGAGACGGGGAGTCGGCCAGCAACAGTAACGAGAGCGCGAGGGTATTCTTCTACAATGTCCTTGGTGGGACGCAAAGGCGATTTCAGTTCGCGCATTAGCAGCACACCAGGATTCGAGGGCTCTGTCATGAGCAATTTCAGACGCCGGGCCAGACAGCCAAGTCTCCTCCAGATGATGCAAGCAGAGAATTCTTCGGACTTGGACGAAGACGACGACGATTTTCTGGGTGGGTTGAGCCCGCAAGACGAATCGACTCCATTGAAAACCACCACTACGAAGCCATCACATCCAAATATCCAAGTCGAGGTTGTCATATCTCCACCGCGGAGATCGCCCTTGTTGTCATCTGGGTCAAGCGACTCTCGCAAGAGGAAGCGCCCGTCGATGCGCCTAGATGAGAACGACAATCCTACTCCATCCAAAGCAGCCAGTGTCCCCTCAAGCCCTCTTTCGAACCCTCCCTCCGACCTTCCTTCTAGCCTCCCTCCCAGTCCGATACGCACACCAAAAGCTCGCTCAGCTCTGGATCCCATGCGAATATCGGCTACTCCAATGAGCACACCGGGCAGTATCCAGCTGTCACAAGATGAACAACTAGCGGGGTCAAGGATAGCCGGAGAAAGTCTGCATCTTAGCTTGATGAAGGGTTCGGTCCCTAAAATCGCAACATCCACCTTACAGTCCAAATTCCTGCCCCGTCGCAGGGTCCGTCGACGGCAACGCATCGCTGACGGTGGCTACGATGAAGAAGACGAGGAATCCTTACCTGGTAATTCCGACGATGATGAGTTGATTACAGTCATGTCGCAAAAATCACATGACAACAGCTTGTCTGATATAACCTCACAATATGCAAATTCGAAAACACGAAGGACGCGGCAATCGGACGGGAATAATCGCAAATCAGACAAGCGTCCAAAGGGAACATTATCAGTCAGTGTTTCTGTTCCCCAGATAAAGAAGCGCACATACACTCGTCTTATCGACAAGGAGAATGCTTCCGAATGGTCGTCTGAGCTCTCCTCGCCGCCACCGTCAGAGGACCTTGAAGACCCAGGCACCCCTGTACGGAATTCAGGCCAACGAATATCCAGTCGCGAGCTGGAACTGCAAGCACTCAAGTTTGCAGAGGTGGATAAATGGAAGATGGAGTTTGAAGATGTCTCCCAAGACTCGGCATGATAATAATAGCACGCTCATCCATTTATGCGCCAGCTGGATAAGATTGTGTGTATGTGTGTGTATTTAGCAACCTAGCAACCAATTCGAGTTTAATGATATCATACTTGCTCAATGCTTATCTCTCGACTTTTCCATGTTAAGTAATTGACTTGAAACATACAGCTTTAGGTAGTATTGGCCGCTAGATACCACCATACATGAGTCGTAACGTGTTGGTCGGTATTACTTGGTAATCGCAAAGCGCTTTGCGGCGGAGCTCGGAAGGTGCGGGGTATAACACTCACTTAATTGTACTTACAAACTGCACGCCTTTTACTCGCGTGTTCGAGAAGCTGCACATTTTCTTCGCGATTCACCAATTGCTCATTCGATCTAATTAATATAGCTATGGCGCCCACTGTTGACGAGGTGCTAGCGGGCAAATACCCAGCGAAGGCCCACGCCCGCAAAGTCGCGGCGTATCTACGAGAGCAGGGACACCAGACTGACGGAGTCATCTATCTGGAAAGCCAAAAGACAAAGCTGCAAGAGGATAATGACACTGATCAGCCTTTCCGGTGAGTTTCCTAGTTTTACTTTACTTTCAATCAGTTGAGCTAAACCTGGTACAGACAGCGCCGTTACTTCTTCTACCTCTCTGGATGCCTGCTTCCAGATTCTCTGTTGACATACCACATCAGCTCTGACAAGCTGACGCTCTACATTCCTCCGCTGGACCCCGAGTCGGTCATTTGGTCTGGCCTTCCCGTGTCTCCGGAAGAGGCTCTCAAGGAGTATGATGTCGATCAAGTTCTAGTAACAACCGAGATCAACCCTTCGCTGGCTCACCTGGGAACCCAGGTTGGTCAGGAAGGCACCGTATTCTCCATCCAGGGACAGATTTCAGACGAAACAAGCCTGGTGCCGTTCCCCAAGACCAATGTCAAGGCTGTCAAGACCGCTATTGAAGAGTGCCGTGTGGTCAAGGATGCCTATGAGGTCGCACTCATTCGCAAGGCAAACGACATTACTGCAAAGGCGCATATCGCGGTTTACAAGGCTGCCAAAACTGCCACAAATGAACGGGAGTTGGCAGCTGCATTCATTGGGACTTGCATTGCCCATGGGGCCCCCCAAATGGCCTACCCTCCTATTGTTGCCAGCGGCACAAGCAGTGCCACTCTTCACTATGTCGCCAATGACCAGAGCTTGTACGATTCTAACACAAAGGACAGGAAGCTGAATCTGCTTCTTGACGCAGGTGGTGAATACAGGACTTATGCCGCAGACGTGACACGCAGTGTTCCGCTCTCAGGCACATTCTCGCCCGAGTCGCGAAGCATCTATGACATTGTGCTGCAGATGCAACTCGAGTCTCTGGCAATGATCAAGGAGGGTGTTCTCTGGGAAGATGTGCACACTACGGCGCATCGTATTGCTATCAAGGGACTGCTGAAACTGGGCATTCTCAAAGGCGCAGAGGATGAATTGCTTGAGAAGCGGGTCAGCGTGGCCTTTTTCCCTCACGGTCTTGGTCACTATCTTGGAATGGACACTCATGACACCGGTGGCCACGCAAACTACGAAGATAAGGACAGCATGTTCAAGGCTCTGCGTATTAGGGGTACACTTCCGGCGGGAAGTGTAGTTACTGTTGAGCCGGGGGTATGTTTTCGTTTACTTTCTGCATTCTGGTCCTATCCTTTGCTAATCACTCGCTTCAGGTTTACTTCTGCCGTTTCATTATCCAGCCATACCTAGACTCTCCCGAGCTTTCTCAGTACATCAACAAGGACGTTTTGGAGAAATACTGGTCCGTCGGTGGTGTCCGTATTGAGGACAATATCCACGTTACCAAAGATGGCTACGAGAACCTCACGACTGCGCCTAAATCGCTGGACGAGATTGAGCTTCTGGCCAATGGAGCATAGTTTACTGTACAGCAGGCGTGGAAGTCTCTTACAACCGAGACACAAGGGAAAAAAGGGAGATCTGATAGGCAATTACATGCTTTCTTGTGAGAATGACCTAATGAAACTAATTCCATAAAAAAAATTACAACAAAAAAAACACTAGTCTGTAGATAGCAGGAGGATCGCGATGTTACAGCTAAGTCAACAAAGGCCGCGGTTGCCCGCGGAGGACCCCCACCGAACCACTCTTCGTCCTGTACCTACCCCTCAGGTCACGCGCTTCGCTAATACTACGTCAATAAATCCTAATCTTTCTCCTCCATGGTCAAAATATTAATACCGCAATTGAGATCCCTTGCCACGAAGCGGTTCGACTTCAGGCCTCTCTATTGCTGCTCCTCGTCTTTCGCATTCACCACCCCCTTCCAGCGACGCAGAATGGCTACTGCTACCACCACTTCGATCCAGCGTCCTCGAGACCCCAATACGCTGAGTAACTATACCGCGTGGGCATCGCGCCATGTCACGGCCAATTTCGAGATTGTGTTTGACCAGAAGAAGCTGGTAGGCAATGTGGTCCACCAGCTTCAGTCAAAGACGGACGGCGAAACCAAGGAAATCATCTTCGATACGAGCTTTCTCGATATCTCCGAGATTAAAGTCAACGGTCAGGTGTCGAAATGGGAGGTTTTGCCGCGCTTTGAGCCCTTTGGCAGTGCATTGAAGATTCAGCTTGAAAGTGCAGCTAAGCTGGGAGAAAATTTAGAGGTTGATGTGAGGAGACAGCTCTAAAAAAGAAAAGAAAAAAAAAAAACAATGGTCAATTGCTAATTGCGGCCAGATCGCGCTTCAAACAACGGACAAATGCACTGCCCTGCAATGGTTGACCCCAGCGCAAACATCAAACAAGAAACATCCATATATGTGTACGTTCTTGCCTTTGCTCAGGTCTTTTCCAGTCTTTTTGCTGCTAAAGCTAATGTAACTTGGCAGTCTCGCAATGTCAAGCAATTCACGCACGTTCGATTTTCCCCTGCCAGGATACCCCCGATATCAAAAGCACCTTTGAATTCAACATCAAATCGCCGCACCCAGTTATCGCAAGTGGACTGCCTACTCGGGAGAAGGCCCCCGAAAACAATGTCTACAACTTCAAACAGAATGTCCCGATTCCCAGCTATCTGTTCGCTCTCGCCAGTGGGTACGTTATTGCATGCTCGGGTCTTTTAGAGGGGCAATTGCTAATAGGATTGTTTCTATAGAGACTTTACTGAGGCCCCCATTGGCCCTCGAAGCGTTGTTGTCACCAGTCCTGATAGGATCGAGGAATGCAAGTGGGAACTCGAGGCAGACACTGAGAAGTTCATGGAAGCAATTGAGGTCGGTCCATCAACCACAAGAGTAGGCGTGGCCACACTGCTAACCTGGAGAAGAAAATCGTCTACCCCTATGCCTGGGGCGAGTACAACGTTCTTATTCTCCCTCCCAGCTTCCCCTACGGCGGCATGGAGAACCCCATTTACACTTTCGCAACACCGAGTCTGATATCAAAGGTGTGTATTTGATTGCATCCTACTTTACTTATTGGTGAATACTAATGACGGCCTTTACAGGACCGAGAAAACGTCGACGTCATTGCTCATGAGCTGGCACACAGCTGGAGCGGTAACTTGGTTACTAGTGCTTCCTGGGAGCATTTCTGGTTGAACGAAGGCTGGACCACTTATCTGGAACGAAGAGTAGGCGTTCTTGTTCCATTTTCAAGTCAAATTTACTAATATAATACAGATCATTGGCGCTGTGTAATCCTCCACCTTTTCAGTTGACTTTAATGCCCACACTAACAATTCCAAACCAGACACGGCGAGCCATACCGACACTTTTCAGCAATCATCGGCTGGAATGACTTTAGAGATTCCGTTGAAGAATACGGCAAGGATCATGAATTCACCAGGTTGGTCGTCGACCTCAAGGGCAAAGATCCCGACGACGCCTTTTCCAAGGTCCCGTACGAAAAGGGCTTCAACTTTTTGTTCTACCTCGAAAATCTCTTGACCAAGGAAGTTTTTGACCGCTTCATTCCGCACGTAAGTTATGACTGGCTTTGTCTCCGTCTAGCTGCTAGCTAAGAATATCCAGTACTTCACTGTATTCAAGGGCAAATCCCTCGATTCTTATGAATTCAAGGCAACCCTGCTAGACTTTTACGCCAACGACGCAGCAGCATCCAAACTGCTTGACGGAGTCGATTGGGACACGTGGTTCTATGCCCCGGGCCTCCCCCCTCGTCCCGACTTTGACACTTCTCTTGTCGACGTTGTGTACGACCTGGCAAGCAAATGGGAATCCCTCCCGTCGTCAGACTTTACTCCCGCCGCAAAGGACGTGGAAGGTTTGACTGCCAACCAATTCATCGTTTTCCTCGAACGAGTCATGGGTTTCGAAAAGCCGCTCAGCCCAGAGCAGTTCCAGCTGATGGGCAAAACCTACGGACTTGCTGCCAGCACCAACATCGAAGTTTCCAACCTGTACTTCCAATTGGGCCTGAAGGTTGGCGACAGGACGGCCATTGAGCCAACTGCCAAATTGCTGGGAGAGATTGGCAGGATGAAATTCGTTCGCCCTCTGTAAGTTGCACAAATCAACTTCCAAAAACAATTGCTAACCGCTGGACCAGGTTCCGAGCATTGAAGAAACTCGACCACCAAGCTGCTGTGGATACATTTGAAAAGTACAAGGACTTTTATCACCCGATTTGCCGTGGTATGGTGGAAAAGGACCTGGCAAAATAGGTATATGACTTTAGATATAGAGATATAATTCCTAAAGCCAAGTAGTAAGATCAGTGGTAAAAATAGATTACATTGTCTACCTGTATGATGAAGTGAAAAGAGGAGTAAAAGAACAGTAAAAATACAACGAGACTGTACAGAATATTGTGTCAAGTATGCTCCCAAGATCAGGTCTAGTTCTTCTGCGCAAGAATCGTATCTATCTTCTTCAGACCAAAAATCTTCGGCGAGTCGGCCAAATCAACATCTGGTATTTTTGCCAATTCCGCGAGAATGCGTCGCATGTACCCAACCACAGAAGCAATCTTTGCCCAGTCAACATCTTCGCCGGTATGGTCGGTCGAGCTGGCTTTCCATATATTGCGCCAGACAGCTGCGCCCAGGACAGCATCACCTTTGATCAAACCCTCGTCGTATGCGGCTAGGATACCTCGCCATTGGATGAACAGGTCTTTGAGGTACCTGTTTCTGATCCCTCGACTCGAAAGATCGTGTAGCGTTGCCATGCGGTGTTCGGCGTTGTGCGAGAAGTGGTCGAACAGATGTTGCGAATGCGTTTGGAAGGCCTCGGCGGACTGCACGGCGCGCAGGCGCACGGTAAGGAGATACATGTGCAAAAAGGTTACCTGCGACCAGGTTGAGAATGTCGGTAGCAAGCCAAACTCTATTCATTCAATGTCAGCCCTTTTCCCTAACACGATACAGAAAAAAGAAAACTTACCAGAATACCACAGTCCCTCCCCAATCCCAACATCCTCACCACCCTCGGCTTTTGGCGGCAGCTCACTATATTCACCCTTTTTGGGCATGCGATAGTCTGCCTGTGCAGAGCAGGCTTCGAATAGCTTTTCAGTGAAACCGTACGAAACATAGGTTCCGGTGGCGCTTCCTTCTGATACCCATTTGCGCATTAAATCGGACGAGGGTTTTGCGGCCTCATAGCTTCGCGCGGTTGTAGCGAAGCCGCTCAATTGAGCTGCTGGGGTTCTTGGGTTGGTCCGGGTCAAAGCTCTATCATATTTTAGGAGTGGCAGCGCGCAACTTTTCGTATACAGCGACCGGCTCTGGTGGTGAAAAAAACAGATTGATCAGTATAGGCGATGAAAAATAAATCTGGACAGTAAATACCTGGTCTCTCACGGCTGCAGAAAATCCAGGGCCGAAAAGGCATTGAGGACATAAAAACTTGGTAGACATCATAACCGATTAAAAATCATTCGCTTGGAGCAATGACAGTGTGGAGTTATTCAGAACGCGAGCATATCGACAATGTGAACATGGTTGTTATTATTACGGCTGGTGATCGTCATGAGTCCTGGATTTTCTGTTTGTGTTTGCAGTGTTTGTTTGCCGTGCTCCGTCCATCAACGCCGCGAGCGGCCGAACAAGACTACTACTTCTATACATCCATCCACACTCCACAAATTCTTCGATATCGGAGATTAATATGAAACAGGTCTTGTTCTGATACGATTATCATACTCCCTGTTGTGTTCCTAGCGACACGCGCTCCAACGTATTTTCGACAAGAGGAAGAACCTGGGCGAGCCTGTTGGGATCTCTCATTGCTGCAGAGACATCTTCACGAGCACCGGCCAGAACCTAGACGGCCCCTGAGCTGTTGTCATACAAGATAGGTAAACGGGGTTTACACACCTTTCGAGCGTCTTCATAGCTCATTTCTCGCGCCTGGTAGTCCCGTATGACTTCCGCCTTGTCAAAATCCACGTATATTCTGGTATCCCTGAGCCGCACGACCACATTGTCCAGTCGCATAAAGAAGCGCGACAGTAATAGCAGACGGTCCGGCATAACTCTGATCTTGCAGGACAACATCGAGATCCCATTGTCCGCCAATTCGTCCTCGTACAGTATCACGTCGTCGAAAAATAAGATCGGGTCCGGTCGTTTCAGAAGCTCAATGGGGATTTGATCAGTAGTAGGACTAAACGGCGGCGATTCAGGTTGTAGAGTTCCTTTAAAATCAGTACTGTAGGACCAGTCAAACGGTTTCACGACTTCCTTAATCCCCTCGTGGGTATGCTCTCTTGGTCCGGTCAGCTTGGCCAACTAATATTCCACATGGTAATATACCTGCTCTGTTGCCATTCCTTGGAGTATGCAACTTTCAGCATAGCAGCCCCCGTCTTGTCGACTCGATCCAGCGCATCAAACGCACTAAAGGCAATCCCCCATGCGCTGGCGGGATGCTCGATGGTCACAAAGTTGTCTCCAAATATCATCTCCGGAGGCGCTATTCCCAGATTCTTGGTCATGTCTTCAATAGGTCCGGACTTTAATATGGGAAGTTTCTGAGTAGTGATTCTGAAACCCTTGCGCACAAAGGCGTTGGGCTTTGAAGGTGCCTGGCCGTTCATGGCAGCGGGGTGCTTGCTGCCACCGTCACGATTTGCCATTCTCGAGCGTGCAAGGCCTGCCGGGGTCCTGCGTCTCGAGCATGGGAAATGGTCGGAGACAGAGTGAAAATTCGCGACGCAGATGGCTACTGATACTGGCAGCCTTTCATGTTGGAGAGACCTCGTTCTTCTTTTCGCAGCTCACGATCTGCGTTGCGTATCGGTTTGCGACGTACGTATTGCCCCGCAGTGTTCTGTCGGGCGCGCTAGTAAGTATTGTTACGCAGGACGTAAATTACGCAGTTCGGCGGCCCGCGTGATCGTTGCTCCTCCGTGCGGGCTCCGCTGCGTTGCTGGGGCGACGGCACTTGCTTGGCCGGTTGGTAAACACCTGCGCTCTCTCTGCTCTGTCTCCAACCTGACATCTACCAGTCTGACCACGCCCACCCTCAGATGCATCTGCTTTGATCAGCCTTGACTTTCCAAAGAGGCATTACTCGACCTTCACTTCCCTCGCACTGTGGTTGTTTGCGTTTTCTTTAGCCCGACGATATTCGATATGGCAACTAAAACACTGGAAGCTCGCTTTGAGCATCTCTCGGTCAACGATGAGAACGACTCTGCCCAGACTGCGAAGACTATTAGCAAGTCAAAGGTAGTTTATCCTATTACCTGCCTCTGTCTTGTATCGTTGCTTACATGAAATCAAGGGCTCGGTGTCGACGGCCGTCTCCATAACTGGCCTGGGAGCTGGCAACCAGCCATCCGCAACCCGCAATCATCTCCTCAAGATTGCTCTCCAAAACACAAACGAGGCGAGAACCAATGCTCACCCATCGAATTCCGACGAAAACTCGGCCACCCTGTATGACCAGCCGTCGACCAAAAAACTGCACCTCGGCATGTTCGAAATCGGCAAAGCCCTTGGAAAGGGAAAGTTCGGCCGAGTATACTTGGCCAAGGAGCGCGCTTCCGGTTTTATCTGCGCTCTCAAGGTGCTCCACAAGTCAGAGCTCCAACAGGGAGGAGTTCAGAAGCAGGTCCGACGAGAGATTGAAATCCAGAGCAACCTGCGTCATCCCAATGTGCTGCGTCTTTTTGGCCACTTTCATGACAGCAAGCGAATCTTCCTCATCCTGGAGTTTGCGGGCAAAGGTGAGCTGTACAAGCACCTCCGCAAGGAACACCGATTTCCGGAATGGAAGGCCGCTCAATACATTGCCCAAATGGCAGCGGCCTTGAAATACCTGCACAAGAAGCATGTCATCCATCGAGACATTAAACCGGAAAACATCTTGATGGGCATCCATGGAGAGATCAAGATCAGTGACTTTGGTTGGAGTGTCCATGCCCCAAATAACAGAAGGCAGACAATGTGTGGTACCCTGGACTACCTCCCACCAGAGATGCTTGTCACAGGCACTCAAGAAAACTTCTACAACGAGAAGGTAGACTTGTGGAGTCTGGGTGTTTTGACATACGAGTTCCTCGTTGGAGAAGCTCCCTTCGAGGACACTCCAGTCATGACGCAGAGAAGGATTCGTCGGGGAGAGATGACAATACCTTCTTTCATCAGCCCCGAGGCACGGGATCTCATCAAAAAGGTATGTCAGAATATACGTGTTTGGATTCAAAGGTACTAATTTGGTTGTAGTTGCTTGTTCTTGACCCTGAAAAGAGAATTCCTTTGGAAGAAGTCCAGCAGCACCCTTGGATTATCAAGCATTGCATGAAAGCAGAAAAGGGTCCCCAACGGAGCTCGAAATGAGCCAGTCAACTAAACATTGAGCGTTTGCATTTTTAATTTGGAGTTTGGGTGTGTTCATCAAATGGCGTTGGTTCGTGCTACGGTCAGAAATGCTCAGGAATGAATGTTTATTCTCTTTCCGAGTTTTGAGGAGTTTGGATGTCGTAATACACTAGTATACATTATATACATTCAAGTGATTCTTTTCTTTCTTGATCACCGATAAATCTCATCGAATGGCCGGGTATCCCTGAAACAGCTTTCCCACACTTCATTGACCACCTTTGTTGCGTGTTCTTCGTCTTTGCAGTTCGGCCGGCCCATCAACGAAAGCGTAGCTCTTCGTCTGACGCATTCTTGGTGCTGCTGTGTAAGCTTCCACTGTTTCCTCGAGAAAAACTCTCGAGCCCAACGACACTCGCCGCTCAGCGAACTTGCTCGGATCTAGAATAACGTCTGGTAAGCTCATGAACCACAGGCCACCTACGGAGGGAAAAGAAGTACCTCGGTGCATGCTGCATGTCTTAAATTATACCAATCCATTTTGAACCGGAGATGGTCGTATGCATGTACCATCTCGTGTGCCATGGTGTCTTCCAAGTGGCTTTGATCTTTCATCTCGTTTGCGCAGATCTTGATTCCAAATTCAGGATCGAAGCCTCCTCCGTGTCTTTCCTTGCAGCGCTGGCAGTTGATGTTATGACTCGAGATGTTTCCTCCCAGTTGGCTAATATTGTCGCTCAAATATCGTATCACGGGGCCTATACTCCAGACAGAGGTCTTAGCAAAACAAACCTCATGTTTTGTGTGTTCCTCTACTCACTGTAGTTCAAAAGATAATCGCGCTGCTCTTCGCATCGCTTGATGTCGGCCTCTTCGTTTCGATCGTCCCTTGCGATGCGAAATTGTTCTTTCCCTTCTTCTGTCATTCTCCCTGTCACGATATTGAGTATATTCTTCACCTGCGTGAAGAACCCATCACCCGGTGTGAAGCCATTGTCTTGCAGACCTGACGGTGCTTGCGATTGCGATGGCGAACTTGACTCTGACATCTTTTTCCGTGCTGTTTGTGCTCTGGCTTCAGTCTTGACCCTTAAGGACCAGCGCGTCGGAAATATTATTCGGCAAGGGCGGGAGTTTCCGGCAGAATAATGTACCCCGGCGAGGACTCCGCAATCGGACAGGGAGAGTTTTAATTAAACGTGATATCATATGCTCTCTTAAGTGCTAAATGCTTGTTGGAGGGGTTTCCTGTTTCACTTTTTGGTTTGTATTGAATCGCTTTACGCCACAATGGACGACCTATCGAGGTCTCAGAACTTGACGGTTGTCATCAAACTCGGTAATTATATACCAAAAAATAAATATCCTACGGCGAAAGTGACTCACTCTCCATATCTAGGAACAAGTTCTATTGTCGACGAAAAGACCCACGAGCCTATTCTGTCAATATTATCGGCAATTGTCGAGACGGCTGGGAAATTAATGAAAAATGGCCATCGAGTTATTCTGGTGTCGTCCGGTGCTATTGGAGTCGGGCTACGAAGAATGGATATTGACAAGAGGCCAAAACATCTCCCGAAAGTTCAGGTGAGTTTCTTGTTTGGGTGTGCGACTTATTTGCAATTAACACAAACCATAGGCTCTCGCTGCCGTTGGCCAATGCAGACTCATGGGCATATGGGACAGCCTGTTCGGTCATCTGCGCATCCCTGTGGCTCAGATATTGCTGACCAGAAACGATATTGCTGATGTATGGCGCCGGAAAATAATCCCATGATGTTGCTCATAGACTGATACATTGAACAGCGCACGCAATATATTAATGCTCAAAATACCTTTTCCGAGCTTTTAGACATGGGCGTGATCCCCATTGTCAACGAAAACGACACACTGGCTGTTGCGGTAAGTTTTATTGAAGATAGTAAAAGCAGTCACACTGATAAAGATTTAGGAAATCAAATTCGGCGACAACGACACATTATCCGCCATCACTTCCGCCATGGTCAGGGCCGACTACCTGTTTCTAATGACCGACGTTGACTGCCTATACACAACCAACCCACGACACGACCCCGATGCCGAGCCAATCGAGGTAGTCTCAGACATATCGACGCTGGATGCCGATGTATCAACTTCCGGCTCCTCGCTGGGCACCGGAGGCATGGGCACAAAAATCGTTGCTGCGCGTCTCGCCACTAGTGCTGGTGTGACAACAATCATCACCAAATCCTCCAAGCCCGAAAACGTCCATGAGATTTTGAGTTATTTGGAAAAGAGCGAGAATGGCGGCGCCGCCCGTGAGGAGGATCCAGAAGACCAAGGGCCATCTAGTACTCCCCTCCATACGCGGTTTCTTCCGTCTTCGACTCCGATTCACTCACGCTCGTTTTGGATTCTGCACGGGCTCACGACGCATGGAAGTCTTTATATCGACCAGGGCGCGCTCGATGCGCTGCAAAACAATGCAAGTCTTCTCCCCGCCGGCGTTGTCGCAGTCGAAGGGCATTTCGGACAACAAGAAGCAGTCCGGCTCTTCGTCGTCGAGAAGCGTTCTCAGGATGCTCTCAACGGAGATTTCATGGCCCATGCCGAGGAACCCAAGGAGGTTGGACGCGCCATTGTCAACTACGGAAGTCTGGAAATCGACATGATCAAGGGCCTGCGAAGCACGCATATCAATGCCGCGCTTGGATATGCGGATAGTGATTATGTGGCAGTGCGTGAAAATATATCGTTTTTTGAAAGGAGCGAGAGCGTGTCTAGTATGGCGGCTACCCCTAGCCACCATTGGGAATAGAGAAAAAAGTGAGATTTGACGACTTGTCTAAAAAAAAAGAAAAAAATAAATTATGAAGCGCCACGAATACCAGAAATGATTTGATGTATATAATTTTAGTTGGACTGTGCAGTACATCTACATACGCCAGTTAAAATAGCATGGCATGTTCAACACCTGCAAATGAAACACATCCAGCAACGCACACGCAGTTCATCATACTAGGGCTCATACTAGTCACGCATCGTCCGCCCATCTCCTGAGATATTTGTTCATATCATCCGTCGGATGTGGCGCCGGGGTCGCCTAGGGAGATCACTTAGCAATAATCCAAGAATACCTCGGGCTTATCAACTTACAGGGTTTTCAATACTCGTAGTGGAAAACGTCTGCGGAGCCGTCAACGTTGTCTGCCATGTAGCAATTGGAAGAAACGTTTGAGCCACAGTATAAGCGCTAGTAGGAAACTGCGGAGGCGCACTCTTGGCCGTAATCGTTGTTCCAGGCTGCTTGGCCATCGGTGCGTATTTGGTTAGGCCAGCCGACTGCAGTGGATATGGCACAGTGTACAGCGCTGCAGCTGGTGCGGCTGCAGCGGCGGCCACTTGTCTCTTCTTCAATTCGCTATGATCGCTAGTAGTGACGTTTGGGAGTAAGGATAAGCCGGTTTGGACTCTCTCGGAAAACGTTCCTGTCATTCCGGATAGAGAGAATCTCTGCGAGTAGTTTATCACTGTTGTATTGACACTCCTGGAGACCATTTTGAGAAAACTTGTCACCATGGAGTTAGCATTCAAGGCGTAATAACAACGATGGAAGCAGCGTACTATGCATTTGGGTAGATGGCGCCAGCGTCTGGCTTGACCTGGAAGGAAACTGAATTGCCTCTTTCAAAGGATCCGTTTTCTATGAGAAGTGCAATGTCCTCCTGTATGAATAGTCAGTATTCAACTCATATCAAAATTTCTGCAAAGATTCCACGCTACATACCGAGTACTCGACCGAGGACCCCCCAGCACATAGGAAAAGATCATAGTCCGTTAGCTCCATGATCTTGGGTGGCTCTCCAGATTCCTTCCAGAGAGCAGTCAGAACATCCCCTCCATTGACCGTCGCGCCCGGTTCAGGGCTTGTGAATTCGACATCAGCCAAAGCTATAAGAGGAAAAGCAAGTAAGATCGAGGCTGGGTTCGTGAACTTCATCTTTCAACACGACCTGGCACTATGGCGAGTGGGCAAAATCGGCTCTGGAGAAGAGAGCAGCACGTTGACTGACTGCACTGGAGAGGGTCCATGGCGACAGACAGAAACGACACGCAATAAGACGACAGGCGCAGCTCCTGGACTGGGGCGCGCAACAAAACATGAAGCTCCTTGAATGCCAGCGACGGCCCGGGCCCGACGCCCATTGGCTCCGCGGACCCGCAGCCCACATGCCACAAACACCTTTGACATCACCAGATTTAATTATTGCTTCAACTTTCAACTCCAACTTCTTTAGTCTCTGTTTCTCCCCGCTGGAAGAAGCGTCCTTGGACCATGGGTTCCAAGGCGGACTGGAGCTCTCCCGCCGCGATAGCGACCACGTTGCTCGATGGCAACCCAATCTCGATTCTGATCACACTCACTCTGACGCTTCTGTTGCCTGTTTTACTGCACTTGTTTTTCTATCGCAAGGCAGCGAATCCGCCTTCGTCGACGTTTATTCTGCTTGGACCAAGTGGCTCTGGAAAGACAGCTTTCCTCACATTGGTATGTATGTCTCTTCCCCAATAAATTTTTGGTACTAATAAGGCTATAGCTTGAATCCGCATCATCACGGCGATCGAACGCAGCGCCTCGCACGCACACGTCCCAAAATGCAACGTCTACAACCGTCACGCTTCCCTCGTCGGTGCCGATTGCCTCGAACCAGTACCGATCAATCAACGATCCCAGCTTGTCCGAGACGAAAAGAAACCCGGTCAAATATATCGTGAAAGATACCCCCGGCCACGGAAAACTCCGTTCGTCACAGCTGTCGCAACTAGAGGCAGTTCTTTCGTCCAAAGGGGAAAAGTCACCCATTGCCGGTGTCATTTTCCTTGTGGATGCCGCAGCACTGTCCGATGCAGCGGAGAGCCTGAGAGATTGTGCTACTTATCTGCACGACCTGCTGTTGCTTTTACAAAAACTCGTCTTCAGCAACCAGAAACACGTCGCCCAAGCGGCATCCTCTGTTGCCGTACTCGTGGCGGCAAACAAGCAAGACCTGTTCACGGCTTTGCCGGCTGGATCAATCAAGGAAAGACTGGAGCATGAGATCGAACGCATCCGCAAGTCTCGTCAGAAGGGCTTGATGGATGCTAGCGCAGGCTCGGCGTCAAATGAAGAAGACTATGAAGTTTTGGGTACCAACGGAGAAGAGGATTTTAGTTTCCAGCTTTTGGAAGATGAGGTTGGCACACAGGTCAACGTTGTTGGAGGAGCGGTGGTCTCTGACGAAGATACTGATGCTGGCGCCGGTGTCCGCGGGTGGGAAGAGTGGATTGGGGCGCGCTTATAAGCTGCTAATTCACGCTTTGGCAGTCTACAATTGCTAGTTTTTATAGTAAAACTTTGTACTGTTTTGAACGGAATTGAGCTGGCTGGCTTGGGTCATCTCTTTATTCGCCCATCAGCGAATAGATCATTCTTGTAAACATTGTCAGTTGACAGGACATATTTTAATTTTATAATAATAAACGTATCATTAGACTTGGTTAATTGGTTTATGAAATTCTGAACCTTATTTCTCAAATCTCTCGTTTCCCTCTTATATGTCTCTAAATATAAGAAACCAGCTAGAATAAAACAGTAAATAATCAATACATATAGAGAATGCGTTCTTGTACCGGTTTCAATAGGTTGAAAAATGTCAATTATAATGACAATAGTCGGGTATCAGCAAGGGGTGAAACCTGTTGAAGGTAGACGAAAAGAGCGGATTCATTCAAACACAAAAAGTCTATGATTTGTTTTGGTGCAAAAGCCAGGTAAGAAGATCAACCTTGGTAGCCACGGCCACAGGTCGAATGGTGCCCTGATCGTCTCGGTCAGTCACAATGGCCGCGCTGTTCCACTCGAAGAACCTGTTCAGCACGCTGAGAGGCGTGTCCAGTGTGATTTCAAAGAAACGACGGCGCTTGACGTTGGACTGGCCAGCTGCGTCTGGCACGACGTCTCTCGGGTCCGTGACGACTTCGGGGAGTTTGGCAAAGTCAAACATGACGTCCGAAACAGGGCTTTTCCCAGCGGCACGGCCACGCGAGATCCAGCTGAGGACGTTTCCTAGAGTAATCAGACCGGACAGCTTTTTGCCGTCGGTGCTGAGAACTGGAAGCTGGTCAAAGCCTTTCTCGCGCATGAGTTCGATTGCTGCTTGGCAGGGCTCGTTCGCACGCACGGTCGTGACGGGTTTGAGTCGTAGGGATCCGACTTTTCCAGTCGAGAAGAAGTCCCTAGAGTCTGGAGCAGCAGGTGCCGACGGTGTCGTTTTGAGCTCAGGCGCTGTGGAGGTTAGCAGGTCGTTTGCAGCAAGCCAGTCGTCGTCCGCAAACTATCAAATTATATTAGCCAATGCATTAAAAAAAGTTGTGTTTTGCCATACCTTGGTGAGATAGCTTCGGATGCTGTCTGGGAGAACAACCACCACGACATCATCCTTGGTCAAAGCATTGTCCTTGTATGCCTTGACCAGGCCAGCGATTGCGCTTCCACTGCTACCTCCGACTAGGAGACCCTCCTCGGCAATTAGTCGACGAGAGTATTGAAACGATTCCTTGTCCTCCGTCTTGTACCACTTGTCGACCGCGTGCTGATCGAGAACCTGAGGGATAAAGTCGTATCCAATACCCTCCACTTTGTATGGTTCGTTCTCATGTTCGGTGTTCAATGATGCAGGAAGAGCCAGGATAGATCCCTGTGGATCAGCGCCGATTATCTTGACGTTTCCATTGTGCTTCTTCAGACCCTTGGAAATACCGGTGATTGTGCCACCAGTACCAGCACCGGCCACGACCGCTGTTACCGCGCCGTCAGTTTGTTTCCAGATTTCCTCGGCAGTTCCAAATTCATGGGCCAAGGGATTGTTGTCATTGCTGTACTGATCCAAGATGTGTGCGTTGGGAAGTTCCTTCTCGAGGCGTTTGGCGACTCCGATGTGCGATTCTGGCGAGTCATACGCAGCCTGCGTGGGAGTTCGGATAATAGTAGCGTTGAGAGCTCGGAGTACAGACACTTTTTCGGCGGACATCTTCTCCGGAAGAGTGATGATTGTTTTGTAGCCTGTGAAGAACAGTTAGCCAAGCTGTTACTAACGTTGCTGACAATAGCTTACCCTTGACAGCTGCGACCAGCGCCAGTCCAATACCACTGTATTTCACCCACAAACATTAGCATTTCCTCACATAAAAGAAATATTCTGTAAGGTTGGTTGTACGTACGTGTTACCGCTGGTGGGCTCAATCAATGTGTCGCCAGGCTTGATTCTGCCGGACCTCTCAGCTTCCTCAATCATGCGGAGCGCAATGCGGTCCTTGACACTACCACCGGCATTGAAGTATTCCAGTTTGGCGTATACGGTAGCATCAATTCCGAGACTCTGGGGCAGACGGGTCAATCGAACGAGCGGCGTGTTTCCAATCTGCTGCGTGATGCTGTCCAGCGCCTGCGGAGGGACGCGGACTGTGGAATTGGAGCTCATGGCAGGGCTGAATGAAGTTGACAAGAACAAGAGACTGTCAAAAATGCGAAATGAAAATGTGTGAAGACGTATGGCAAGGTTGTGTCAACTGAGTGAGGTTGCTGATGCTTTGTCAAACTTTGCTCAAGGTTGCGTGCTTGGCCGGTGCCCCTCGCCGACGATAGCCGCGCCGATAAGAAGGATCTTTAGCTGTGTTGCACGCAGGAATGCTGTGCCATCGGGCCTTTTTGTCTTTTTATTTATTTTTTTCTTAAAAAATTAAGATGAAATAAAATTCTACGATAACCACACATGTAATTGGATTGGCTACTTGGCATGTTCACGCACGAGTGATGCTTTACGTTAGCTGCATGATCGCCAGTCTAAATATTTTGCTGCGGGGGATCAGCAGGGAGGACGATAAGGCTGATATCACTCGACCTCTGGGAGAGATCAATTGGTGTACAAATTAATTTTTAATGCTACAAGTAAATAAAGTAGAAAATGACTCCATGCTTTGTCAGAACAACGCGCACTGCGGACTGCTGTCTCGCGCCTTCCCTCCCGGCACGGACGCGTCTCTGTCCCTTTCTCCCTCTCCTTTCCTTCTCTCTCCTCATTCTCTCTCCTCATTCTCTACCGTCTGCGTTACGGAGCATCTTGGAACAACCAAGAATCATCCTACGGATCGAACTTTCATCCCTAGTCAAATGGCTCAAGGAGTCTCTCATCCGTCCGCAGGCTGATCGACAATGGCAACAGCAATCGTGCTGGAACGCCCAGCAGCCTACAAAGGCCGAGATGGAATGCCCCTTCTGGTAACCAAACCAACGTCAATGATCACAGCCGCATCAGTCGAGCTTACTATTCCCAGGTCAAACTACAAGAGGCTACAGAAAACCCTTGATACATTTTGGTCAGGTGGTAAAAAGTCTGTCATCCCGGCATTGCGTCTTATACCGGCCCTCGCGGCCATGGTTGAAACCATCGGAACCAAGGTACGTCTCACCTACCATACTTTGACTGATATATACACTGTTCTGTATTGTTGCTTGGCTCTTTCTAATCACTTCAGTAGGAGCAGTAGCGTTACATGTCTCTTCTGTGAACTGTGTTCACTCATTGCTAGCATTATTAGCATCCCCTGAGATCTTGAAACCTGGCTCTACTAGTATCACCTAAATCCTTACCCACGTTCCATCAACTCACCTTCGTCGACAAAACGTCTTTTTATTTCTGACTGCTTTTGCTCGCCGCTGTGCCTGCTAGGCATCAAAAACGGCGGCATCCCGGACCCATCATGACCCAACGCCTCACTCCACATGCTGGGCCGACTCGACAGCCTAAATCCTCACCTGCCACGTCGTGCAAACCATCCAGCTCCATGACTACAGGCCTTGTCGTTAAGAAAGTTCGAGTTCTGGACAATATCGAGGAGATCCCCGAATTCATTGCAGTTCGCCCTCAAAGCGAGACCCTTGGATTTTACGACAGCCACTTGTATACCAACGTGGACGTCCTTCTATACTCTCCAAGCTATCTTGTACAAACTCTCTTTTAACAAGTTTTCATCAAATTACGTTGATAGAATCACCAAACTATCTCGTATGACCTCTTTTCGTCAAGCTACCATTGATAACATCACTATCTTACCATGGTTGACACCCATAATACCACGGTACGTCTCCTAGGCTATCATCTTACTCTGCTTGCTTGTCATTACTGTCTATAATTCTGTATTGCTGCCTGGATGCTTCTAACTACTTAAGTAGTCGCACTTTGGAATTGTAGCGAAGCGAATCCGTGTCCCGAACAATGCTGAGCATATCGCCGAATTCGTCGCAGATCGCCTTCGAAACGAGACCGTTGAACTTTACGACGACGGATTGTGTGCCAACAGGGGCGGAGCAAGCATGATGCTAGAATTTAGTCGTTTGCTTGAGCAAGTTTCTGCCCTCAAGGAGGAACTTGCCTTACTGCGGACGCATTCCTCGGAGGAAATAGCCCAGTTGGAGAGTAAAGTCGAGGGTCTCAAATCTACCATACAAGATCTTAAACGCTCGACCACTTTTCTTCACCACGATGTTATCTCTCTCCAGAACCGTACCAAACGCCTCGAAGATCATGCCAAACGCCTCGAAGATGAAATCGAAAAACTTCGCAACGAGAACGCCCAGAATGCCAAAGGCTTTCACCAGCAAGTCGAAAAACTTCGAAACGAGAACGCCCAGAATAACAAAGATACTCGAAAGCACTTTGATGCAAAGGTAGAGTTCACCAGCGCACGAGTCGAGAGATACCAGAACCACCTCTTGAATACGATTGAACTTATGAATTCAAATCAAAAGAGGTTCGAAGAAAGATTGGAACGTTTGGAAAACCGCAAGACTGAAATGACCGTCTAACGACAGCAACTCAAAAAACCAGCAGATATGTATGAATATTTCCGGTTCGCGGGATTAGACAGAGTAGGTTGAGACTTGAAGCCTTCTTGTATGAGAAGTCTGCGAAATGAGTTCACTCATGGTGGTGGAATCCACGCGGACCTACGAGCAATGCGCAATCTTCAACGTCGAGAAAATTCTCGAGTATGACTCAGTGCCTGCCATGGGTCCCGTATGGTTTACGGGAGGCCCTTTGAAGACCTTGCGAGGGAGATCGAGCATGTTCCCATGGAGATCGGCAAAACATTTGACATGACACGCAATCTGACTCGCATCTATTTTTGGAGGGGCCACCCTTCCAAAAATGAGCTTCTCAATCTCTGCTCAAGTGTTATCGCTGCGTAGAAAGATGCATCAACTGCGCCAAGTTTTACAGTTCTTTACAAGGAGCTTGTGTCAAAATACAGGGAAGAATTGGGCGTTGAAATCTATTAATAGTTTACCTGGGTTTTATTTTTTTTGCTTTAAGATTAACGACTATCGGCAAAATTTTCATATAAAATGTCTATTTTCATTCATCTTTAAAGTAGATGTATTTGACAATAATCGTTGACAGGATAACAATCGTATTGTTAATGGATTACCAAGATGTGAAATAACCAGCCCTGGCAAACCCCATCTCGCTTTTTCTTTATCTCTTGGATGGAAAGATGTGTCTTAGGTTCTTTGAAGTGGCCCCCCTGCAATAGATCTTCAGAGCTCTTCGTGGGTCATAAACACCAGTCGAGTCTGTTGGCAATCAATCAACGCCTGGTGATTCAACCCGACTAGGTTGTGTCGAGGAAACATAATAGGAAACAGCACATCGAGCTTCGCGGGAAACCTTCTTCTTCCTGGTAATCGATCATAGAGATTTGATCGAATAATGTTGACCATAGGAATACAATTCTCATCCGGTGGACGAAGATTAAAATGCCCACATGTGCACCTTGGACTTTGGTCGAAAGAAAAAGTGATGTCCTGCATATTCTCATGTCAAACGTTAGCCTCGTGTTTCGATTGCCTTCAAAACCAAACAGGAAATCATGAGGAATCGACAGACGATTACTTACCTGTTGTGACAACCGGCAAAAGTTAGGAAAACTAATGGTGTTGTATTGACAAAATCTAAAGCATGAGGAAAGAAGGTTTAGATACAGGCGCAAATCCAGTGTACCATAGACTAGGATCATAGTGTCTTGGGTGATCCATATTTGTCGAATCTTATAAGCCACTTGTTCGATCATAGCAAATTCCCAAAGTTGACGTGCGTAAATGAAAATTCGTCATCCAGGGCAATTAGATCTGTCCCGTGTCGTTTGCCTTCTTTGATCTCTTGGACTCGGTTCTGCACAATTTCGTATTTATCATGCATTTTCACTTTCTTCAGGTTGCGGATTTGGAATGTTTTTGTTAAAGGTTCCGTGTTCTCGACCCCCTTTCCTTTTGTCAAGTAACCTTGACATTGTGGGATGCATACTGTGCAGAGAATTCAATTTTCAACGATCGTGCCATGTCGTCGATAAAATTGTACATCTCTTTGGGGTGGTCAGGCGTTCCATAGCTAGGCCATCTAACTGCATGGAAAAGGATCATAAAGATTCCTTCAAGTATAGTCAAGTAGACTGGATGTTGAGGGACACTGCAAGGGGATGTTGTCTCAAATGTCTGTCGAAGAGAGAACGATTGATTTTCGGCGAGAACTCGTTGAAGTTGGAAAAGGCCGAGATTTCCAGGGGAGAAACCTGGTGTCTATCTCCAAAGCGAAGAACAGCTTTGAAATCATGGGCAGATCTCAAAAGAGTTATCGGGAGCCACGCGGTGGGTTCCAAAGTCTGTCATGACCGATCATCATGGTATATCGTCCATGACGTCAACTAGACTATCCATGCGTTGTTGTGTGACAAAAATCATGTTCGTCCTTGATAATGACGATGCCAGTCGTTTCGGTGCCAAATTTCTGTCGCATAAGACTGGAGGCCGCGAGTTGGTTTGTACATAAAAAAACCTGCAACCCGGAGACCACAGTCGACTTCAAAGTAGCGAGTGCTTTGCGAAAGATGGCACGATCTTTCTTGGTGGACTCGATCGATGCTTCGTCAGTATTGGATTCGCGAAGCAAAGCAGGGAAATTTCCATCCATCAGTCTCACGTACTCGGTCACTGCGTCATAATCTTCTGGCCCTGATTCGGGGCTCGTTTGATAAGTGAACAGAAGTTCCTTTGCTTCATCAAGACATGATTCATCCCTTGTTTCTCGACGACATGCGCGATGATGCTTCGCTCCGAAGAAGACCATACATCGCAGTTTCAGTGTCCAATGTCTCTGTCTCTTGAACTTCATACTTTTTCAGGGCCCCTGCACCGCTGAAAACAAACCTGACGTTCGCAGATCAGGGGCAACATCGCTCAAGACTTGAGAAATGGCCTGCAAGGCGGCGTTTGTCGGTGCAACCATCAATACTTACAAGCCCAATCCGGCAATAAGTTTTGCCATCGTTGCCTGGACTAAATTTTTGCCGCAGCCAAAGATGCCTTCAATAAAGGCGATGCCATTCCCGAGCACCTCGCGCAGAAAGTTGAAGGCTTCTCCTTGCTTCTCGTTCTAAATTTTCATGCTTGTCACTTTTCGGTACTCCGATTTGACTTTTTCTTGAGAAATTCCCCCGAAGACATCCACATTCGCTTCGAGTATGTCTACTCTCCTTGTCATCCAATTGGTAAGCTCGTTATCGGTGAGGCTATTTAGGTGGTAGATTGTGTCAACAGATGGAAGGATGGCGTAACGAGTGTTGAGCAGAACAGGATGCCATCTCAGAAAGTCTTCGGTGCGAAGAGCATTTATGGCATTCATCTGGAGTTTGACATTTTCATCACTGACTTGGAATTTCAGCTTGTAGTTGTACGTGTGTTCGCTTCCAAAGGTGAAATCTCCGGGTCATATCGGCAAATCTATGCACTGTCTGGAAGTAAACTGAATTTATCTCAGTACTTGGCACAACAGGCATAGAGGAACCCTTCTGAAACATCGCGGCTATTAAATGGACGCCTTAGTGAAACACGGTCGCCTTTTGGTTGTTGGCCTTTAGGAAACGGTGGTTTCTCCTGTTGATGATAGGAGTACAACCAGGTCATAAGAGACATAAATGTCAATGCCCCTGGGTACCGTGACTCCTCGAAGCTTGAGACGAATTTCACTCGCATCGTTATGTGTAACGACAACTGTACAGGAAGCACCATCTGTGATCATTGGTGACTGGTGACTGGTCTATCAGACTTAACGGAGTGGAATCGTCGTGCAATTTGCCAAATGTGATAGCCCCAATGAAAAAGCTCGGCTCAGGATACGGCAGCAGAGCAATATTCTGTTATCACCACCGATGAGGTGGACATGCATGATCGAAACGCAATGACTGCTTCTGTAGACGTGCTATACACTAGCTTCAATCCGGCTTCGTCCAAGTCGTAGAAGGAGTTAACGGCTGGGACTTTCATAATAGTGCCGTTCACCCAGTATTCTTGGACACTGGCGTGTCACTAGTTGCCCGGCTTGTGTCTTGATAGTGTGTTTGTTAGGACTGCGGTAGTAGGCGCAGGCCCAGGAGGTGGAGGGAGGGTGGTGGCGGCAGACACGGCGGTAAGGATCCCATGAAGACTTGAGTCTCACACGATCTTGAAACTGAGTAGATAGATCACAGTTCTTCCAAGTGTTCTTGGGAACTTGAAGCCCGAACTTGAAGCCATAACGGATTCCTGGAAAATGAAGCATGTGGACAAGGAGCCTGTCAATGTCTTTGTCGTCGATAGGCTGACTGAGGCTCACAAAAACGAATTCATCTGCTTGGATGATGCAGTCTACCAACACATATGCATGGTTGGTAATGAAGTTGTAGCAGCTGGCAGGTTGATGCGATGTCGAATGTCACTGATTATTCCTTCATTCCATCGTGAGGAGCAAAAGTATCAGCAGGCTAAGCGGTAGAGACAGAGTACAGAGCAACAACAGTTGGCTCCATGGCTGATTCTAGGTACTCTTGTTAGTCCTTTCATAAGCTGCAGGAAAAGAATGAATATCCAACTAACACGTGTTGATATACCCAGTGAAACCACTGTCCTCATGATGTCCTTTGGAGTAAGCTCCAGTGTCTTCGATACGCCTTGCTTCGGGGTGGTGACTCGGTCAAATATTGCACGGTTTCCTCTGTTTAGCACATCATCGTAGACAATACGCCGACTTAACAGTGTATTCATGTAGCGTGCCATCAACACATTGCGGACAAATGTAGTAAACATGAAATCTCTCTGATTCGGGAAGGCGATTTGATAAAATTTGAACTGCATCCGCGTACCTCCGTTAGCATATTAACAAGAAACAAAAGCATGGAAGACAGTGAATGTCACACTAACCGAAATTCGCTAGTCGAAGAGTTCAAAGATAAGTTGTTGTGCCGCCAGTGGTAAAACCATAGAATTATGCACTCAACAATGGCGGAGGTAGCAATACTGCTGCTTGAATGACAGAGAAGCCAGTAGTAGAGTGGTTTTTGAAGATTTTGCAGTAATGCCAGTGGCGTTTATGTATCCATGAGGTCTAAGATCAGGATAAACCAGCCAGCCTTGACTGGCAATATCTTCTTGAGTGGCTTGAAAGGAGAAGAACCTTTGAAAAGATATGTATCAATGCCATCAGTACTTCTAAGAAGCTGAGATGATCACATACATATGTAAAAGAGAGGATATAAACCCATGTATTGTGTATACATGTTTGTAGTCAACTGGTAGATCCAGGTTGACAAATTTTTCTGGAGTCTGAATCCTTTTGAGGGCGTCTGTCCAAGTATTTAAGTTCGAAATTTTTTTCATGCTACAACGGCGTGAAACACACCGACTTCACCGGCGGTCCACGATCTCGTCGCCTCCGGGGTGTGCCACTGCGGGGGGCATCCTTAAAATTTCCTATTTGGGTAACCGATATACCTACAAATTTTTGCACCGCACTTTTTTTACGCCCCGTTCTTTGTTCTCTCGGGGGAGGGGGGCCCCGCGGTCAGATGATTTAAATTCAAACCGATAATTTTCTTTTGCGGCGGCGCCTTTTCTCAGCTCGCCCGTTTGTATAAATCCTGACTATCCAATCACCAATTCTCAGCTGGTGATCACCGCAAATCCTATTGTTTTCTAAAAGACCCGCTGAGAGGCTCCCATGACTTATTATGTTTATTTTAGTGCTCCGCCATGATCTAGGCCTTCAAAGAACACCTGAAGGAGTCAAAGGATCCGAACCTTGTTTGGCGAGCAGGGGGTAGCTTGCTTCGGAGGTGAGGTAGCGATTGTTAGCACCAAGATAGACCTTTTGAGGGATTCTCTGGCGGTCTGGCTTCGCTTGCGGGCCAACCGAGATCGACCGGAGACCTATTCTTTTTTCCAGACAAAATGGGTCTTGTGTCATATTCATCGGTGCCGAGAATTCAACGAGTTATCTGAATGCCACCTGAACCCGGGATACACAGCCATTTCAAATGCTATTTGGCATCCTCATCGGAATTTTTTGTTCATAACGAAAAATTTCTTCTTTTTATTCAAGGTAGTTTCTATAGCTGCACGCTTATTCTTAGATGGCCTTTGACAGTTCATGCATCTGTTGAACCAGACCAACGACAGCTTCTCTGAATGGTGTGTACTTGATCCCAAGATCTGTAGTTAATTTCGCCCCATCTATTTGATATCTTGCCACGGGTTCTTTACCACCATCGTAATTCTTGGTAACAATTTCCCGTGCCCAAGGAAACTCTTCTTTGATAATGTCGGCTGCCATCTCGTAGGTAAAGGGCTCACTGTGTGCCGCAAGATATCGCTTCCCGCCTGCTTCAGGCCTCAGCAGCGCTTCGACATGTGCGTCTGCCAGATTTTTGACATGGACATATCCCGGAACACGAGCTGCCGGCAGAGGATCTGCGCCTTGAGCAATCTTCCAGAGATTCGAGTTCGAGTCATTCAGCTGAGCAGGATCTGATAGAGGGTGCACCACTGGCCCAAACACCATGGGAGGACAAAAAGTGACCAGGTCGAAAGTCTTCTCTCGAGCAACAAAATCCCAGGCTTCGAGTTCCCCGAATTTCTTGCCACCTCGATATGCAACGACTGCTGAAGTTGCTGGATCAACTGATTCCTCCCACGTGAGCGGGTTCCAGTGCGAGCCTGTATACGTGAAATCCGGTCCGAGAATGTCGTTTTTGGTGACATCAACAACAGCTGCAAATGAAGAAGTAATTACTAGTCGACGTACTTTGCTTCCGGGAAGGCTGCAGGCTTGAAGGATCGACTTGACGCCGTTGATCGAAGGCGTGATGATTTCTTTTTCGTTGTCTTGGACATCGTACGTGACTGGCTGAAATCTTGATTAGAATTGTGTCAGTTGGACTATAGGAGCTTCCATACAGATGCAGTATGTATCACAGCGTCTACCCCATCCATGATATGGTCAAATGCGCCAATGGTTGCTATATCGCCTATTTGGACGAACTCAAGCTGAGAGGCATACTGAGGCCGAGCACTCCTCATTTGCTCCCCCTTTTGCACCGAGCGTGTAGTGCCTCGAACTTTGAGGCCGCGAGACAGCAGACTGTCCACAATATGCGCTCCGATAAAACCGGTAGCACCAGTTACGAGAACGAGACTGTATGGTCTAGTTAGCAGATGGCGTCGGTCGATTAGCCAAGATACTCACGATGGCCAGCTTTCCGCCATTGTCAAGAATGTACTTGTCAGTGATTCAGGTGGGAGAGGAACTCAGTTAAACTCCAGAAAACGACAATATACATGCAGCAGCTTCATGATGCATGTTTATTCGGAGTTCTCGCCGACTTCTCCCCCACGTCATAGTCGTTCAAGGCGTTGTTATCCACTGGCGGAGTTGCCACGGATGATGACATGTAGCATGCGCGTTTGCATAATTCTTTGGGTCTCTGAAAATGTCTATGCATTCGTAATAATGTAATTTTTTGTTGTTTTATAACAAAGTAGAGCATCGGTTGTTGTTGGTTGTTGTGCCGGTGGAAGTGGAGCCTTGTTTTGACCCCGTCCGCGCACCTTCTTCCCCACGGAGCAAACAACCATGGAGCACCATGGCAGACGCCGCCCACACGCTTATTTCTGCTCTCCAAGAGCGTGGGCTCAGCTTCAAAAAGGCCAGCGTTGAATCGGATTTCAATCTCGACACAGAATATGGCAGAAAGAATGCCCAATGGGCTTCGGAGCACCTGTCCCCGCACACGTTGCTTTCCAAAGAAGAAGTAGCTTTGTATGTTTCATTTAGCACTCTGCAAAGAGAATTCGTTCGAACTGACAATTTGGCTCCGCAGATTTCGAAATTTAGAGACATCAGGAGCATCGCAAACGTTTACTACACATCCTGCACTGGCATCAACCCGACCTTTGGACGAAGACGCGATCCGCGAAGCCACCGCTAGTTTAAAGGCATCAACCGCAACGTATCGCAAACAAACAGCCGCCCTAAAATCTCAGAATGAAATTCTGGATAACCTGCAGGCCAGGGGACGGGAGGCTGGTCGAACACATGATCAAGGTGTCGCTGCGCTGACCAGGCGACATTTGCTGGAGAAACAGAGGAAAACGGCAATGGTACTACTCCCGCTGCATATATTCTCGATATGGAAAATTTGTTTAACAAATTTACAGGCCGACGATCTTGTCAAAGATTTCGAAAGCAGAATGCTCTTGGAACAACAGCAGATGCACATCCACAAGGGACATTTCCTCCAAACAGCCACGTCCAAACTCAAGAACGACGACCGAGCCCTTGTCGAAGCCGAGCGTTTTGCTGCAGAGCTTGAACTGACAGAGGAAGATGAGAAATCCGAGAAACGGGCGATGGAGCTGACGTCGACTCTGTCAAAACTGGTCTCGGATGAAATTTATTGCCGTCTAGACCGACTCTATCTTGAAGCGCTTCTTACCGGTGACGAGTCCTCCGAAAGCAGGCCGGAAATGAGGGAAGAAATTTCTGTGATAGAAGAGGATCTACAGTCACTGTACTTGGAAGTTAGCGTCTTAGCTGAAATGTCTTCAAGACACGAATTTGGTCAGCGAATACGGGACAAACTTCAACACAGCAAGCAAAATCAAAGCCATTCTTTGGAGGATTGCCTTGAGATGGTAGGTTACTTTTCTTCGCTGCTGAGCGTTTTATTAATTCAACCTTTTATTTAGATTTTGCATCTGATGTCTGAAATGACGGATTCCAACGGCCAAATTGTCGATAGACTCTTGCATCACCAGTCACGCCGCGAAGCCTTGAACCTATTATCTGCCTCGTATACTAGCGACAGTGCACGAAAAGATGCAACGCAAAACAAAAACAAAAAGTCTCACCGTCGGCAATCTTCTTTGGGTTTTGGTGCAGCGCTGCAACCTCCGGTCTCGCCCCAGAAGCATCAGTTGCAGGCCCTCGAAAACATTCTACGTCGATTGGGTATTTCACCGTCAGATCAGGCTTCATCACTAGAGGCCGGCCCTGAAGCATTGATTTCTGAGAGACGATCTCGGATGGTTGACCTTTTACATAATTTGGGCACATCTGCAGAGATGCCGCTGAAGGAGTATCTGGAGCCAACGGGCAAAGCCATGGAGCTTCTCACTGCCGTCTTGCAATCAAACTCCGACTTTCAACTGTCCTTGCTCGACCCATCTCAGAAAGAGCGTCTTGCAGAATTGGAAAGGGAACTGACGACAGTCCAGAAGGGGATTGAGGGAGTTGACCTTGGCGTCCTTGTCGAACAAAGCCAGGGGCGTGGGAAGCAGTTCAGAGCTGCTGACTACAGTTGATTCATTTCCGCTAAAACGAACCATTTAACAACGAAGGAATGGAAGCTGGAAAACAGCGGCTGCTACACAGTCACGCCACCTCGGCTTGTCTGACTAGTACATAGCAGACTCCTTTAACCCTCGGGGGCACAATCGGATAGACGTGGCTCACAGAAAAAGGGTATTCCTGACCACCGTTCTGCGTGTTCTCAGGAGCTGTATTCGGCAATTCCATACTTTGACCAGAGCCGCGTCGAGCAATAATGCTTCCGCTATCAAAGCCGACGCTAGCCGTTCCAGCTTGTTTTAGAGATCCTGTATATAATACCTCTTTCACGGATATGGAAATCCATGCTCATGAAAATATTCTGTTTGTTATAAGTTGGCAGTCGACGTTATTTCACCTTAATGAGACCATATTACAGCAGCAAATAAACGCCGGTATAACAGTTGGTGCTAATCTCGTGCATGAACGGCGGAAGGATTGATCCCGCGGGCCCAGGCCGAGCCATGTGGATAAGCAAAGCTTGGCGCCTCGATCGAGTCAGGCAACATCCCTCTCTCGACTCCGTTCGTTCGAGCCGATTTTTGTCGCGCTCCCCAACCAGCCCCTTGTATACTCACGATAAATATGACAAGGTGCGCATGCCATTGACATCACTTGTTGGTCTAGTTGGTATGTTCCCCCGGGTTTCCCACAAGAGCCACAACAGCCATAGGGGCGACCGCCAACTTTGTTTCCCTGACTGATCCCTCCTCTTTACGTATAATTATAGGCTTCTCGCTTTAGGATGTACGCGACCGTCGATTTTCTCTGACAGGCTTCCCAGAAAGTCAGTACAACAACAATCGCATCTTTTGTCCGAATACACGCTCTTGCTTCTGTCCTGTTGCATGCGACACTGCCTCCTCTACCCCGCCACAGCAGAGTGTGAAGACAACAACCTCGGTGGACAATGGTAGACTCACCAAAACTGTCCATGTATACCTGCAGAGCCAGGTTCAATCGAATTATCTCTCACGTCGAATCCATTGTCGCCAAATCGCGGCGACCAACGCTTTCCTAGCTTTCAGTTGACACGATGAACAACAATTGCGGCGAGGCTGTTTCCGGTGCAGAAGAGCAGAATAAGACGTCGCCTCCAGGTGCAGACAACACTGGTTCCACGGCGTCAGCAGTCAGCAAGTCGGACTCGGATGTATTTCAATTCCCGCCTCTCGAGGCTTTGAACGCCGTGACGGCTCATCTAGCTGAATTGGCACATCTCACTGGAGATGTTCCCGCGACGCCGCAGCCTCCCACAGACAGCACTGATAACCCAAAGGAGAAGCAGAATTTCACCGTCAGTATCACCGAACTGCGCTGTGCCGGCGACAAGGATGTTCCCGAGGCGGATCGCGCAGGGGGCGGTCAACACCATGTGCTAGCAAAACGATTCTTCTCCAAAAAGGCCCCGCCCATCTCGCTGGAGCAGTATCTTCAGCGGCTCCACAAGTACTGCCCCATGTCGACCGCGGTCTATCTCGCAGCTAGCATTTATATAACGAGGATGGTGGACATTGAGAGGACTCTCGTGGTGACGCCGAGAAATGTGCACCGTTTGGTCCTCGCGGGACTTCGAGTCGCGATGAAGGCGCTGGAAGACCTGAGCTATCCTCACTCGCGCTTTGCTCGTGTTGGCGGCGTTACAGAGCGCGAACTCACCCGTCTTGAAATCACATTTTGCTTTCTCACGGACTTTGGCTTGCGGGTGGATTCTCATGCATTGATGCGCCAGCTCACTCTGCTTCAGAGCGTACCATATACACACATTCCTCTGGAGCTTCCGCCACGAGCAAAAGCTCGTGATGATCCCACAGCCATTGCTTCTAACTCCATGCCGAACGAGATAGTATCGGCGCCGCAGGGTTAAGACTCAACGAACCTCTCTTGTTTGGAGTGAAACCAGGTTTTTTTGCTGTCAATTGATAGTTTTGCTCACATCTATACCATCCTGTATTTTGTACATACTGCTTTTTGAACTTAATCTCCATGATGAGGGTGGGATTTCTGCATGAACAAGCCAGTTTTGTAAATATGCTAGTTGGGTATGCATTATACCACAAATGTCTATAAATAAGTCAAAATTAACTTTTTACAATTAACTCTAATCCACAATGTCATCATTTAAATGGCTCTCTCGTAAAAAAAAACAGGCAGCGGAATTGATTGTCAGGAGCTCAGCCTCACTACGCTAAGCCACAGCGGTGATGATATCCGTCGAGGCGGCCAGGCAGACACTCTCCGCAAGACTCACAAACTCCCTGATTTCTCAGCTGGACGAGAAAAGAGAAAGGCGGAAGAGGGATATTTACAGCGCGCAAATTTTATTTGAGGCGCCTTTCTTCTTCTTTGCGTTTAATTTTATCTTCTTCTCTATCATGATTTGTTATTGATCGCAATTTTTCTTACTTACGAATCAACACAACCCCCGGCCGAAACACGTTCATCTTGCGTCCGATAACAACACATCTTGAAATAGAACAAAGAAACACTATTCCCGACCGACAATGAATCAATCATCTTCGGATGAGTCACAACAGAATGGCCCTCCGACAATGCTGCCAGGCGCCAGTGCGAAGGCGTCCGCCGCACCTCCGCAACCCGTGACCGATGGCGTCGAGCTGAAGGATATGCCAGCCGGTGGTGATGGAGGCAGACCGCTGCTACCGGTCGAGGAGGATATTATGCAGCTTGCGCGATTAGGTGAAATTGGTGCGATGCAGAAGCTGTTTGACACGAAAAAGTTCAATGCCAAGTACAAGGACGAGGAGGGAATCACACCGCTACATGTAAGTCTATATCACCGGACTTGAAAAATATTTGAGCCGTCACTGATTTTTGCTGCTTGAATCAAGTGGGCCGCGATAAACAATCAATATGCCATGTGTCGCTTTCTTCTCGATTCCGGAGCCGACGTGAACGCAAAGGGAGGCGAATCTGTCGCGACACCGGCCATGTGGGCTGCGCAGCGATGCCATTACTACATTGTGGACTTGATGCTTCAACGCGGCGCCGACCCGCTATCGACCGATGCTCAGGGTTACAACATTCTGCACCTTGCCACTATTGACGGAAATGCGTTTTTGGTGATTCTCCTCCTCCACCAGGGAATCCCGGTTGACGTTCCTGACCCGCAGGGCCATACGGGCCTGATGTGGGCAGCATATAAGGGTCTTCCGGCGTGCGTCGATCTGTTCCTGCGATGGGGAGCCAATGTCAATGCCATGGATGAGGGTGGTCTCACCCCCTTACACTGGGCCTTGGTGAAAGGATCATACTTGTGCATTCAAAAGGTGCTCGAGTATGGCGCAGACAGGACTGCAACAACCCGAGATGGGAAATCACCGGGCACTGTGGCTAGCGAGATGAGGTCTACAAGAGCCTGGCACCGAGCCTTGAACGACTGTGGTTATGACAAAAACGGCAACTTGAAGACGCTTCCTATGGGCATGACCATGCTCGTACACAGCAAGAGCTTATTGACCAAGTTCTTCTTTCTCTGGCCATTCGTCATTGTCTTTTCGGCAATTTGGGTCATTAGTCAATTTGCCATCTACATCGGACTGCCAGTAGCTGCCGTGCTGATCTTTGGCATGCAGTACTTGGCACAAATGGTCGCCAATCATGGGCCAGGAGAATTTCGGGTTTTGCAAAAAACAGTAAGTTACTTACTTTGGCATGTACACTCTATCGTGTGACCTAACGTGCGGCAGCCATTTCTTGCCGGTGTCTTTGCGGGTAGTTTATTCTGGGTGGGAGTAACGCATCTCCTTCGTGTATTGCCAGGTAATTTATCTCTCTATTACCCTATGCACTAATCACTAATGATAAGCAGCAACATGGAGTTCATATCCGATCTCGAACGTCCTATTTCTAGTGTCCTACTTGCTGATCGCTTATTTCTACATCTTCTCGATGGGCGGAGACCCCGGCTATATCCCCAAGATGGGCAGCAGGAATCAACAACGAGAAGTCATTCGAGAACTGTTTGATACGTGGAAATTTAACGAAGAGAATTTCTGCATTCATTGTATGATTCGAAAACCCTTGCGAAGCAAGCACTGCCGCCGGTGTAATCGATGCGTTGCAAAACATGACCAGTATGTCTCTTGTGCTTATTTCTTACAACACCGACTAACTTGACTACAAAGCCACTGTCCTTGGATCTTCAACTGTGTCGGAGCCAACAACTTGCGGCATTTCGTGATTTACGTTGTGTGTTTGGAACTCGGTATTTTGTTGTTCATCCGCCTGGTGATTGGCTGTAAGTGATGATGATTTTTTTTTCTGTGATCATTTCGTTAACACCCTGACTCCAGATATCGACCTTCTTCCGACGCCAGAGAAACTAGAATGTAATATCATCAACGACAATCTCTGCAGCATCATCTCCAAGGACAGTTTCGCTCTTATTCTCACTATCTGGGCTGCGCTTCAAATGATCTGGGTTACGATGCTTTGCTCTGTACAAATGGTTCAGATTTCGCGGAATCAGACGACATACGAGAATATGAGAGGCCACACAATCGACAATTCGCATTCGGCCTCCCAGGCTATCACCACTGCTCTTGTTGCCGGCACTCCGTCACCAGCGGCTGCCGGGCTCACGGGAGCGGGACACGGCCCAAACCCTGCAGCTCGAGGAGGACATCATCATCATCGTGGCAAGGGATTTTTCGGCCAGTGGAAGAACCTGCTGGGCTTGGACACTTTCTTCGCCACGGCTCAGGGAGGTTCTGTCAGACAACGGAACCCCTTTTCGCGAGGCATTATCACCAACTGCCGAGATTTCTGGCTCGACTCGGCGCCGTTTTTCAAAAAGCGCGAACCCGGTTCGGCTATGCTGGACGGCGCGGTGATCAACTATTACAGCATGTATGAACCACCGCGGCGACTGCACGGCGGAAGTTCAGGCGGCGGCGGAGGGTATATGAGTGTCTCGGGCGAGGATCCTGAGCGCGATGCGTGAATGATGGGGGTTTGAAAATGTGCTATTCTTTTCTCTTGTCTCTTGCTCGTTGTGCACAAGTTCGAGCCGTTTTTGCATATATTCATGTATTCATGGGACTGGGATCCTTTGTTCTTGAGCGTTGTACCGATGTATTTCTTGGGAGTTTATCATTTGGCATACATAGACAGAGGGCGGGATGTCGCCAAGATATATCGTTATAATGACTGTTTTGCTTTCTTCTCAGGCACACACATGCAGTTTCAAAGTTTTGGGGTAGTCATCATCGACACCATGCTTGATAGGTAGCTGGCTGGGAACCCAACTCCGCAGCCACCGCACGGATCCATTGGATAGATCACATCCGTTGTACGCATATCGTTAGATAGAAGAGGTACAGTACGACACTGCGTTGCGCAACACGACTAGTCCTGCCACCCCCCTCTGTTTAGCATTCACACCAGTCGACATTTTTTTTCTCTCTGCTGGTCATTTGACTTTTTTTTTTTTTTTTTTTTTTGGAGAAAAATTTTAGTAATGATGCGGCACTGGCGGTAAGCGCGTCTCATTTATTTTATCTAAGTCGCCCTTGTTGAAGATCGCTGGACCCATTTATTTTCTAGTGCTCGGGGCGTTTTGAGTACATATGCAGCCTGCCAGTCATATTTGGGAGTTCGTATTCCTAACATGACTTCGGAGATCGGGGATCGGGGATATCAGCCTAGAAGGGGAGGTGGTCAGTACTACTAGTACACGAGAGGAGGGGTAACGGGTGTGTATTGAGGGGATCTGTGTAAGAGTACATGTAATAGTAACGGGCAGGGTCCGGGTATCGGACGTGTTATTTATAGCTGTCTGGTACTTGGGTTGGTATGTAGAGGGTTGTTATTATGAGTAATAAATATTATTAGTAGCATTAGTGTGAGTATTAGTGTTGATATAGATAATGACCGTATTGTCCGTTGATTATTATGTGTGTATCGTCCAAGTGGGCCGTTTTGCCTGTTCTGGCTGGGCGGCGGGTCCATACGCTGTTATCTGATGATCTGATAAGCGGTTTTTGTTCCTTCCGCGTGTTGCGTATCGCTAAACATTCCTCTAACCACAACGAAACAAAAAAAAAAAAAAAAGAAAAAAGAAATCACAAAACCGCACGGCCCCAGCCTCGCTTAACTAGTCCTTGCTGCCTGTTCTTGGCCAAGTGCTCGCCCCAGATCGACTCAACCAACTCTCCGCTTCGCGACGCTAGCACCGACAATAGACTGTCGCTGAGGCCATGAGTACCCTCGTTGCAACCCTGCAGCCAGATACCTGCGTGCCGGCTGACTCGGATCGGATCCAGACTCACGCTATAATTACGGTTGACTTCCCAGCTGCCGCCGGCGGAGGACTCTCGGGGCCGAAGATGTGCGACGTTGGCTAACAGCTCTTCGTACACGTTTCGAGTGTACCCGGTAGCGACCATCAACGCGTCTACCTCAAGAGGTTTTTGGGGATGATGGCTGCTGCTACTGCTGCTGCCGTCGGCAGAAACCAGGTGGATTTTTAATCGGTTGTCGTCGTCGTCCTGGTCTATACGGGCTATCGTTTGGTGGGTATAGATGCGGTGCTGCCACTCGGAGGGGTCGGCATGCTTGATTCGCTGCATGTACATGGTCTGGTATATCTGCTCGATCAGGTCGAGTCGTACCACGCTGTAGTTGGTGGCTCGGTCTGCGGCAATCGAGCTCTTTCGTTCTTCTGGCGACAAAGCATAGAAGCTGTCGACTCGCTCCGGGTCGAAGATTTCATTGACACTGTTTTAGGTCAGCATTTATCATTTATTGAAAACGCATCAATACACACGGCAAACGTACAATGGAGAATCGTCACTAGGTCGCAGAGCCGAGTCCCTCAAGATCAACGTCGTTTTCGCGTTGGGATATCTCCGAGACAGATCGTGGAATATCTCGGCTGCACTCTGGCCGCCGCCGAGGACCGCGATGTGGTACGGGCTGGACTGGTTTTTGAGCAACACAGGTAGACCAGTACAGTATGCGGATGAGTGCATGATACGTGCGGATTGAGGGAAGCCAGGCGGTAATCTGGGCTTCCCCCCTACGGCGATCACCACATGCCTTGCCCTCCTGGTTGAGACACGGCCGGACGCCTGATCTAGTGAGCGAACAAGAAACGAATCGACCAGCCCGGCGGAGGACTCGCCTCCGGATACTACCTCCTGCACCTCCTGCCCGTATGCGACGACATTCTCAAAGCGAGCGGCGCACCAGCGCATATAATCCTCAAACTCGAGTCGCGAAGGCAAAAACGTCCCCAAGTTGGAAAAGCTCAGCAGTCTTCCGCGGGCCTTGAGATAATTCAAAAACGTGAAATCACTGCGCGGCTCGCGCACGGTGGCCAGATCCTTGATGAAGGAGATTTGCATCTTGGATCCGGGCAGGAGCATGCCCGCGTGCCATTGGAACTTGGGCTGTTTCTCGAGGAAACATACCTTTGGCTGTTTTGTGGGTGCTGGTCCGGATAAACGCGGGTCTAGAGCATCGTGAAATGCGATAGCTATGGCCAGAGAGGCCGGGCCAAAGCCGACGCAGATCAGATCGTAGATGTCTTCTTCTGTGGTAGGCATGCTTTGTCCTGTCTGTCGAGGTACGCAAAGTGAAGAATGTCGCCAGTATCCTATGTCCTATGTAAGTGCTCCCTCAGTCTACGATTGATAGATAGGTCGATATATAGATGGTACATGTACCCTCGCAGCGTGGGGTACCGACAGCTGTGATAATGTTTTTTAATAAACAGAATCATGCAACACTACTCTAGCTACATAAGCCTGCTCACGGACCAAGGGATCTGAAGAGGCCAGTGCCATCAATGCTGTAATCAACCACGCATCGCTTCATCCAAAGCCCGGCTTGGAAGCAAACAAATCAGCAGCCTGCAGAGCCCCGCTCTCTCACTTTATCCCGGTTTCCTCCATTACATCATCCACCACTAACCTTGTTTTCTTCTCTTCCAGAATTATCTTTTTGTTCTTGGTTCGGTTTTGCACGGATACCTATCCGATGTCGGTCCGATCGATGAGCTTATATCTCATCGATAGACTTGTGTATGTTTTGTATTGCATTCTTGACTGGCGGCCACGCGCACAACGGCAGATGTGTACATATGTATCATGTGCGCCTAGGTTGCACGTGCCGGAGCAGGGGGAGTTGTACATTTAATCAACGCAATCTATTAATCTGGCTGCAGATTTGTCGATCAAGAGGTGTAAACAGAATGCTCGTTACATAGCCGTCTGGACCCGCTCGTTGTCTTCGGTCGTAAGCCGGTGATACACGCAAACACGTAATTGTAATTATCCGCGCGTAACAAAAAAAGACTGGGTCTCAGTCAGTCCCGGTTAATTCGTATTACATGTGTATTTCCAATACACCCATCATACATACGGCTCCTTCCTGTTCCCCGTTCGGTATCGTCGCCCGAGCAGAGCATCGTAGCTACCCCTCAGCTCTTGTTTCTGTCTCTTCTCTCGTTACGACATGGTCCTCGTCAGCTATTCAGAGCTGTGAGAGACAGTTGTGTGAACCTTCATCAAACATACCCAACCGGCCCATCTCTCGCGCACAGAGAGAAAGACATAGAAAGAGGGCAACCAATCGATTATTATGGATAGACTAACTCCGTTTCCTGATATCTATCCATCCGACCACGCCGTTCAGACAGAAATCCCATGGAGCTTGCCGGGCGATGCTGCTGTTGCTGTAGCTTCGGTCTCGATCGAGACTATCGTGCTGTCATGGGCTGCGCTTTTGCATGCCTACACAGGCGAGGAGCAGCCTGTGTTTGCTCTCAACCAGCACCCGGTTAAGGTGCAAATCGCCCAGAAAAATATTAGCAACTTAAAGTCTATACACACGCCAGAAGAGACTGAAAACTTATTGTTTACGGGCGTCGTCATTCAACAACCCACAGAGCATAGCCTTTCTCCGGCTAATGCACCCCGAATCACGGCCAAGTGCGCCTTGTCTTGCAGCATTGACTTGGTGACTGGTACCGGCTTTTTGAAATCCGAAGCCGGGATATTGCCTGCTCACTTGAAGCAGCTAGCGGCCCAGCTGCTGCAGTTTGTGCAGAGCAGTGCTAGGCTTGGTGAAGTTGTAGATGACGGCGAGAAACCGCTGTTATCCATCGCCAACCCGAACCCCCAGCACTTTCAAGGGCCACAATTTTTACACCAACTAGCATTCCACCATACATTTAGAGATACCCCTGCTTTAGAATTCCTCAAGCCCGACCACTCCGTTCACAGCATTTCATTTGAAGACTTGGATTGTCTCTCAACACAATTGGCACACCAGATTGCCAGGAGTCTCGGCCCAAATCCATCGAGCCGGATTGTGCCTGTTTTCCTCGGCCAGTCAGTGGAGCTCTATATTGCATGGCTCGCTGTTCTGAAAGCTGGCGCTGCTTTTTGTCCGCTGGCGACTGATTCTCCAGAAGATAGAATCACATTTATCCTGAAAGATGTTGCTGCAGAAGTCGTTGTCACTTCGAGCAAATTCAGAACGAAACTTGCAAGCACCAAGGCCATTACGCTAGTTCTAGCAGATCGCCTTGAAGTCGAGCATGTCTCTTCTCCTTTGGACTCTCTTGTCATTGATCCAGAGGATCTTGCCTATGTTATGTATACATCTGGGTCAACAGGCCGGCCCAAAGGCGTGACAATATCTCATCGAGCAGTCACCCAGTCATTACTTGCCCACGACAGCCTTATTCCGCCGTTCCGCCGATTTCTCCAATTTGCCTCGCCCACATTCGATGTCTCCGTTTTTGAAGTCTTCTTTCCGTGGTTCAGGGGCGCCACCCTTGTGGGTGCAGATCGAAGTATTATGCTTCATGATCTTCCCAATACTATTACCACGCTGCAGGTAGACGCAGCCGAGCTAACCCCAACAGTGGCAGCTGAGCTCCTGCGCAGTCGCCAAGCGGTACCATCTCTCCAGGTCTTACTTACCATTGGCGAAATGCTCACAAAGCGGGTGGTGGATGAATTCGGCGCCTCTGATACGGGTAATGGAATTCTTCATGGCATGTACGGCCCAACTGAGGCGGCTATTCATTGTACCGCAGCACCAAATTTCCATTCCGATTCTAGAGTTAATCTGATTGGCCAGCCTTTGAAAACTGTTTCCGCGTTTGTCATGTCTCTTGATGAAAAGGCACCTTCGTCAGAGCCTGTGATACTGCCAATCGGTCAGATAGGCGAGTTGGTCGTTGGCGGGCCGCAGTTGGCAAAAGGCTACATCAACCGTCCTGTTGAAAATTCCAAAGCTTTTCTCCGCACTTCCAAGTATGGACGTCTATACAGGACAGGAGACAAGGCGCGCTTCCTACCGGATGGAAGCATCGAATGTCTTGGAAGAATAGCTGCTGGCCAAGTCAAATTACGTGGCCAGCGAGTGGAATTAGGGGAAATTGAAAACGTTATTTGTCTCGACCCTCAAATACGCAGCGCCGTTGTTGGTGTAGTCCAGGGGATTTTGATCTCGTGGTTACTTATTGAGGAAGGTGAAGATGTTCATCCCGAAAAAATGCGTCAATTTTGCCAGAAACGTCTTCCGGCATATATGGTTCCAGGCGATTTTATTATCCTTCGAGAATTCCCGCGACTTGATTCTGGAAAGGTGGACAAAAAGACTTTGGAAGCAAACTACAAACATATTCAGCAAGCCCTGGCTCCGGAGTCGAGAAGAACATTTCGAGGTACACTTGAAGAAGACATTGCCAAAGCCGTTGGCAATGTGTTGGGCATATCCCACAATTACGTCGAAAGCCTTTCAGCCGTTGGACTCGACTCTTTAAAAGGAATTAGACTGGCTGCCAAACTACGAGAAATAGGGGTCAACTTGGATGTTGGGGCGCTTCTGACGGCAGATACCGTAAGCGAGATTTGGGAGCTTTCTAAGGGAGCCAGCAATATTTCGCAAGAACCGTCTAGTCAAAAAGCTGATGATGAATGGAACTCGGTTATTAATGCGGGAATGGCGGCGCTTGACGCAAAAAATCTCCATTCTCTGGTTGAAAAGGTGGAACCATGCAGCGACACTCAACTAGCCATGCTCTCAGAGTCTCTTCGCGACTCTAGGGCTTATTGCAATTGGGTTGAACTTGAATTTCGAGATGGATTTCGACTCAACGCGGTAAGGCAAGCCTTCTCTAAGCTCATAGAGTATAATGAAATACTACGCTCTGTTTTCCTAAGAATCGATCTCCCCGATCATCCCTTCTGTCGAGTTGTATGGAAGACACCGAGTTTGGAAGATTATTTCCAAGAAACAACATCATTTGAACGTGAATGGAGCATTGAGGTTGACAATAGCACCTTTGTACCTCTCAAAGTACATTTTCTTGACCAACCAAGTTCGACTCGAGTTTTAGTCCAGATTCATCATGCCATCTACGACGGCTGGTCTTGGGAGTTGCTACTGGATGACCTTGGGTCGGCATTACGACAGGAACAACTGGACACTCGACCTTTATATTCAAGTATAGTGAGGCATGATTTTAAATCAGCTTCATCAAAATCGAGCAAAAGAACGGCATCCTACTGGGAAGACCATTTACGAGGAGCAATTCCATCGACGCTGCCAAATTTTCAGAGCAGAAACGATATACCCACGAAGATTGGAAAAGTTTGTCAGAAATTTAATATCTCGTTGACACAAGTGGACGAGCAAGCCCGATCTTTGTCAATCAGTCGCCAGACTTTCTTCCAGGCTACTCTGGCTTACATTTTGTCATCGTATCTTGATACGACAGACGTCATGATTGGGACTGTCTTTTCTGGCCGCACCTTGCCTGTCGAGGGCATCGAGGCCACGATTGGGCCCTTCCTTCGTATATTCCCCAACCGTGTCAATCTTTCGTGGGTACGGACTATTCATGACCTCTTGACCGCTGTTCATAGGAATAATCGGAAGATTTTGGAATACGGAGATATATCGCTTCGACAGATCAAAAGACTATCTGGTGTCGCCAACACGAGTCGTCTGTTTGATTGTCTCTTTGTTTGGCAGGAAGTCTCGGGGAATAATTCTTCACGACCAAATACCATTTTTGAGCAAGTCGCGTCTGCAGATTTCCTGGAGTTCCCCTTGACTATCGAATTGGAACCTAAAGATGGGAAACTCACGGCTACTGCTACTTTTGAAGAATCCGTCTTGCCAGCGGCTCAGGCACGCCTACTTCTAGAGCAGATTGATCATATTGCGACCCTTTTCTCCCACACGCCGGACTTGCAGCTTGGATCAATCAATGAGCGGCTTTCTTCGTCCGTTCTGTCAATAGAAAATGACCAATTTGTGCATCTGGATGATCTACCGTCCCTAGCTCACCAAATTGAGCAACTTGCAGAAAATGACCCCAGTCGCAACGCTGTGGAGTTCCTTCACTGTCTTGATCCGGATACAGGGTTAGCCCAGGCTGAGCCTCTCACATACTACGACCTCAACCAACGAAGTAACCGCCTTGCTCATCATATCATCAGCCGTGGTGTCAACAGCGGAGATCTCGTTGGTATAATCCTGGACAAATCACTGGATTTGTACATATCGATATTGGCAGTGATTAAAGTTGGAGCAGGATACGTACCTTTAACCCCCCAAACTCCGCGTGAAAGGATTCGAACCGTGCTTGACGAAACACGGCCGAGGCTTTGCATTGTGAGCCCTAGCATCCGCTCGGACTTGAGCAATTTGGAGTGGTTGCCTCTTCTGGATCTTGAGAACGCGGATATGCTGCAATATCCAGCTACAAACATTGCTACCTCATTTCAAAGGGACAACATCGCTTACGTGGTCTATACATCTGGAAGTACCGGGAAACCCAAAGGCGTTGTCATCACTCATCAAAATATACAAAGCAACATTGCAGTGCTCGCAGAAATCTACCCCATCGGAACTAACCCTAAATTCCTTCAGGCATGTTCACAAGCTTTTGACGGTCAGTATTATTTTTCAACCTGTCGTTTTCCTACTGATAATCTAAAGTTTCGGTCTTTGAAATATTTTTTTCATGGCACTGTGGGATGACCCTATGCTCGGCTACAAACGATGTGATGTTCCGGGACATTGAAGAAGTTATTCGGAACAGAAATATAACCCATCTCAGTCTCACCCCTACAGTAGCAGCTTTGATACGTCCTGAGAATGTACCGAAAGTGAGACTGTTGGTTACTGCTGGAGAGGGTCTGACGGCCAAGGTGCATCATGACTGGGCTGGTAAAGGCTTGTTTCAAGGTACGCGGCACATCGGAAACTTGCAAGTGATTTTTTTTAACAAAAGGCTCTAGGTTATGGGCCAAGCGAAACTACCAATATCTGCACAGTGCAGCCGAATGTGACTGCCTCGGATAACCTGAGGAATATTGGTAAACCTTTTAAAAACACATCAGCCTTTGTTATATCTGGCGGTCCCGGGTTTTCCTTGTTACCACGGGGTGCTGTTGGTGAATTTTGTTTTGGTGGTGACCAAGTTGTAAGTTAATAGCTGCTGTTTATTCGTGGCAAAAACTTTTCTGACAAGAAATAAAGGGACAAGGATATCTCAACCGATCCGATCTTACAAGCGAAAAGTTCCTTGACCACGCCCAATTCGGAAGATTATACCGCTCTGGAGATTTTGGAAGATTGCTTCCAGACGGATCATTGATGTTTGTAGGACGCCGAGATGATCAAGTCAAGCTGCGAGGTCAACGAGTGGAATTGGGAGAGATAAATAGTGCAGTTCTACGCAACGTCCAGGTCAAGGACAGCGCGTCCATGATTGTTGGAGACCACTCTCGGCAGCAATTAGTCACATTCTTCGTCGCCAAAGATTTGGGCCAGCCTTTTGATTCAAATGATGGATCATTGAGGCACTTGGCCAAATCTATTTTTGAAGATTTGGCGGCCGATTTGGCGCCTTATATGGTTCCAACATATCTCATACCCATGGAGGCTATTCCAATGACGGGAGTCAAGAAAATAGATTTGAGAAGGTTGAAGGAAGTTTTTGAATCTCTGTCCCCAGAGGATTTGCAAAAGTTCTCGCGGTTCCAAGGGACATCCGACAACAATGAATTGACCAATGATGAAAAGAAGGTTGCAAGGATCATTGCCCAAACGACAAAAACTCCCCTGGAGCTATTAAGAGCGAATACTTCTCTTTATAGTATTGGAATCGATTCTATTTCCGCTATTCATGTGGCAAGGCAGCTCAGAGAAGCAGGGCTTGGTCAGGTTGATGTGTCGCTGATTCTGCGGAATGGTTCTATTAGTGAGCTGGCAAGGGCAGTCGGCGACAAGAGGCAACAAGAACAGTCGATACCGCAGTATACAGACACAGAAAAGGACTACGGTCTGCCAGACGAAATAGTACAAAAGGCCAAGGAAGATTTTCATTCGGCGGGTCACATTGTTGAAATGGTGATTCCGTGTACTGCCCTGCAGGAATCAATGCTATCTCGAACAATATCCAAAGAGGAAAATGCTTACTGCAACCATGTGCTGCTTGAATTCAAAGGAGACTTTGAAAAGCTTCATCATGTAATGCAGCAGATGGCACGCCGACATGAGATTCTGCGTACATGTTTCGTTACAACTACCAGCAATGCAAAGTTGTCATTTGTGCAAATCATCCTACAACAAATCGATTTGCCGTGGGTTACAGTGAAAGCTACAGATTTGGAAGCTGAGATCGCGAACCAAAAAACACTGTTTTCCTCGCGCACTCAGCAACCTCGTGCAATTCCGTACTCTATTGCCGCCATTACACATGCGCAGACGGGCAAGCAGATGCTACTTTTCTCGATCCATCACGCTTTGCACGACGGTGAAGCGATAGACCTGTTATTCAAGGAGGTTGAGAACTCATATGCAGGGATCCAGTCACCGTCTCCCACGCAGTTTCGTGACTTTGCTAATTATGTGTTTGCCAGAAGCCGTGACGACATTGATCCATTCTGGACTGAGTACCTGCACGATATTTCTCGATCACTACTACTTCCAACGCCAGAGGCTTCTTCTACAAAGGACCAGAGTGGTTTTATTGAAATACGCAAATCACAGTTGAAAATATCCCTGACAGAGGCAGAAGCATTATGCAGAGGCCTGTCTGTAACTCTTCCAGGTCTTATTCAAGGTGCATGGGCACGTCTTTTATCGATATACACAGATTCATCAGATATTTGCTTTGGAAATGTCTTCAGCGGAAGGACGACGCCGATAAAGGGAATAGAAAGTGTGATTGGGCCGTGTTTCAGCGTCCTTCCGGTACGAGTACACGTCAACCCTGCAGCTCTGAATCTCGATGTGGTCAAGACAGCGCACAAGGCAAACCTCGAAATAATGGGTTATCAACATACCTCATTAAGGCAAATCCAAAAGAGCTTTTCCGGAAGACCTTTGTTTGACTCTATCGTGCTGCTTCAGCCACCTGTCACGGAATTGGACGGCGATTTGTGGGAATTGATATCAGAGGAAGGGGACATGGATTTTCCTATTATTTTGGAATTGATTCCATCTGCAAAGCAGGACAGCATATCGGTTCAACTCCATGTGAATTCAAGCCAGGTGTCGAAAGAGGATGCAGACTCTATTCTCGAAGACTTTGCAGACCTTGTCATCCAAACATTACAATACCCACTTGCCCGAGCAAATGATTTTGACCAAAAGAGACTACCTGCAATCGCAAAGAAAGCTAGAGAATTCAAAGAGGCCTCATCCGGGCCTAGGACCAGTGGATCATCGATTTCGCAAGCTGCAACGTCAACATTTTCAGACGAAGAGGTAAAAGTTAGAGATATTATTTCACGGCTCTCTGGATGTGACCCACAAATAATCAGACACGATACCACCATATTTCAGCTTGGTCTTGATAGTATCAATGCTATCCAGCTATCGGCCCTTCTGAGAGATGCTGGATTTAGTGCAACTGCAGCTAATATTCTCGAGGTGAGTTACTCAATAATGAAATCCAAATAGGGGCTAATACTTTAGAAGAATCCAAGCATAAGGCAAATTGCGACTTTGCTAAACAATCCCGGCATTTCATCGCCTGTGGAAACGTTTGACTTTTCGTCGTTTGACTCGGAACATAGACAATACGTTCAGAATCGCTTAAGCCTCGGAGATAAGGCCATTGAATCTATACGCCCATGCACTCCAGTCCAGGCAGGAATGCTCACAGAATTTACCAACAGCCGCGGGGATCTCTACTGCAATCGTCTTGTGCTAGAACTCAAGAGTTCGATTAACCTTTCCCGTTTAAAGGCTTCTTGGTCCAATGTCATGACTCGGCATGAGATGTTGCGGACTGGATTCGTCTACTTGGAGAACCGCGATTTTCCTTTTGCGATGGTCACTTATTCCCCAGGTCAAATATCGCTTCCATGGACCGAGCGTCAAACCAGACCGTCAAAAGACGAACTTGAACAGCAACGGCACTCGATGTATGCAAATCTTCAATTACCACCATGGCTCATTGTTATCCGAAATTTGCCATCGGTGGTGGAACTTGAACTCACAGCCATGCATTCTCTGTATGATGCTCAATCCATGGAGCTGATACTGTCCGACGTCGCAGCTGAATACCAAGGGCATCCAATACATCGTGCCGTGTCTATTCCTCTTGTTCTTGGCCCAATACTCAACGCTGCCTCATCAACAAATAAAGATATAGATACATTCTGGGGTCAAATGAGTTCAAGTTTTCAAAGCACAAATTTCCCCAATCTCAGCCCGAGTACTGTCAGAGAGCCAGCAATTATTGTCAGATCTCAGCGCGCCTCTAAATCTCTCGATACAATTAATGAGAAATGCAAAGCCATCGGGGTGACATTACAAGCTGCAGGCCAAGCTGCATGGGCTAGGCTGCTGTCTGCTTATACCGGCGAGGCTAACATATCCTTTGGCCTAGTATTGTCCGGTCGTGACGTTACTCATGATGCTCAAGATGCCGTTTTCCCTTGCCTTGTTACGCTTCCCTTTCATTGTTCGGTTGAAGGGAAGAATCAAGACTTTATTTCGTCGATAGTGAACACTGCGGCTTCGCTGATGAAGTACCAGTTCACTCCATTGTCCAAAATCCAGAGGCTTTTCAAAGCCGATGGAGCTCTTGTGGATAGTCTGTTCGCTTATCAAAAACTGTCTCATAAGACGAAAGAGGCACAGTTGTGGGAAATTGTCGAAGATGATGCTAGGATAGACGTAAGTATCACACGGAAAAACTTTGTGGTTTCGGTTCTTTAATTAACTATGAAACTAGTACCCGATATCGATGGAAATGGTCCCCGACGACGAAGGAATTACTCTACGTGTGACATGCAGAAGTGACGTTGTTCCGCAGGAACAAGCTGATCTCATATTGATGCAGTTTGACCATCTTCTTGCTGATGGTTTGTTTTCCACTGACTCGAATTGTGCGGAAACTTCAAACATACAACTCGACCTTCTTTCCGTCACGCCGGCTAAAGAACCCCGAATCACTTCTCCAGTTGGTTTATTGCATGAGTTTGTCGAGGAAAGTGCGCGTAATTTACCAGACAAAACGGCCCTCGAGTTTGTGTATGGGGACAGCTTGGATCAGCTTCAGAAACAAGCATGGACATACCGTGAGTTTAACCATATTGGGAACAAAGTTGCTCGACTACTACAAAAACTCGATGCGAGCCAAGGGGGCTTGGTGGCAATTTGTTTCGATAAATGCCCTGAGGCTTATTTCGCTATCCTGGGAATTCTTAAGAATGGTCATGCTTTCGTCGCACTAGACCCAGGTGCACCGCTCGACAGAAAACAGTTTATTGTTCAGGACTCTCGCGCCACGTTACTTCTTTCCACTTCGGACAAGTATGAAGAACTCGAAAAAATTTCAGGAGTTACTACTGTTGCTCTGGACAAACCTGGTCTATTGGATGATATCTCATCTGATCCGGTGGTTCTTGAGAGATTAATCGATCCAGATGACACATGCTACTGTCTATATACATCTGGAACAACGGGAACCCCCAAGGGGTGCGAGATAACACACGACAACGCCGTTCAAGCCATGCAGGCCTTTACAAGACTGTTCCACCCTCACTGGGACAAGGACTCGCGCTGGCTCCAGTTTGCATCATTCCATTTTGATGTCAGCGTATTGGAGCAGTACTGGAGCTGGAGCGTAGGCATTTGCGTCACATCTTGTCCTCGAGATCTACTGTTTCAAGACCTTGCTGGGACCATGGACCAACTTGGAATCACCCATGTGGACCTCACACCGAGCCTTGCCAAATTGATTACGCCAGAAGAAGTTCCATCATTATGCAAAGGTGTGTTTATAACTGGTGGCGAAGCACTGAAACAGGAAATCCTTGATGCATGGGGGAAGCACAGAGTCATATACAACGGTTATGGTCCTACAGAGGTCACAATTGGCTGTACTATGCTTCCTCGAATGGACGAGAATAGTAAATCATCAAACATTGGCCCCCAATTCGACAACGTTGGTTCATATGTTTTTCATCCAGATACTACAACCCCTGTTCTTCGAGGAGCTATCGGTGAACTTTGTGTCTCGGGTGCATTGGTCGGACGGGGGTATCTGAATCGCCCGGAGTTGACTCGAGAGAAATTTCAGATTCTCGAGGAGTTCAATGAACGAGCTTACCGTACTGGAGATCTCGTTAGAATATTGCACGATGGAAGTTTTCAATTCCTTGGGCGGATAGATGATCAAGTCAAGATCCGAGGCCAGCGGCTTGAGATTGGCGAGATCAATGCAGTCATTCAAAAAGCAACTCCGGAAATATCAGAGGTTGCAACTCTGGTGATCAAACACCCCAGTCAAATGAGGGAACAGTTGGTGGCCTTTATCGCGAGAGAAAGACCGGACAAAAGACGAGACGCTCTTGATATAGTCAAGGACGAAAATATGAACGAGATTGTCACGTCTGTTCAAGAGTTTACGAAATCCAAACTGCCGGGCTACATGGTCCCAACTCATATAATCCCTATTCCAGCATTGCCACTGTCTCCGAATAACAAAGTCGACATGAAGGTTTTGAAGAGTTTTTACGCAGAAATATCCCTCGAACAGCTTCAGCAATTGGGTTCTATTTCCAATGGAAAAGAGCTTATTAATCAAGAAGATTTTCAGGCTATTGTTCAGATTCTTGCGGATTTTGCCAAAGTGAATCCAGATGAAATTTCGCAATCAACCAGCATATATGATCTCGGTGTGGATTCGATATCAGTGATAGGGCTTGCCCAGAAATTCAGAGATGCTGGATTTGCGACTGTTCAGGTTTCTTCAGTCATGAAAAGTAAGTGCAGCTGTAAATAATAAATTTTCTTGGTTAACCTCTACTTTGATTAGGCCCTACCGTTGCGGGAATCGCTTCGACTTTGGTCGATCACAAATCGAATAAAATTTCGGCAACACATGTTGGTAACGAACACAGCAAACAGAAGATCAAAGCCTTTGCACATAGATACACCTTCATCGCCGCTGAGAGCATTGGAATTACCACTCAAAGCATTGAGGATATGGCTCCCTGTACGCCGCTGCAAGCAGGAATGATAGCACGATTTCTAGAAAGCGCAGAGCATCCTTATTGTTCTTTGTTTCGGTTTGAGCTTAAACCTGAAGTCGATCTTGAACAATTACGACAAGCCTGGTCCGAGACACAAGCTGCTGTTCAATTGCTTCGTGCTCGAATGGTGGCATTACCAGATGGGTATGGCCAGGTATTTTTGAAGCATGATGAACTTCCATGGCACGAAGAAACCACAGAGGACCATGATATAGAAGGTATCAGCGAATCTTCTTGGAAGGCATGGTGTGATGGTTTGCATGACCTTTCTGGGCCTTTATGGAGTTTGAGAATTGTCAAATCTCCGAATAAAAGGTTGCTTTGCTTGCATATATTCCATGCTCTGTACGATGGCAATAGCCTTCCACTCTTGCTGGAGCAAGTCAGACTACACTACCGCGGCCAAGAAGTGCCAGGCAATGCCCCTACTTTTGCCGACGTGTTGCCATATGGACCATTGCAGGAACTGCCACAAGCCAAGGCCTTTTGGTCAGATATTCTCAGTGATGTTCCTGACAAACGCAACTTTGGCGACCAGAACAGCGATATATCTCAAGCGATCATTCTCACGCAAAGCATCGACAATATTGAAGGTTTGGACGAAATGAAAGCCTTTTTGCAAGTGACGGATAATTCCATCTTCCACGCGTGCTGGCTTCTCGCACTGCATGAACACCTCTCAAATGTTCCTCCTCTAGGAATAGTGATGTCTGGAAGGGCTCTTGATATTCCCGGTGCGGGGCATGTTGTCGGGCCTCTGTTTAACACCGTTCCCAGTTATGTTTCATTTCGACAGTCCACCACCAGAGCAGACCTCATCAAAGCATGTCACCAGCGTTATATTTCAGCTCTTCCATTCCAACATACACCTCTTCGAGATATCTTGAAATGGATACAACGAGCATCAAACCACCCGCTATTTGAGATACTCTTTGTGTTTCAAAAGTCTGATCCTATGACAGAAGATATTTGGTCTGAGGTTGATTCTGTTGCTGCCGTCGATTATCCTCTCTCTATTGAAGTGAACCGGAGTCGAAACGGCCATGTGACTGCAACTTTGGCAGCGAAGAGTCACGCTTTTTCAACGGAAGAGGCTGAAGCGTTGTTGTCAACTTTCAGCAAAATATGCAAGAATATTTATCTCGAAAGGAACACTAGACTGCCTGATGACAAGAAAGGTGGTGCTGATGGTCCATCAGTTGCACCTACCCCTATTCAGCCAGAAGCCAGCAATTTTGACAAGGAATATGACTGGACGCCAACAATGACAGATATTCGAAACATCATTGCAGACCTTGCAGGTATTGATGCAGATGCCGTTCACCCCGAAGCATCCATTTTTGAGCTTGGGCTGGACAGTATTGATGCTGTCAAGCTGTCTTCGAGATTAAAACATCGCGGCATCAATCTTACTGTCAGTTCTATCATGAGCCATAGGAGTTTGTTAAATATGTCAAAAAGTCTGTCCACTACATCCGACTCGAAGACGACAAATTTAGAAGTTTCTCTTGATCAGATAAAAGAGGAGATAATGACAAGTCTGAAGAAAGCTGGAAAACTGCCAGAAAACACGGTAAATGTCCTACCTCCTACGCCACTTCAGGAGGCGATGGTTGCGGAAATGATCATTTCGGATTATCATCACTACTATACAATAGAAGCTTTCGAGGTAGAGGAACACGTGGATTTCTGGAAACTCTTGGGATCTTGGAAGACTGTTATTGACACTCATGATATTCTCCGAACGACTTTTGTGGAGATTGAAGATCCCAATTTGCCATTTTCATACGCTCAAATTGTGCATGCGCCTTCGGATACGGACTTTTCTGTGATTCGTGTGCAAGGTGGCTCTGTAGACAGCCTTGTCAAATCTATTGTCGACGAACAGAACCACTCCCCTTTTGCCTTGCGTGCAGTTCAAACACCGGACAAAAGTTATATACTCCTGTCTATTGCTCATGCGCTATACGATGGCTGGTCTCTTGATCTTCTGCACAATGATATTCAAAAGGCATACTTTGGAGGCCGCGTTGACCGCCCCCCTTATGAGGCTACTGTGCAACAAATTCTGAACTCGTCGGGAGAAAGTCATCAAAGATTCTGGGACGTGACCTTGAAAAATCTGGAACCTCGTCAATTTCCAAAGGGCAAACATGCACAGGGCAATAGATCTACTTTGCACCGTTTGGAAAGATTGTTTGATATCCCAAGCGAAGATATTGCGCAATTCTGCAAAACTCACGGGGTTACAGTGCAGACATTGACTCTAGCTACATGGTCTCTTGCACTTGCCGGGTTTGTCAAGAGCCTCGACGTCTGTTTCGGGCTTGTTTTGTCTGGCCGAAACTTTGCTGATACCGATGAAATCATGTTTCCAACAATGAACACAGTAGCCTTCCGAGCCATCCTTCATGGCTCTCGTCTGGATATGCTCAAGTATATTCAGAGTACTGTTGGAGACTTGGCAGAACACCAACACTATCCCCTCCGGAAAGCTGGTTCGGGAATAACAGCTGGCTCTCTTTTCGATACAATTTTTATATATCAGAAACGACCGTCGACTTCACATACCAGCCCGGCTGCGCTATATAAATCTGTTGACGGGCAAGCGGACACGGGATACCCGCTGTCGGTGGAGATGGAGCTTTTGGACGAGTCTATGATCTGCCGTCTCGCAGCGCGTGACGATATTTTGGGCGTGGGCGATGCAGCGGATATTCTGGATCAGATCAGCGAAGTTTTCCATCTGATCTTGCGCAAACCCCATAATCCGACAGTGGAATTTACAGACGATGGCATAACGATCTGCCAGAGTGCTGTTTTCCGAGAAAAGAGTAGCGAGCAGGGAATAGTCCATGAAATAAGCGATGAGTCAGAGGCTGATAACACATGGACTGAATTGGAGATGAAAATACGCGGAGTTCTTTCTATTCTATCAGGGATACCCCAGGACAGCATCGGCAAAGATTCTACGCTGTTCAATCTCGGGCTGGACAGCATCAGTGCCATCAAGGTGTGCGCATTGTTGAGGCAGCAGTCTGTTATTCTGCCAGTCACCGCGATGCTGAAAGCAGGGTCCATCAGAAAAATGGCAGAATCAGTGGAACCGGAAGTTATACAGCTCTCCAGTGACAATGCCGAGGCAGCTATCAATGATATGTTGAAGGGCCTTGATGTGGAAGAAACTTTGTCGTCGAACGGAATCCCTGCCGACAATGTCGAAAGAGTACTGCCAACGACATCAGGACAGACCTATTGTCTTGCTCTAAACGCACAAAATCCACAGATCTTCTATAGCAGTTTCTTCTATTCGGTTGAAAACACGTCTCGTTATCAGCTAGATCATGCGTGGAAAAAGCTGGTAGCGCAATTTCCAATTCTTCGGACAGGGTTCATTCGCACAGGTCAACGAGACACCCCGTTTGTCCAGATAATTCTGAAAGAAACGAACAACCCGGTTTACTGGAACGAAGCAGCTTCTGACCCTGAGTTTTTGAGACCGAAGCAACGACCCATTACTTCTGGGCCAGTTTCCATTCATGCGGTGAGCGTCAGCCACGGTGTGTTGATTAATTTACATATCCATCATGCACTATACGACGCTGTCTCGCTTCCATTAATGATCGATTCTCTTGGACAACTATGCATGAGTGGGGATGATGTCCCAGGTAACGAATTGGAATTTTCCAAATTCATCGCTTTTCAGGCGGTGTATTCGCCAGTGTCAGCGCGCAAGCAATTCTGGGAGAGCTATCTCTCTGCAGTGGAGACGAAAAACCAGTCCAATAACGCCAACGGTTCAAGTTGCAGAAGACAGAGCTTCTTCCAGCCTGGTCTGATCAAGAATGTGGAGAGCCTAGAGTTGGTGGCGCGACACAACGGTCTTAGTCTACAGTCTCTGTTCATGGCGGTATATGCCAAGGTTTATTCACAACTAATGAGAAACTCGCATGACCAGCAAACGCCCACAGAGACTGAGGATCTAATTCTAGGTATCTACTTGGCAAACAGGAGCTATGCTCTTGAAGGGCTTTCCGACTTGGTGGCGCCGACTTTGAATATGGTACCATTGCGGATTCGCCAGGCCACGGCTCCTGTCATTGAAAGCGCTCATCAGATCCAGAGTGACTTGCACGATATTAGCCGCGTGGATCATGCGGGAGTGTCACTGACTGAGATTATGGACTGGACTGGTGTCAAGTTGGATGTTTTTGTGAATTTCTTGAGACTGCCCGAGTCTGGAAACTCGTTGGAAAGGGTTCGCATCAGTCCATTTGAACCAAAGGACGTTGCACCGGATGTATCTGGACGAGGCTGTAATGGAGATGTCGAGATATTGAATCAGGACGAGGACTTGGCCAGATCTTACACGGTAAGTTCCTGCTTTTGCAGTCTATAGAGGATATTTGCTAACGACAACACAGGCTGATTGCATCGATGTTGAAATCGCTGTCCGCGACGGGGCAATGGACGTGGGAATTTTTGGGCCAGAAACGCTTCTCGGCGCAGAAAAGGCCGAGGGAATTCTGGATGAGATACGAAAGGAGTTGGAGCACCTAGACTGCATGTAAATCAGAACTCTAGATGGTTGGGGATGCGTGATTTTCCTATGTATTTAAACTAGACAGTTTTTAGACATGTTCTTTTCTTTTGTATTCTATTACCATTTCATGTTATTATTTGGGGAGCCAATCAGAGTCTTCTTTGATTTTTTTTTCAGCTGCTACTGAACTGCAGAGAGGGAATTTCTACTTGCGCTAATAGGAGTTAATCGGATTAATCACACACACGGACGATGGGGATCAATTGATGGTATATCACGGAATAGGCAATGTGACAGGAGTACGTACTCGCAAGCCACCAAGGCGACTATTGACGCGAAACCACGACAACCAGTACAATGGAGCCCCAAACATTAAAAGTATTAATAATAGCTCAACACCAAATAATTAGCAAAAGCATGGTGCGTGGGAGGAGTCGAGAAAGCACAAGGGATGGCAGCTGCAAGGGCGGCGCGAGACCATGAGATTGACAGGTACGTACTGTCACTAAAGTCGAAAAGCTAAGACGAAAGACGGCTGTTGGATGAACATAGTTTAATTAAATAGGATTAGGGGGCCGTTGATTATCTGATACGTAACTATCGTGTTTTATCGATTGTGATATCGTATCGATTAGGAGGGGGGTTGATCGTTGTCGATAACGACGCGTGCGGCTATTCGCGGGCTGCTACGAAGTATATACACTGATACAGCAGTCAAGAGACATAAGAGCATAACTTTAGGCAGAGCAGACTGTTACGTCACAGCAGGCAGAAATTTGTGATTTTGTTTGGGTGGCAAAAGATGAACATAAATAATAGCAGATGGTTGGGCAGACACGTTGTTTGTTTATTCGGCTGACCGCGTAGACAGATGCAGGCGTTAGTGGCCTACGAATCTGTACGCAAGTCGCACGAACGAAGTCGAATCGCCAGATCAATCAGAAGCCACGCATACTTGACAATAGACCACGAAAACAATACAGTACGCACATAATGATAGTGCGCAGAAGACAATAGAATTCTGTGTAGACAAAAAAAAAAAAAAGAGTGGAGACCCCGTGACCCGCGTTCTGGTCGCGCGTCCCGCCGCCCCTAGAGGCGAGCAGGCCCCACTTGGCGCCCGCGGAACGTCAACATTCAACAACAACGCGCATCGCGTCGCTCTCGGTTTCGTCTCGCCCGCCCCCAGCTGCCCTCGACTACACTACTACGAAACCTTCGCTCTCTCGGCCAACCATCATCAGTCATCCTTGCCCATCTGGCATCTCAACGCTCAACACCCATCTCTCGCTCAGTCAGCCTGCCTGCCAGTCCTCGCTGCTGCCATCACTCGCCCTCGACCGCTCTCTCTCGACCCCCCCCGAACTTAACTCTTACCTCCCACCACGTATCATCATCATCAACGGAGAAGAGAAAGGAGCAAAAAAATTACTCGCCTATCTGAACTGTCATCTCCTGCTTCTCTCGCTCATTCCGTCTGCCTCGCGGCTTCTTGGATATTGGATAGCCAGTCAAATAGTCATAAGCGCCAGGAAGTTTGCTTACTTCTTTTTTCCTCTCATTCCTCGCTCGCACCGCATTGCGACTGCGACCACTCATTGATCGGACGACTGCACCGCGCCACATTCCAGTGACTATTGCTCCGACACTGAGTCAGACCCCCTAATTATTCTTCGAGTCCTGGATCGCTTCGAAACATTCCACTGCCCTACCCGGATCCATTCCACAGGCGAACAACTGTCTCAGTCGCTGCTGTTGTTTCACCCCCGGCGTGTGTCTGTTGTTGGGGGGAGGGGACGCTGCGTGGAAAGACGTGAAGTCGATAGTTTTCTGCGATTAGACACACCTTGTTCGCGAGGGAGAAAAAGGTGTGATTAGCCACGCCGGCGCATGGAGGCATCGCCCCCAGTAGCTCGGATTCCTCGACATGATCTTGTGATTCACGCCTCATCCGTGACGCAAACTCAGCCCAGACACTCGTCTACATTCCAGACGGGTTTCAGCCGCCTTCTTCGGCCTTCTCTCTCAGCCTTGTCCTCCCAATAGGAGGCTTACTTCGAACCACACAGCTGGCTCTGCAACTGAGCCAGCATAATAGGCGTCTAGTTTTTAAAGTACGCAAGACAAAGAATAGGGTGGCAGGGTAATCCTACTTGAAAGAGAACAAAAATCTCCATATCTGGAAATACCTGCATCCTCCATTGGCATATCAGCCTGGTGCACATTCTCAGAAAGCATGGTTGCAAGCTTTTCACCACACCGGGATGCCGGTGGCACCCTTCACTTGCCATCACCTACTGGCATTCACCACGTTGATGCTAGCTCAGCCATCAGGCAGCTGCGACGATCTCTGTCTCGCTCTCCTTCCAAGAACTCAGACTTCCGCCCCTTGTCTTCACGATCCCACTCTCACACCTCCAGTGCGCCATTCATTTCTTCCCCCCTCTCTCCCTCACGCAGAGGCAATCTCTTCTTTGTCCCAGCCACCACGTCGTGTTTGTCAACAAACACAAGAACACCCACCTCCTCAACCACCCCAACACAAACCCCAACACAACAACTGTCAACCACCCCGCTTGCCATCCCTTTTCCACCCAGCGCAAAGATCACTCGACCTGTAATGCGCAGGACTGGTTCCCTGCAAAACACACGTACTCGAACATCCCCCAAGAGCCCGTCAAAACGCGTTCTTAACATCTCCACCGACCACGGAAATGCGACCATTGCGCAGTCTACTCCTGGCGTGACTGGCGACGAAAACGGTTTTGACAAAGAGAGTACGAGTCCAACAGAATCTATCCTAGGGACTAGCGTGCCACCAGTTGAAAACACCAGTGCTGCCTTGAAACCCAGTGTCGGTCGCGTCGAGAAGCGGCGCAGCGGTACCTTTGGTTCACTGGCTTCAACTGTCAGCCCACTCAAAAGAAGCGACGGGGCTATGCAACCGGATCAGACTGGCTTTGAAAGTCCTTCTGCAAAGCGCCGCAGCCTTCACAGTGTTAGTGGCGCAGGCTTCGATTTCAGCATTTTCGACAGCACTGACGGCTCCAACGACATCTCCGACATCATGGCCCGCGATTTCGACGCGCAGCCATTGTTTTTCCCCAGTTCACCAGCTGGTCCTTTTGCCACCATCCCAAAGCGCTCCTCTTCTCTGCGACGCTCGACTCTCCTGCAACGTCAAGGCGATCGATCAATTTTCAGTCGCTCGCGCTTGACCAATGTGGACTATGCTGATTCTAGCTCGGCTAGCCCTGCTCCAGTAGTGCAGCACCGCATGTCTCTGGATAGCAACCTCTTTCAGGGACCGAATGAGAGTATTTTTAGCCCTCAGCCGCGTCCCGCGATGGGAAGTTCCATCTTCTCGACCACGCCGAATGCCTCTGCTGGAGCACCCGCTGCCACCACTACTCCTTACGTAGCACATCCTCTTTCCCGAACAATCACTCAATCTTCTTCCAGCTCGAGTTTGGCCGAAGACTCGCCAACTCACGAGCCAATTCACCTCAAGACTGATCGCCCAAAACCGATCTTCAACTTTTCGAAATCTCTCCCTGTTGGCGCAACAAGGCCTGGTGCACCCCGGCAGTTGACCCGAGAAGACTCGAATTCTTCTACTGATTCATTTGCTACCCCAGAAAACTATCGACATGCTAAGCCTTATGCTGCTGCATTCATGTCCACTGGGCTGATATCGAAGAAGAATCGCAACGCTGAAGATCTCCAGGCCTCGTTTGGCGCCAGTAAAAATATGCCTGACACTCCATGCAAACGATCTACGAGTTTTCTACCTACCGCCCAAAAGGCCTTGCCTGTTCGACCAGTCTCGCGCCCAAAACTTTCTCGGCAGTCTTTTCTCGTTCCCTCCACACCGACCCAAAGCCAGAATCACCGCCAGGCTTCGGGCTTATTTGCTCGAGGAAGTGGGCTCTCCAACAGTGTGTTCAATCGGCCAGACTCCTCCCGTCGAGATAGCTTTGTAAGCACCGATGGTGAAGAACAATCCTTGTCCCAGTCTCCGTCAGCTCGTCATGGCAGCCAGGGTGCTATGGATTCAGACTTTCCTCCTACACCCACCAAACAGGCTTTTCCTGCATCTGAGAGTATTTTCGGCTCCTTTGGTGGAGGTTCTCTAGACAGACAGAACGAGCAAATGCCGGGCGACAATTTTGACTCGACCACTCCTCGTACTCCGAGAGACAGCATGGTACCCCCCGACCCCAGTGGTTTGTCAATCTCAGCTCCGAATGATTCACCACTGAAGCTCGAAGATTTCAACTCATCCACTATTACCTTTCCAGCGACGCCAACGGCGCCTCGTGATTATTTTGCCCCCACTGGAAAACCAAAGAGCATGTCATTGGGAGGTTATAATGCCCCCGATGTCGACACCAGCTTGACGTCTCGTTTTGAAAAGGTTGAGCTCGTTGGAACTGGAGAGTTCTCCCAAGTCTATCGGGTGTCGAGCCCGCACGGCAACTCTCAGTACAAGTCGATCTTCTCCCTTCCCCCAACTGAAACCCCCTCTCCATCTGCTCTACCTGAACGTGTCTGGGCGGTGAAGAAAGCAAAACAACCCTTTGGAGGCCCCAAAGACCGCACTCGCCGAATGCGGGAGGTTGAAATCTTGGGGGCTCTTTCCAACTCCGACCATGTCATTTCTTTCATCGACCACTGGGAAAGCAAAGGCCACCTTTACATCCAGACAGAATACTGCGAGGAAGGAAGCCTTGACGTTTTCCTGGCTCAAGCGGGCCTCAAAGCACGATTGGATGACTTTCGGATTTGGAAGATCCTGCTCGAAATGTCTCAGGTAAGTTAACAATAGATTCTTGCATTGGACTTGGCTAACTCGATTCTAGGGACTCAAGCACATTCATGATTCCGGTTTCATCCATCTCGACTTGAAACCTGCGAATATCTTGATTACCTTTGAAGGCGTGCTCAAAATTGCTGACTTTGGAATGGCTACTACCTGGCCCGCCGAGAAACACATCGAAGGCGAGGGTGACAGGGAATACATGGGTCCCGAAGTGTTGATGGGACTCTATGATAAGCCAGCCGATATATTTGCTCTTGGCCTCATCATGTTCGAAACGGCGGGCAATGTCGAACTTCCAGACAACGGATTGTCATGGCAGAAGCTTCGCAACGGTGATATCAGCGACGTCCCGAGTCTCACGTGGAGCTCCGAGACCAGTATTTTCCGTGACGCATCCGGCAATCCGCTGTCTCAGGACTCTTCGTTCGATGAGCTTTGCAACTCGGACCCTGCATTCAATGACTCTGGTATCGATTTCATGAGGTCACGACAGCCGAAGCCACATCCATTCGTCCGAAGCGGTGAACTCCTTGAACCACCCAGCTTCATGGTCGAGGCTAGTCACGAGTATGCTCTCGACAAGCTTGTGCGTTGGATGATTTCCCCGGATCCCCATGATCGGCCAACTGCAGACCAGCTCCTAGAAACACACGGTGTCCAATGGGCGATGGCACGCCGACGTGCGGGAGCTACTGTCTTTGAAGGCAACTGGGGTCCTGCTGATGACATCCTTTTAGAAGATGCAGAGATGATTGACGTTTAAGAACATGAATTGACATCTATTTACGACTGACGCGGCGTTTCTTTGGGAGTTTGTCTACGGAAACCAACTCTACTTGCCAGTGCTATTACATATTTATTTTTTCTTTACCCTTCCATACTACCATGGTAGGGATGTCCCTTTGTGGAAATTTGGCTTATGCTTTGGAGGAATCGATTCAGGGCTATGTCAGTCTTGTACTTTAATATCCATATACCCACCATCGATTTGCGTTGTTTGCAGAGATAACGGCTAGTTTTGTGTGTGTTATACTCACTGGAGGAATTTCTCGGTCTTGTTTACTTTTTTCTTATTTTCGAGCGTTATGTGGTGCTTTGTATGTGTTTTTTTGGGATATCCATATCCAGTTGATATTATCTATGTGTATGAGTGAACTGGATAGGGCTTGAGTCCTTTGATATGTATGCATGCCTCGAGAAACGGAATTGATGACGGAATGACTGAATTATTTACTATTTTTCTTTGAAAGAATAGATCCAAAATTTTTTTAAAAAAAAATAAAGCAACTCCCTAAACATAACTTGATGTACTTCGTAGAACATATTACAGTAAATAATTGTATGCTGGCCGATTAGATAGTGAGAGTCGCCACAAGTGGAGCCGCAGCTCTCTCAACGTCGTCTTAACTCTCAAGGCTTGGCGCGTTCTCCGAACGCCGACGAGAAATTTCGCTCAACGTCAAACCAACCTACCTTCGCAGGAGCCAGACAGGGCGATAAAACGAAAACCGCCATAATATCTGCCATTTTGAGAATTCGATCCTTGGCATGATAACTTTACGCAGGCGCGGTCCAGTTTGAATACAAGCCGGAGAGGCTGGACAGTTTCCGTGAACGTGACCGTGAACATATGCGCGAAGTGAATTTGAACTGAAGCACGATCCACGATCCACGATCCGACAAAGCAAGCTTCAAGAAGAAGAAAAATAGAGAAAGATGGATACTCGCACCTTTGTCTCCGACTCTCTCCTCCGCCTAACCGGCGCGTCCGATCCGACCATCATCGATTTCGTCCTCGCGACAGCCGGCGATGCCAAATCCCAGTCGTCGCTGCGCGACAAGCTCAGCGCGTTTTTGGAGGTGGGCGATAATGAGATTGAATCGTTTTCGGCAGATTTGTACGGCCGGTTAGCTGTTCCTAAAAGTGGGCGACCAAAGGAGAAGACGGCCACGGCGGCGGATTCGAAGAAGAAATATAGGCTGGTTGAGATGCCGGAGGATGATGAACACATTCAAGGTCCCGCGAGTGTGGAGCAGCCGGATAGGCGCAGGCGCAGGGAGAAGGATAGCAGACATCGCGAATCAAAGCGTGACACTGCTCGTACGCGCTGGGAAGACGACGAGGACTCGCACGACCACAGCCGAAAGAGATCTCGGAGTCGAGACGCCGAAAGCCGTGATCGCAATCGCCGTTCAAAGAAACTCCGGAAACGCGATGCTGCCGATGATTTTGAAGATCGCTGGGGCGATGAGGAGATTCCGGAGGATGAGTTGCAAGATGAGGTCGAAGAAGAAGAAGCAGGCTCTGCATCGCCGCGGTCGACAACATCATCGGCCGGTTTGGACGAGGAAGCCAAAGCCGAAAAAGCGCGGCAGCGCGACTTGAAAGAGCGCGATGAATTCGCCAAGCGTCTCGCAGACAGGGAAGACTCGAAATCGAAAAAGAAGCTCGTCGAGGATCGCACTCGTCGCGCAGGTGACCAGTCTCGTCGTGCGCTCGCCGATGATGCGCATGCGAGGAGTGAAGCTATGCCGGATCTTCGTATGCGGTCGCGCCAGGAATACTTGAAGAAACGAGAGACGGAACGATTGGCTCTTTTGCGCAGACAGGTTGCAGAGGAAGCTATTGAACTGCGAGAGAATCCTACTCTTAGTCGCCGTGAAAAAGAAGAATTTGCAAGGAATCGCGAAGTCCTCCGCATTGCCGAGGAACGATTGCGCATTGACGACCATCGCGATGGCTATATGATGCCGGATGATTATATTACAGAAAAGGGAAAGATTGATCGGAAGAAGAAAGAGGAAGCGCTCTATAAGCGATACGTTGATCGCGACGAGAAAGGCGAAGAGAGATTTGTCAGTGAACAAGACGTGTTCGAGCTCGAGCAAACAGCCAAAGCAAAAGCACAGATTTCCAGAGCCGAGTATGTGGACGAAGGCGATTACGACTATGTCTTTGATGATGCGCAGAAAATCAATTTTATTATGGACGCCAAATTGGATGGCAGTGGCAAGCTCATGACCAAGGAACAACGGATGATGCAACAACAGCTCGACGCCGCAGAAAAGAAGGCTGCTTCGATCGAGGAAACACGCAAAAGCCTGCCTATTTATCAATTCCGCGATGAAATTATTGAGGCTGTTCAAAATCACCAGGTTCTTATCATTGTCGGAGAAACCGGTTCCGGTAAAACGACCCAACTCCCTCAATATCTACACGAAGCCGGATTCACCAAGAATGGAATGAAAATTGGATGCACACAGCCTCGACGAGTAGCTGCAATGAGTGTTGCCTCTCGTGTCGCTGAGGAAATGGGTGTGAAGATTGGCAATGAAGTTGGCTATGCTATTCGTTTTGAGGACAACACCAGTGACAAGACGGTCCTCAAGTACATGACGGATGGTATGCTCTTGCGAGAGCTCCTGACTGAACCTGATCTGGGCGCTTACTCTGCACTGATGATTGACGAGGCCCACGAGCGGACTGTGCCTACGGATATTGCTTTGGGGTTGCTTAAAGATATTGCCAAGGCCCGGCCGGATTTGAAGCTTTTGATATCCTCAGCAACCATGGACGCTCAAAAGTTTCAACAGTACTTCGATAATTGCCCAATCCTGTATGTTCCAGGGCGTCGCTACCCAGTTGACATCCACTATACCTCGCAACCAGAGGCCAACTACCTCGCTGCCGCCATCACGACGGTGTTTCAAATCCATATCACGCAGGGACCAGGTGACATCCTGGTATTTTTGACCGGCCAAGAAGAAATTGAAGCAGCAGAACAAAGTCTCCAGGAGACAGCGCGAAAATTGGGCGGGAAGATACCAGAGATGATCATCGCACCGATCTACGCAAACTTACCATCCGAACTCCAAACCAAGATCTTTGAACCCACGCCACCGGGATCAAGAAAGGTGGTCCTGGCCACTAATATTGCTGAAACTAGTTTGACCATTGATGGCATTGTGTATGTCATCGACCCTGGTTTCGTCAAGGAAAATGTTTTCAACCCCCGAACTGGGATGGAAAGTCTGGTCGTCACACCTTGTTCCCGAGCATCTGCCGGACAACGCGCGGGACGAGCTGGTCGTGTCGGTCCTGGAAAATGTTTCCGGCTGTACACGAAATGGGCTTATCACAATGAGCTACAAGAAAACACAACTCCCGAGATCCAGCGTACGAATCTGAATGGTGTGATCCTGATGCTGAAGTCATTGGGCATTGATCAGCTACTTGATTTTGATTTCATGGATCCACCGCCAGCAGAGACGATCATTCGGGCTTTGGAACAGCTGTATGCGCTGGGAGCACTGAATGACCGAGGCGAACTCACCAAGATTGGAAGGCAGATGGCCGAATTCCCTACTGATCCTATGCTTTCCAAGTCCATCCTCGCAGCCGACAAATACGGATGTGTGGAGGAGGTGTTGTCGATTATCGCGATGCTGGGCGAAGCCAGCGCTCTATTCTTCCGCCCCAAGGACAAAAAGATTCACGCCGACAGCGCCAGGGCGCGGTTCACCATCAAGGAAGGGGGTGATCATCTGAGTCTGCTGAACATCTGGAACCAGGTATTTGAACTATTTCACTCCTGAGATATTGACAAGAGACTAATGAATTAATTTTAGTGGGTTGATTCTGATTTTTCTTTAATATGGGCCAAAGAGAACTTTCTTCAACAACGTAGTCTCACGCGGGCTCGAGATGTGCGTGATCAGTTGGCAAAACTGTGCGATCGAGTGGAGGTTACAGTGTCGTCTGCGGGTGCAAACAACATCATCCCTATACAAAAGGCCATCACGGCTGGGTTTTTCCCTAATGCCGCACGGCTCCAGCGCGGTGGTGATAGCTACCGCACGGTGAAGAACAGCCAGAGCGTGTATCTGCATCCTTCTAGCACGTTGTTTGAGGTCAATCCGAAGTGGGTTATTTATTACGAGCTGGTGCTTACGAGCAAGGAGTATATGCGCAACATCATGCCCTTGCAAAGCGAGTGGCTCGTGGAGGTAGCTCCGCATTATCACAAGAAGAAGGATTTGGAAACGCTGGGTGTCGACAAAAAGGTGCCCAAGGGCGAGGGAGCGGCTGGTGAGAGAAGTAAAATGTAAATATATACTATCATAGTGAAGATGTGACCTTCCTCCACCTATCTTTAGTCCATCGACTCGGAAATCCTTCAAACATGGCAACATCCAACTAGCTAGAGGCATACAAACAACGCAGCTACCTTGGCTAACCAAACCAAATAATAATAATAAAAGGCTGCGTCCGGCATTGGAAAAGAAACAGCATTCGCCTTCGCCGAAGCAGGCGTCGAAGCTCTCCTCCTAGCCGACTTGAACGAGCCCTCTGAAACCACTATCGAAGAATGTCGCAAATACTCTATGTACTCAGATTCGAGGGATGATTCTATGTCATTCATTCTGAAAAATGAAAAAAGTTCCGAGATCAATCAAACGAGCAACCATATTTATATAAATACTCGAATAACGAATTCCCAAGGATAAAATACGTTATACTATCAGTAACCGGCACGGACCTATGGGAAACGCACAATTAGTAAACCGAGCGGACCTCGGCACAAACTCCAGAAGACCCGCCGACCTTCTCCGCATATCAACGCCCCGTCCCCACGACCGCAACATTGGATTGTCGCAAACCACAAATACCCTGTCAAACAAACACAAACACCCTCAATAAACACATATACAGCAAAATGTCTGAGAAATACACGCCCGCCGACGTGGCCAGCCACAAGAACGACGAGAACGGCCTCTGGATCATCATCGACAGCGGCGTCTATGACGTGACCAAGTTTGTCGACGAGCACCCCGGTGGCAGCAAGATCCTGAAGCGCGTGGCCGGCAAGGATGCGTCGAAGCAGTTCTGGAAGGTTAGTCTTGACATCTCCATGGCCTGGTTATTGCCTGGTCTGTCTGTTGTTCGTGTTGGGATGTGGACTAATTCTCGCGCAGTACCACAACGACTCCGTCCTGAAAAAATACAGCCCCAAGCTGAAGATTGGCGAGGTCAAGGGTGCTGCCAAGCTATAAGTTTTTTATTTATCAACAATGAGGACCGTCGTGGTGGCCAGGTCGGAGTGTCCGATCGTCTCAAGAGTCGACCCAGACCAGAGGTAACTGGCCTCTCGACTGGGTCTACGCAGAGACAGGGATTGGAGGATAGACATGTTCTCGTTGCATTGTACAGTCACATTGTCATGTATTAAACTTGTTGGATATTGTCCTTTACACTGCTGCAAGAGTGCTGATACCGCCCAGTCGCGGCTGAGATAGAACAATCGCATTGAAAAAAACTCGATAAAAATTTCTATTGGCTTGAATTTATTTATTTTTAATTCTTTGTGTCATTTTGTTTTTAGAAACTCCGATGTGACAGATGTCAAATACGTGCGCGCGCCCAATCGCCTGTCTTGCCTGCGTCTCCCAAGGTCCTCGAAACGTGATGAGAACCTTGCGAGCAACACAACACACATCTGGCCCGGTGAACGCCGCGCGTGTTCCTTGCTCTAGCATCGCCCAATCTCGCTAACAGTTACTAACTAGTCATGCTGACGTTGATAGGCCATGCTCCAAGGCTCCTAGATCCAGGCTTTTGTTCGTTTGTTCGGCTGCAACCGCCGTCCAGACGCCAGGGTCGTTTTTTGTTTGCTAATACGATGACCAGATCGCAAGGTCCTCAGTGAAAATTTTCTCTCTTCGTGGCGGATAAATATAGCCATAAAAGCTGCCTCTCTTTTCCGTTGGTCTTTTCCGAGTACTCTCAGTTGACAGACAGACAGATCTTCTCTACTCAAATCATGGCGAGCTTCGATCCCAACAATGTCGACCTCGACACTGCCGACATGGCACAGATCATCTGCTATCTCAACGCCGGTGGCAACGAGTACAACGGCCACATGGGCGCTCGTATTTCTGCCGTGTTTGTCATCCTGGTCTGCTCCACGCTGGCTACCTTCTTCCCCGTCGTGGCAAACCGCGTCCAAAGAGTCAAGGTGCCCGTCTACGTGTACCTGTTTGCGCGCTATTTCGGTACCGGAGTGATCCTAGCTACTGCCTTTGTGCACCTGCTCGACCCTGCGTACGATGAAATCGGCCCGGCGTCGTGTGTCGGCTTGACTGGCAACTGGGCAGTGTACTCGTGGCCGCCGGCCATTGTGCTTGCGTCCATCACCGTCATCTTCCTCATGGACTTCACGGCTGAGCTGTACGTCGAGTCCAAATACGGAATCAACAGAACCGAAGACAACAACAGGGCCAGTATTGTCCACGAGCACGACCATCCTGTTTCCTCTTCTCCTGCCCTCGCTGCAAAAGACAACAATACAGCACCAACAAAGGGTCTAGTCTACGCGGAGGAGCGCGATACCGACTCGATCGCGGCCGAAAAGTCCTTTCGGCAGCAGATCGCCGCTTTCCTCATTCTCGAGTTTGGCGTCATGTTCCACTCCATCATCATCGGCCTGAATCTCGGCGTTGCGGGCGACGAGTTCTCGACCTTGTACCCGGTCCTCGTCTTCCATCAGAGCTTCGAGGGGTTAGGTATCGGCGCGAGGATGTCGGCGATCCCATTCAAGCGTGGTAGCTGGTTGCCCTGGCTGCTGTGCCTGGCGTACGGTCTGACGACTCCGATTGCCATTGCTATTGGTCTGGGTGTGCGCAACACTTACAACCCTGGATCAAACACGGCCAATATTGTGTCTGGCGTGTTTGATTCCATCTCCGCCGGTATTTTGATTTATACCAGTCTGGTCGAGCTGTTGGCGCGTGACTTTTTGTTTGACCCGTGCCGCACCAACGATCGTCGTCGTTTGGGCTTTATGGTTGTCTGCACGCTGCTGGGGACCGGTGTCATGGCTCTTCTCGGAAAATGGGCGTAATCTTCGAATAAAGTGTCCAAATATAGAGTGTCCGAGGCTCATCTGCTTGAAGATTCTGTCCTACCACTACCACTACATGTCAAATAGATAGACTAGTCCTTCCATTCATCTAATATCTTTTTTTTTTCTCTTTCCAACTAATCCCCTCTACTCATACAAGCCGTCGGCCAAAGCCCCTTTCCACCATACTTGCCCAAATCCACCACAACATGATCAACATCCTTCCACCCAAACTTTTTATACAACGGATACCCAGACTCTGTAGCTTCGAGATACGCTATACCTAGATCCAGCGCAGCAGCATCGTCGAGTCCCGCTTGGATCAGCTTCTTGCCGATTCCGAGGCCTTGATAGTCTGGATGGACGGCGAGGACTTCCAGCCCTGCAGTATTTCTTTCAGTTGAAAGCATAGAAATAAAGAAGAAGGGGGGGGGACGTACAAGCAAACCTCTTCCCACCCATATATTTCGTCTTTATCCTCGCCAACCCCCCAAAAAACTCATTACACACCTGCGGATTCCTCGCAAACTCCCACGGCTTATCCTCCCAGTTATCCTGTTCCGGAAAGGGTTCTGTATAGAACCTCCATCCGCCAAAGCCTACCACTTTTTCTTCGTTTTGTGCAGAGTCAAAAGCAACGGCCTTGTACATGCGTGCCTCGGGCATAGTACGCATGCGCAGCACAAGCTCCCCTGCGCGAAACTTCTGGCCGTCTGGCGTTGGAGGGCCGAACATGACGCGGCCGAGCAGGGCATCAGAGTCGCCGGCTTTGGGGTCGTCGAAGGCGAGAGCCTCGACGCGGGCGAGGGCGAGGGCGTCGGCTTCGGACGCGGGGGAGACGGTGATGGTGATGTTTTTAGGCGGCATTTTTTTATGGGCTGAATGTTTTGTCATGTCAATTATTTAAGCTGCTAGGAGATGGAAAGGAGGGTTAATTTATATCAATTGATTACCATCATGTATAAGGAATTTGACCAATGATATGTGCAGGATATGCGCAACAGCTTCCTGATCGGGCGGCGGGGAAGAATACGACCTATCGATCCTTCAATTGATACATGTTGGTTCAGTTGACACGTGGGAATTATTGATGGTACGCTTTAGTAAAAAAAAATGTAAGACAAGTTTAATATTGTCACGAACAAACATCCGTGGTTCTAAGTATGATACAAAAAATGGGAATGTAAATAAATAGATCAACCCTCTAAAACCCGCGAAACAAATCATCGTTCCGGTAAAAGACTTCACTGCTGGCCTCGGACCGCGTAAAATCCGGTTCGTAGTGGCTGCTGGACTCGCCGCCCTTGCGTGGACCTCGACTGCGGTGGCCGCCCGCGCGACTGCTGCTCTGCTGAGTGGCTTCGACGCGATCAATAAACGCCTCCATGCGTATCGTGCCTACCGCATCGAAAAAGTTGTTTGTTGCAATGCTGGATGGCCCGCTTGCTTCCGAAGTCCGACGACTAATGCTACTTTGCCCACTGACCAGCCCTGAAGCACCAATAGATGATGGCGCGTAGATATCCGACGAGTTGGCACTGTAATTTGACGGCAGAGTCGCGTGGCTGGAGAAACTGCGAAACGCGGGAGGGGCCCTGGGCGCGGTGTTGCTGCGCTTGCGGTTATGAGTGCCGTATCGGGGCACGCTGGGAGGATCGGCTGCGTCCATTATCGGCTCCAGGTCGAATCCGGAAGTAGGGTATTCGGGCGTAGGCATGACATGGCCAGCAAATGTTCGTTTGCTGGGTTGAGGTCGAGGTTTGCCCTTGGCGACTCGTATCGAATCACGAATATGGTTGCGACGCAAGCTGGCTGTAGGAGGGGGCACCCCGTATTCTTCCTGGGGAACCGGTGGTATTGTGTTTAGTTCGTTGGCGCCCATAGAAGAATGGCTCAGGAAGGATAGAGCTGTCAGCCATACATAATGGCGTTCAACCGTCAATGCCGTGAATTTTAGGGCACGTTGAGGTGTAAGAATGAGAATCGACCGGTTAAAATGGTTTGGCGGAGCTGAGCCTTTGGGGAATGGCGTGTCGTCTTTGACGTCCAGCACAGACTGGATGGTGACTGTTTCGTGGTTAGCAAAATGATGATTAAGAGGAAGATAAGTACATACGCTTGCGTCCACTTTTACCCAAAAGAGCAGGGCCGCTTGTGGGTTGCTTGCTGCTCCACATCACCGCACGCTCATACGGCGCGAGCCAAACCCATCGTTTGTGCCGCACGCCAGTGCTGTTGATATTGGCAGAAACCTCTTCCGTAGTGTTCTTGCCAAGCTCCCATGTCTCCTTGGTGTCTGACATGCCAAAAGACTTGCGCCGACGAACGTACTTGAACATCCATTCACCTACCATGGTTTGGGCAATGGCATCTACAACGCTTGTTGGCTGGATATGATCTGGAGACTCTTCCACCGTGTGTGTATGAGACCAAGCTGATTTAGGACGACTAGACGGAACCCTTCTTGGAGGCCGTTTCATGCGTTGCATCTCGTCGATTGGCAATGGGGCCGGCAAACGAGGACTATCCGGTGCCTGAGAGGAGTTCGAAATTGCCGATGTATAGACCGAAGTAGGAGACCGGCTACGAGCCCGGCCATGTTGATCGGTTTTCTGTACAGCCGCGGCAGCGGACCGAGTTTTGCGCAGCGTGGGCTGTCTCGCAATGCGTCTTGACTTTCGGGCAGATGCGTTATTTCCACTGCTGTAAGGTGTCGGGCTTTGAGCGCCGTCGCTAGTTGCGACATTCCTTGAACTGTATCTCACAGGAACAGGGAAAGGCGGAGGTCGAGCTGCTGTGCTAGTCGAGCTACTATCAATGCTGGGATCACTTGGACTCCGCGGACGGCTTCTTTGATGGGCACTCGCGCCGTTGGAAATCAGCGCCGCCCGCCGTATGTCAGCTTGTTTCGATCCCGAGGCCATTTTCGGGGGAGGTCTGGATTTCTTCTGCGAGTTGTTTCTCCCCCGCATGGTCGAGGGTAGGTCGATGTCAAACTCGTCCTCTTCTTCGAGTGGTCCCTCTTCTAACGGACGGCGACTGACCATCCTACCAGATCGCAAGGTGAATGAAGCTGTTGGACGGTTAAACAGGTCATCCTCGCTGAAAACGTCAGGTAACCCGGGTACTGGGCCAGGCTGTTCATCGTCACTGATTGTGTCAAACCCTGCAAATAGACTGCTTGAGCGGAATGGCCGCCGTATGTCAAAGTTGTCGTTTTCTGCCAGTGGGCCGTTGTCGTTGTTCCCTGGATATGCTTGGACAAGATCTGGCTGTTTGCCTTTGCTTGCCTTTTGTTTAGCATCGTCTGGCTGTTTGCCCTTGTCTTCATTTTCCATGCCATCAATACTTTTCTGAGAAGGTTTTCGATATGGTGATCGCGGAGGAGGAGAGATGAAAGGTATCGAGCTGTTGTCTGTCTGTGTAGGTGGCTGATCAAGGATTGCTGAAGGAAGAAGGCTGGCAGGAAGTTTGATCGGGCGCTTATCAATTCTAATCTCTTCAGTCTGCATGGCAACAGAGCGCATCCCATGAGACAAGTCAGCCTCAGTCTGGCATGAAATGCTTTTCGTGTGCGGCGGCAAAACGACACTGTTTCTTGGCGAGGTAGGCTCAGATCCTGGAGGAATGATAGTAATAACCGGCACAGCAGGAGTAAGGCCCGCAAGATCCAACGCGCTCGCCTCTTGGATGATGACCTCCTGGTCCTCAACCTCCGTCTCAGTCTGAGTACATGCGGTCACCATCACGGATTTCACTGGTTCGGGCTCTTCTTCGGCAACCGACTTGGGGCTTTCAGGTGGGCTGGGTACATCAACGGTTTGGCAAGCCGTAGATATCATTTCTGTAGACCATGTCCCTACACTTGCATCCTTCATTTGAGGTGGTGAAGGAGGGGCAGCAATGAGAGGAATATCCTCTGTCTTATCGAGCGCGCCTTCAGACCCACTCGGGCGCAATGGAGGAGATGGAGGAGGGGTATACTGGACGCCCGCATCTCTATATTCGTACTTTGATTCAGGCTCAATGCGTTCAAAGGCCATTTCAGGTAGTTGGTATGTTGGAGACACAGGAGACACAGGGGCGTGGTTGTTGTGTCCATTCGATAACCCAAGGATCTTCCGCGCCTTTGAGGCCATGGTGTACGAAACCTGTGAAGCAACAGAGGTTGGTCGTTCGTCATACAATAATTCGCCGTCCATGTACTCTTCTCCGGCTTCCTCGTCAAAATCTAGTTCATCAGCCAGGTTAAGACCATTGCCCTTCAGGCCAGCAGAATTAATCAGGCTCATGGCAGAGAAGCGACCACTGTTAATTGGCTCGTTGTCATAATCGCTACTGGTCGTACTGCTGCGTCGCTTGTCAAAGGCGCTGCCTGACCGGGTGCCTGGGCTATCCATGTTTCCATCTCGCGTGGCGGTCTCGCTCTCCCTGTCGTGGTTGTTTGACTGGAATTCATTCGCTGCTTGGGCCGCCGCGACTTCGTTCAAAACAGCCTTTAGCCTATTCTCAGCGACATGCACTTTTCTCTCCCACGTCCTTTTCTCATTGTCCCAATTCTGCCGGTCTCGCTCCCACAACATCTGGGTTCTGTCCACTTCTTCTTCTTGACTTTTGAGTTTCTTTTGGGACTGGTCCAACCTTTTCCGGACCTCGGCAATATTCTCAACAGCCTCATCACGCTCTTTGGCAATATCACCCAAAGCCGAGAGAGTGCCGCCTTCCAGCAGTTTCATTTGCTTTTTGAGAGAGCGGTTCTCTCTGGTATGTTTGGACAAAGTCTCGCCAAGGGTTTCATTTTCATTTCGACTTTCGTCCAAGCTCGACTCTAAATGGTCGATTTCCTTGCTCTTGCTCTCAAGCTCTCTTCTCAAAGAAAGGATTTCGGAAACCAGATTGGCGTGCAGGGTCGGGGTAAACCGACGGGGGTCAAGAGGTGACAGAGTGTCCTCGTGAGCGGTTTCGACACCACTTTCATGGTCGTCGTAGTCAGGAAGACGTTGTAGAGGCAGTGAGGGCGGCGAGGACGAGATGGCCCCGGAGGAGTTTCGTCGATGGTGAAGTATATTTCTCGGAGACGGCTGGCCGGACGCCGAGGGCGGCGCCGGAAACGCTTCGATATCCATAGGAGTGTATTTCTGATTTACTCGGGTCGCATTTCTGGGGTTCGACGGAAAACAGTAGTTGGAAATCACAGGGCCGGCCTGGTATTAGGGTTGAAATAGGAAATTCTTGAATAAGAAAGGCTTAACGATAGATAGGCTCGAAATGGTTTGAATAAGAAATGGCGAAATATCAGAATCCGGCCAGCGAAATTCGAGATCTATAACAGCGAAAGACTGCGGCAAATATAGCGATTAGCCGTTGTGCACTTTTCATTTCTACCGAGTCCAAAAGGAAAGCGGTTGCAATGGATAGCAGGCAAGTTTTCGATAACAATTACTGTGTTTCTTCTTTCTTTTCGGCGATCTTACCTAGTTTAAAGAGGCGAGAGCTTTGGCGATACCAGTCACGAGCTCGAAGCAAGTTCCACGTGCGAGGACATCGAATGGTCCCCTGGCGCAGTAAATTGGTGGTGAAATTCAACCAGTACACAGCCACTGGCAACGTTGGGCTCAGGAAAGAACAGAAACGATCGACGAATGGCTCAGAAAGGGCCCTGTGTTTTGCCTTCAAAGCGAAAGAACACGAAGACAAGAGTGAAAAAGTTCAGGTGGACTCATACGTTTGGCGCGGTGCCCGGGGCAGTGGAAATGGGTTCCACGATAGTAATTGAAGCTCCACCCCGCGCATCTTAGGGGCCTAGCTAAAATCCTGATCAGGGGAACTAGACGCAATCATGCAAGCTGCGAGACTTGGGGGGAATACGGAGACGCGGAAGAGAACGCAGAAACCGGTCATGCAGTGGGTCAAAGGCCTCGAATTGTCGCCTCAGGAGCCTGTTGGTTGCTCGACTTCGTACTACTAATTGCCGCTGCTCGAGCTCGAGTGGAGATAACAATCTAAAGTAGTTTGGGTGCCACATAGGTTCGTGCCGGCCGACAGGTGTTAACCGTGTTATGCTTTTTTTTTTCAAGAGGCTAGCTCAGGAGGTCGAAGGCGGCCGGTAGACAGGTCTCCACAGGGTTCTCCTTTTTTTTTTTTTGCTTTTTGTTTATTTTTATTTTTTCTGTTTCCGTCTGTAACGTCCGGCTGGTGCACCCAATTGACGCATTGTTTACCTGCATGTTGCAGTGCTGAGATTTTGCGTTGCCTTTTGAATGTTACCCGTGGCCTGCAGGCTGAGCACAACGGGGAACAAATCACAAGAGAAGCATACCCCTCGGCCAATTAAGGCATGGGCGGCATTGCGCTGGCTGATTGGCAGACGCACGCTGGAGAGTTGAAGCGAAGTCCCTTAGGCCTCGCACTAAGCAGCAGTGGCGTGTGCTGACGGCCGATAAACTGTGCAGCTGCCAGGGAGGCTGACCTTGAGCCTGAGGCCGGCAAGGGTGTGTGCCCTGCGTTGGCCGTTGAACCATTCACCAATTCGTTGGACCGTCATCAATAATAATAGCAATTAATTGTATCCGTAGGTGACACAATTAGCAACCGGGATGAGGCTGACTGGTTGGGATGAGCGGGCGAGCCGACAGAGGGATCTTCAATCGTGTAGTACGTAAACATGGATCTCCGGGCTGGAACGAACTGGAATTGACGTCGTACGCCGGGCTATCTCATACGAGCCCAGAACGTGCACCGACGCGCGTGAGAGTCTCAGAGAACGCAGAGAACGCAGAGAGAGAGCGATCGTCGACGCGGATCACGAATGCAACAGCAGGCGATCAGCGCCGCAGGAGCGCGGCATTCGGGAAGGAGCGCTGCAGCTGGGCTTGGCGCGGTTGCCTGTTTTGTCGAACAACTGCGGCAGCAACATTATGATTCAATATTATTTCTACCATCATGCTTATCGCCTTATATTCGATATTGACCACACTATTATTGAATATAAATATAAATATGATCTCAATTAATATTGATACTGATAGTCTTTATTGCTTTATTTGATCGCCTGCATAGGTGCTTGTCCCATCCCAGTCTCCGCGGTATAGTAATGAACCCCTTTTCATCACGACTGGTGACACGTTGCCGACGTGTTCCGGTTGTAACATGAATATTTAATAATATCACCAGAAGAGATAATAATAATACCAATTGACACATCACCATGCTCAGCTGTATTGCTCAGTTTGTCTTGAAGCAAGGCACGATGCAAATGCCAAAATATTAAGACTGCACGAGCCATTTGCTCGTGTTTCAGCCCTGGCCTGTTGCGGCTAGACCGATCCAGGGACCAGAATCTGGCACGTCGCATTCATCTCATCAATTACTTAGTATTATTTAGTATTTTCTGTTGTAACTTTGAACTTGTTACTAACAATCGTGATCAATCGAATCCATGTCATCTGTTTAAGCACCCTGTTGAGTCAGGCCGCTGCGCCGTGGCTGTTAGTACCTTAGTATGTGCGCGTCATGGTCTGCCCCTGACTCGAGTTACTTCTATTATTGTTCTGCGACCACGCCATTGGCCTTGGTATTGGCAAATATTGACCCTCTCATTGGTATTGACCGTACTACTGTTAAATATAAGCATCTCGTAATATCTTAATTTTCAAAATGTGCCTCAACTCAACGTCAGCCCCGCCGGCTTGCTCAATGATGTCGCTCGCGGTTGGACCTCGTCACCTCATTGTTATCCCGTTCTTTTATTAAATTATTATCAAGACCGGGCGGACACTTAGTAACTCTATTATGAGTCAGTTAGTTTATAGTAACGGCTATTATAAACAACGTTTCTTATATTAGTGCCTGTGTCCCGGTTGACCCGAGCCGTCGTTGTTCGGCAACTCGTATAGATCGAGTGCACATGTCAACTGGTGTCGGCTGCTGTTAAATTAAATTAAAAGGCACGAATTAAAAAATGCCTTGCGTCTCAGCCAATCATCTGCAAAAATAATTGAATATATTATATGAGATATATCATACTGACATACAGTCAACGCACGGGCTAACTTTCATGCATTAAATGCAGGCCAATAACCACCACCACGAGTGAGTGTCATTCAACAAGGTTTCTCAAATCATAAACCCAATTTGCGACAGATACATGTCAATTAATCAATTGATAGTTTGATACCTGTAACATTCTACACCTACTAAAAGCTGCTGACACTCTGCACAAAGCAAGGGATGCAACTTTGCTTATGCTTAAGTTTGACCCGTGCCACCGTGACGGTGTCAATCGTGTGAACTTTAATGTTTTTTTGCGTTATGCAACATCAATCTATTAATTGATGATGATCATGATGATCACACTGTTGCTGTGGATGGAGTAAACTTTGTAATTCAAGGTTATGGGACTGGTCCACTTCGTTCCATGGTTGCGGGTTTGAGTGTCGACATCAGTCCGATGTTGATCTTGACTTCCAGATGTCAAATATAATAATACTTTATATCATAATATATCAAATAGATTCCTGATCTACATATGTTTGTAAAGTAATTAAGATTATCCTATAAGCTTGGCCAGATGGCAGCCAAACTATATTATTATCGCCTTATGTGCTTGAAAGTTACTACATGTATACAAGTCGCTATAATTTATTGCAATTAAATTCTACTCGAGCTTACTACACGCTTGATAGGGTAAACATCAAAGTCAAATTCAAGAATTCAAGCTATAAGCTACCAACACAAACCTCTTTATATTTTTATATGGTCAACTGGTAGATACCAACGTTGTGCTCAGCTATGCATATTTCCCCGATGTTTGAATCTAAGGCGATGCATCGATAATAAATGATAAGATGAGATGTCATTGGAAACATTGAAAAGCCGAATCAATAACATATCTACGACATCATCACAGCCGTCCCATTGATTAGCATTTAAGAACATCAATGATGCATTAGCACTACTAAGTACACAAAAAGTTACTGGCAGTCCGTATCGGTCGTGAAATCAAGTAAACCATTTTTAACTAATCCAAATCATGTTCGTGTCATGCTCAATCAATTTACCGTCCCATACGAATCACACCAGCCGCAATCAGTTTCTGGATCTTGCCGCGGACCTGGGCGTTCTGCATGTGCTCCTGCAAAGCAGCAGGGTCGCTCTTTGCCTGCTGAAGGATGCTTTGCATCACCGGGTCTTGGAGGATGGACATGATCTGTATTACATTAGTCTCAAGTCTATGGAATATTCGTTTGGGAAGTGCTCACCTCAGGGTCGTTTTGGATTCGTTCCGATGTCTCGGCCTCGGTCTCACCGGCACGTGCACTGAACTGTGCTTCCAGGATCTTTTGTTGTTGCTGCTCAATCTCTCTCGTGTTCTTGCCAGTGGTGTCGTGTTCAGACGCCTGAGTGATAGCGTCAAGAGCCTGGTTGTACTCCTTCATGGCAAGAAGTGCCTGACCCTTGCGAATATACGCACGGATGAATGAAGGGTCACGCTTCGTCGCTTCATCGCAATCCTGCACTGCTTGTGGGAAGGCCATCAGCTTGATCAGGGCAGCCGCACGGTTGGAGAATCCACGAGGGTCATCCGGGGCTCGTTTTGTCATCTCAGTAAACGCATCGACAGCGCCCGGCCAGTCTGCGTCTTGGAACTTCTTCTGGCCCAGTTCACGAGCCTTCTCGGCCTCCTCGGGACTCACATAGGCGTTTTTCTCGGCTGTAGCCTTGGCTTTCTCAGCAGCGCGAAGCTTGGTAAGAACGTCGGCGGTGCGGTGTTCCATAAGAGAACGGTTGTAGTATTCGATTGCCTGAGCCAGGTCTCCCAGCTTCTCGTAGGCCGAACCAATGCGTGCAAACGACTTGGCAATGGTTTTGAAGTCGGCACGGTGCTCGCGACCTTCTTGGACAGCTTCTTCGCAAGTCTCAATGGCTCCCTTGTAATCACCGCTTTCGAATTTGGCCGCTCCAAGGTTGTTAAGATAAGTTGAGTCCTTGTTGAGTTCCCATGCCTTTTTGTAATGTTCGATTGCTTCGGCAAACTGCTTCTTCTTGTAAAAGTCGTTGCCAATCTTCTTCTCGGCATCACCGGCTTCCTGGGCCTTCTTCTTCGCAATAGCTTCTTCATCTTCAGGTTCAGGTTCGGGCTCGGGCGCTTTCTTGGTCTCTGCGGGCTTGGGGCGAGCATCGGGCATTGGCACATCCTCCTCCACCTCAGTAACGCCAGACGCGCCAGACGGTCCATCACCGCCTGGTGGAGCGCCGAACTGCATGTCAATGCCAAGCAGTACGCTCATGACCTGCAGGAAACGAGGGTCTCTCAGCTCTTCTCCGATGTTGTTCGGGTTCTCCTTCACGCGCTGAAGCTTGGCCATGAAATCGCTGTCTGCGAGCAGGGCAGAGGTCTTGGGGTTGCTGGCAAGCTTTTGGATGAGCTGCGGGTCGTTGAACATGCCGCCAAGCCCAGCAGTTGGGTCTCCCTGGAAGCCATCGGCTTGGGCCTCGTCATTAATGGCTCGCTTGACTGCGTTGAAGCTTGACTTGAACTGCTCATTGCTGGGTTCCAGCTTCAGGGCTTCTTCATAAGCATCGTGGGCGGCAACTAAATTAAAGTGCGAGTTAGCCTATGTCTGTACATAATATCAATACCTTTATTAGAAAGACATACGCAAATCTCCTTGTCCGCGCGCAGCGGCTCCCTTACGACTCCATCCTTTGGCCCAGTCAGGCTTGATTTCCGTGGCCTTGTTTGCATCGTCAAGAGCACTCTGGTAGTCTGACAGAGCGGCGTGGACTGCTGAACGGTTGGAGTACAGGACGTGATTCTGGGGGTCGATGGCAATAGCCTGCGTGAATTTGTCGCTTCACCTTCTGTTAGTGGTCTGATAGAGGTCAGAGGGGCAGAACAGTACGTACATGGCGGTGGCGTAGTCCTTTGCAGAGAAGGCTTTATTACCCTCGGCCTTCAGTGCGTCCGCCATATTGGCTTAATTCTCAGCGATGATGGTGGCGGGTGTTGAGTGAATGATGTGGTGCGGAGGTTTTTTTGGTTTTTGGTTTGACTTTTCCCTCTGCTGGGCGAGCTGTGGCACTTAAGAGCAAATGGGACGAGCAGAGCTTCTGGAAATTTCGAGCTGTACTGCAGGCAGCTTCCGGCGGGGAAGGCACGGGTGCCTGAGGCAGCAACTGCCCGCACTAGTCTTGGCCCACCTGCTTCTTTTGCTCCGACCAAAAAAAAAGTACTGACTCACTTCTCCAACTTCTCGACCGGTTCTCTCCTCAGCGCTTTTCTCTGTGAGATAATTCAGCCAAACACTATCAAGACAATCATTCTAATACTGTGTAGGATACTCGTCTAATACTTTGTGGGATATCCTCGTGTCCAAGTCTACCATGAAACGCTGCAGGGCAGCCCGGTGATCAAGAGGGATTCCAACTCGCGAACACAAAAATAAGACGCTACCACCATGGCTGCTGTGGACATCCAGACGCTGGCGAGCAATGTCTACGCAAAATGCCTCGATCAGTTTTCATCCAGTCAATTGCTCTATCAACGCGACATCTTGGGGTTGGGTCTGATCCCGAACAAGAGTCTCGAGGTTCTCCTACAATGCACGCAGCTCTTGGTTGATCAAAACTACTTCGGAGTTTACCAAGATGCAGAGGGGAGGCTCTCATGGAAAATTATCGCGCGAGAAGAAGCGGAGAAGTAAGCTCGCTTCAACAGCTTGCACCGTGAAATTATAAATCCTAACATCTCTGTCAAATAGAATCCAAGGCCTCACCGACAATGAGCAGATGGTCTACAAGGCCATCCACTCCACCCAACGCAATGGAATCTGGATTCGCGCTCTGGGAAAACGGACCGACCTCCCCAAGACCACCTTGGACAAAGCCCTCAAAGCGCTAGAAGGGAAAAACTTCATCAAGTCGATCCACAACGTCAAACACCCTGGCAAAAAAGTGTACATGCTCGCCGGACTGACCCCGGCCGAAGACGTCACGGGAGGCGCCTGGTTCACGGACGGAGTGTTGGATGCCGAGTTCATTGGTCAATTATCCGATTTTATTGAGGTTTTGGTCAGCAAGAGGAGCTGGTACGAGTCGGTATCTTCAAAGCAATCCGGCAAGCGGAAGAAGCTCAACAGTGGCGAGGTCGTCAAGACCGATTCTGAAAAGACATACCTTCCTTATCCCAAGGACTACCAATATTACCCAAACGTTGAAGACATCACAACCGAAGTCAACCAGACAGGAATCACCCCGGTTAAGTTAGACAGAGACAGCATTCACCAGCTGCTCCAAATGATGTGTTTTGACGGCCGGCTGGTTATGATAGGCGACAACTACAAGTCCCTCAGGCGGCCAGACGCCGTCGCAAGATATCGAAGTGAAACAAACCGAATCCCAGAAACACAGCTAAAAGCCTGGATAGGGACAAACGGCATGACTGAAGCTCCCTGTGGTCAGTGTCCAGTGTTTCGTTTGTGTCATTCAACTTCAAATTCGAAAGTGAGCCCCGAGACTTGTGAATATTTCGACAAGTGGCTGGAGGACGCGCTTGGATTTTAGTTTCATTTTTAAGGGACTTGGTTTCATCAATCAGCCGAGGGGTACAGAAATGCTGTTTCTGTTTCGGCTTTTCATAGCGACGGAGTTTTGCTTTACAACGACAAAAGGGTGCATTTGAAATTTAGACATTCTTGAACGTGACCAAGTAGTGGGCGCGTATATTGTGTGTAGTTTTACTACATTTGAACAATTTACTAAACTTTTCCGGTCTAGCCTTGGAAGTAAAATATTATATTATTGGTTCATATATCATACAGTCATGCCACTATTCAGTAAATACCAATTATTTGCCCAAAGTCTGTCTGCATTCAACGCAGTACCAAGTACCCAAAGGCTCCCTGGTAAGCCCGACACACTTCCAATGGAACCATTCGTACGGGCAATTATCATTATCACAGGCCACCATATCCCCATGGCTCACACTGCGACAAGTGCAATAGACCTTGGTATCTTCGCCACCCTCGTCCTCATCATCGTCCATATCATCATCAGAATCGAGAGGCGGGCCACGCGTTGTGCGGCGAGAAACGCTGGCATTTTCCGACTCGGAGGCATCCGCACTACTAAGAATAGACTCATCATCGTCCTCGTCACCGCCAGCCGCAGAGGGGGACTTTTTGTTTGCGTGTTTTACCCTCGTTCCGACACTGGATGATCGTTTGACTAGCTTCCCGTTGTTGCCGGCTTTGATCTTCTTCACTTGCTGGTGCGGCGCGACCTTTTTGGTTGCTGCTTTCTTGGTCACGACGCCTGCGCGTGGTCCGGCGCTGCCCGCGCGGCTCGCTATCGGTGTGCCGGCCTTGGGAGTTCCAGGACCGAGGGACGACTGTCGGAGATTGGAAGGCGCCGCAGGTAACGTGCCCAGAGACGAGTTGAGCCGTCTACGTTTGCTATCTACAGCACCCGCGGACGACTCTCGCTGCCGTTGCTGAAGGTGCAGCGCTGCAGCAGTCGGTGTAGAAGGAGCGGAGCTGCGGTTGTTGGGGGTCTGCGTGGCCAACGGGTTTGCGGCCGGGGCGCGCGAGTTGGCTTGATTGATGCGGTGCGCAGCCGCATTCGAGGAGATGGCATTGCCCGATGTTGGATTTAGCGGAGTATAGCTCGAGCTCGACGTTTCGCTAGGTGTGAAATCACGCATAAAGGCCGGCGGGAGTTCGTCGTAGCGGTTCTTGTTCTCGAAAAGCGAGGGGAGTGGCGGGTCGTTTGTTAAAATGCCCTCGGTGACGAGATCGCGGATTTTGGCGTCGAGTTTTTTAATCTGGCGATCGAGCAAGACGCAGGCCTTTTCGCTCAATAAGATCTTTTCGTCTTGAAGAGTCTGGCATCGGTCCAGGTTTTGCAGAATCGTTTTGCTGTATTGCTCTTCCTTCGGGTTGGGCGCGAGACTGCCGTTGAGTTTGATGAATTTCTGGATGCTAGAGTCCCGCGAGTTGATGGTTGTGCGACATTCCTGGATGATTTTGTCCTTTGCTTGGACTTCTTCCATCAAATGAGTGATTTCGGCGGGCAGATTGGCCACTGTTTGGTTGGTGTCAGTTTTCATCTTCCATTTTCGCATCGCAGGGGCTTACCATCGTGAACAAACTGCTCGAGGACAGTGGCGCAATCTTCTGTGTTCATTTCGTTATATTTGGGTCGCGCTTCTTCGCTGGGTGTTGAATCACTCAAGTTGAGTAAGGCAAGTGCTGAGGATCGCAACCGCGCCCAAGACATGCGCCACAGTATGTTTGGTCACGTGATTTACTGTGGCTAGTGCAATGGTTGATGATCGATGACGTTGCTGGCCAATAAGGTCTGAGCGCATCAAGTAAATAAATTTCCATATATATTTATCTGACTATTTATGTGGTTATCTACATGGCATTTCAAGAATTCTGCATGGACGAATTCTTATATACACAGGTACACTCGGCTACCAACACCCGGATCGACTGTGAGCAACCAGGCCTATCTATAATTGATATAAAATTGAAGAGAGTAACTCAGCCAAGTACCTATGTAGGGCATACAAACATTGCCATTCCATTTACAATTAACATAAAGTTGATCGCATTCCTCTATAAAGAGCACACAAGTAATTTCTTACTATTTTTATACATGACGCGTGCAGAAACTACCCTCGTGATGGCGTGCGGGGTGCTACCTCCGCGGATGGTCCCGCATCCTACATGTTTGGTGCCGCGTAATCGCAACATCCCTCATCCATTGCTCCTTCTTCCTCTCACCACTGTGTTTTAGCCTGGCTACTCCATGAAATACCATCTTGCAAGCTGACGCAAACTGTCTTACTCTCTCCTGCTTGACTGCGCCGGAAGCAGAACCCCTCCCAAAAAGATGAGCGCAGGTTCCTCTTCTTCTCCGACCCCGGAGGGGGTTTTCTCCCTCTTGGATACGGACTTGTACAAGATTACGATGCAATGTGCGGTCTTGAAATACTTTCCCCAAGTCGGTGAGTTTTTTTTTTTTTTTTAAAAAAAGGTGTGTGATCAAGAACTGACAGTGGCTTGTCAAGAGGTGACCTATGGCTATACGAACCGGACGCCTGATATGAAGATGTCGCGGGCAGCATACAAGTGGTTATTACAACAAATGGACCGTAAGGCATAACCTATCTATCATTCTGAATTTTCTGCTTACTTGTCTTTCTTTCAAGGACTCGAAAACGTAACCGTCAAACCCGAAGAAATCGACTTCCTCCGCAAATCCTGTCCTTACCTCAACGACGCATATCTCCAGTACCTCGAAAGCTTCCGCCTCCGCCCCACAGACCAGATCCAAATCAAATTCACGCCCATAAATGACAGCGGCAGCGACGACGACTTGGGAAGCTTGGAATACCTGGTCAAGGGTCTCTGGGTGGAAACCATACTGTACGAAATCCCGCTCCTCGCGCTGACTAGCGAGGCATACTTTAAATTCTGTGACCGGGACTGGGATCATGACGGTCAGGAAGAGAATGCGTATAAAAAGGGGATTACGCTGCTGGAGAACGGCTGCGTGTTTTCAGAATTCGGGTCGAGGAGGAGGCGCGATTATTATACGCATGATCTGGTTATGAAGGGACTTTGTCGTGCTGCGTCGGATGCGAATGGCGCCAAGGGGAAATTCACGGGTACGAGTAATGTGCATTTTGCGATGAAGTATGGGGTGAGTCCTGTGGGAACTGTTGCTCATGAATGGTACATGGGCATTGCGGCGTTTACGAATAACTATGAGAATGCGAATGAGATGGGGCTGCGGTACTGGCTTGGCTGTTTTGGCGAGGGGGTGTGTTCTATTACTTATTATTTCTTGAGGAGCGAGAACTAACTGTGGACAGGTCCTGGGCATCGCTCTCACCGACACATTCGGCACCCCAGCCTTCCTCGACGCTTTCAGCCGCCCAATCCCAGCATTCACCACGCCCGAAGTCGGTGCCAACACCGTACTTCCCTCAGGCGCAGCAACAACAGTGAGCTCGGCGCCAGACAGCCTATCCAAAACCACGCCACCAATCGAAGCAATAGTCTCGGACAAGACGATTAGCGAGCACAAAACATACGCGCAAGTCTTCCAGGGCGTTCGCCAGGACTCTGGCGACCCAAGCAACTTTGTCAAACTGGCGCGCGAGTTTTATGACAAGCAAGGCATCACAGATAAAAAAGTGATTGTCTTTTCGGATGCTTTGAAGGTTGATACTTGTCTGCGGTACAAGGCTATTGCCGAGGACGCTGGATTCCAGCCTACTTTTGGCGTGGGCACTTTTTTCACAAGTACGCCTCGTCTCTCTTTCTTCCTCCCTTTCTTGCCGACTTTTTTTTTTTTTTTTTTCTAACGATGGGTAGATGATTTCAACAAAAAATCCTCCGGCACAAAATCCGTCCCGCTCAACATCGTCATCAAAATCGCCTCTGCCGGCGGCCGTCCCGCCGTCAAACTCAGCGACAACCTGGGCAAGAACACCGGCGACAAGGCTCTTGTGCAAGAGGTCAAGAAACGACTTGGATATGTCGAGCATGAATGGGAGCAAGGAAACGAGGCGGCTCGGTGGGGGAAGAAGGGCGACTAAACCAAAACCCTAAAACCCAGCATTTTTAGACAATGGCTTTGCTTAAGATTAAGAAAAGATTAATAGACGGACACAGACTAGCACTTGCTTGATATATACTAGTTTCATAAACCATAAATTCATTTCGGCGTGATAGCTAACTTAGCTATCGAGATAAAACGCTCACACAAAACCCAGATCTTTTTCCAAGTCACCCGTGATAATACTCCTCCTCCCTAGTAACGGCGAGACTGGCTCAAACATTGATCCGACATCTGGACTGAGAGCTGCTCTGGGAGTACTATTAATATCATTGAAATGATTATTATTATAGCCAGCTCCAAAAGACTCATTCATCATAGCCACACCCGGCGAAAGCGAAAGCATGCGGCTACTGCTGTTGCGGTCATTCGGGGAAGAGACGATCCAGTCTTTGAACATGTCCTGTTGGCCAAAATCCCAGTTTGAGTGTGATGCAGGGGATTTTTCGATTGGGAATGAAGAAGGTGACAAACGCGGCTCGGGCTGTTCGTCTAGCTCGTCATCGTCGTCGTCGTCGTTGAGTTCGGTGATTATTCTGTTATTTGGGGAGTCATCTGGCTGGTGCTGGGAGTTTACGGGGTTTGTGGTGTTATTGTTATTGTTCATCATGATGAAGACGGGGTTTCTTCCTCCTGTTGTGGTTCGGCCGTACTGGATCTGCGCGGCTCTTTGCAGACAGGCAGTCTCGTAGTCGGCCGCTGGGTAGATATCTTTGAGATCGTTGAGGACATCGATACACTGACGGAAATTCCATGCGCTTTCGTCCCTGACATGCGGATTTGTCGATGTCAGGTTTGCCAAGTGAACTACCGCGGCCGGAGTCACGACTGTCAGACTTGACGACGGCAGGAATTTTGTGAGTCCTAGCTGATTAAGCCCATGGACGATATCTGCAGTGTCGGACGCTGCATCTCGCATCTTCTGTCGCGCCGTGGTGAGCATTTTGATCGCAGAGTTGGAGGGCGGAAGTGAAGCGCGAGGCCTGTACAAGGCGGTGCACGTAGCGTGGTAAGTCATGTGCAGCATGGACGAATGAAGCAAGAGAACATTCTCGCCATCGCCGAGCTCTTGCCTGCTCGGATGTGGCATAAAAGTTGCCTCTTTTGGCAGCGACCTCAGCCAGTTATCTAGCCTATGGCTGCATCGCTCGAGTTCGGCGTCCGACGCTTGTCGGGGGACGAGGGTAATTGTCGTTTGCTGAGTTGCGCCGAATGCGTAGTTTGAAGGCATGTATTGCGCAAAGAGTACTCTGCCGAGACACTGGCAGAGTTTCACTTTTTCAATAAACATCGTGGCGAGTCGTCGCTGGTGGGATACATCTCTCATAAACCCACAACCGAGCATTTCTGTCGCAGCTGCGGAGAAAGGTTTGAGATCAAAGTCGGTAGAGCGCAAAAACGGGACGTCGCATATGCCCTCGTTGATTTGGGTCGGCCGTCTCAGCGCGAGCGCAACGAGGCGGTCGCGAGAGTAGAGGCACCACCAAAGCCGGATGCGCAATCGCTGTGTATCGACGTCTATTTCGGACTTTGTTGGATCGCGATGGATTCCGATGGACTGGGCATGGGTGTTGCACACGCCCACCCAGTACCAGATGTCGTTTTGGAGACCAGAGTCGGTTTCGTGGTAGTATGTGAGCAGCAAAAGGGCTTGGAGAATCACCATACGGTCGTCTTCGTAGTCAAACGAATAGAGTAGCTGGTATAGGTTAACAGCTAGACCAAAAAACATGGTTTGGGGTATACTGACTCGCGCACGAGTGGAGAATGCCTTGCGAGCGTCTCTCCTGTTTTCAAAGCCCGCTGCCTTGAGATGGCCAATGTCCACGAAAGCAGTGCCGGCGAACATGACAGCCTGGAAGAGCAAGAGGCTAATGCCCGCATCCCGCTTATTTTCAGCAATTGCATTCAGAAAGCCGTGGAGATCCAACAGAGGCATAAAGCTATAGACCCATTGCACATATGCCCGCAACAACTCGGTTCGAAGAGGTCGGTCGGGAAGGGTGAGAGCGCCTTTTGATCGGAGATAGTCGACATCATCTGCAGAAATACGAGCAGGCAGCGGTTTCAAGAAGCGTGCAGAGTTGTCTGCGTCTGGATCTCCAATGTCCGGATCGAATTCCGGGTCGATGAGCTCCTGGACGGCGCTGATCATGTTGGCCAGCGGCAGCGACGAGGGCACGGCCTTGTCGCCCATGAGGCGCCAGGAAGAGTTATCATGGCGATGATTTGTGTCTCGTCGTTGAATCTTGGAAGCCGGAGGTGAAGCGGTCTCCTCAGCGGGGGAGCGGAACGACCAGTCGAGGTCGAGCCAGCCGGCAGCAGTGTCGAATTCAGACAGCTTGCGTTTCAGGGACATGGTTCACGATAGCTGGGCTGGAGGGTCTCTTAAACTGGATCAAGGAGGTGCAGTCATGATGTCTGACACCGTTGGAGTCAGCAACAACAACAAGCTAAGCCGGAGAAACAAGTCCGGGGTAAGCATGTCCTTGCAGGAGCCAAGCAGAGCCAAGCACAAGCAACCCCGCTCCGGCTGTTGCGGTTTATCCACTGCCGGACCGGTTGTTCTAGAATTTATCTGGAATTAATATTGAATTTCTGCCTGGCAGATAAGAATAGAGGAGCCACAAGTGCAGAGCAGAAAAAGACGTAATATGTTGGGACTACGTGGCTATTCATAGCACATAACAGTATGTGACTACGTAAATTAGCACGGAAAAATATTACTACATAGGGACCAGACCCAGTATTCCCACGTGGAATCGTTGGAGCAATCTCGACGAGAGTTTATTTGATATACAGCAGTTTCTGTGTTGGTTTTCATTTCACTGCATGGATCCGTCGAGGCAAATCGCGACCGGTGGTGGAGAGCCTGACACGAGCTTCTGCAGCCGCAGCAGCTAAGAACACGCAGCTGTCTCTGCAGGCGACCCGCCGTTCTTGAACGGGATTCGAAGGGACATACTGACGGTTCCCAATGGCCAGTGTCGTGCAGTAACGAGTGTGGCCATCGGTGCATACAATCATAAATGGCAAAACGCAGTCGGCAGGCGATGTTGCATAGTGACGTTAGTGACCGCTGACGACAAGAACGAGCACGCCACGTCCGGAACAGCCACACTGTCTGAAGGGTGAAGCGACGAACTGTCAATCGCGAGTCGCCAGAGGATGCTCAAACCCACACAGCTGTTACAGAAGCAGTAATCTGGGTGCAATTTGGTATAAATAGAAAGAAGCTGAGCAGGCGCTTAGGTAAGGTGGGGCGCAGGGGCTGTGCGAGGAGCGAGTCTAAGGAGACGCCACGGCAGTCACGCCAGCCCGTCCGTATTCTCCTGTTGCTGACTGACTGACTACTACTACTACTGCTACTACTATCTCTTTTTTTCTCATCCCTCCTCTCGCTCCATCCATCTTTTCTTTGTCTTTGTGTGTCCTCTCGCTGTCCCCTTCAATTGGAGATCGCGTCTTTTCCGCCGCTTCCGCTTCCATCTGCTCCCGGTCGCCGTCGCCTCCTGTCGCCCTTTTTCTCAGCCGCAGACCCTGACTCTGTCGAGACAACTATACCGTTCCAGTGACAGCTGTTCCCGCCAAGATGAGTGTGAGTTGTGTCGCCCTGTCGCCCTTGCATTGGCGACCTGATTGCCCAGAACTGACTGACCGGACTTAGTACGAGCAAGGTGGTGGCTACGGCCAATACAACCCCTACGACCAGCAGAGCAACCCTTACCAGCAACAACAACAGGCGCAGCCAAGCTACGGCGCCCCCGCCCCCGCTCGCTATGGCGATCTCGAGCAGGGAAATGGTGGCAACTATGGTAGGTTGACTGACGCGTTTTATCGCGAGAATGAATCCTCAGACTGACACCTGCAGAAATGGGGTCCGTGAACAACACTACCAACATCCTCAACAAGTGCCGCGAAATCAACGACGGCATCCAGGAGCTCAAGACGAAGAGAGAGGGCCGACTTGCGCAGGCGCAGCACGAGCTTCTTGATTCCAGCACCGGCAAGGAGGACAAGGCCGCCCGCCAGAACTTGGATTATGTCGAGGACGACATCAACAACACTCTGCGCTACCTTCGCGATCTGCTGAAGAAGATCAAGCAGACTCCCGGCTCCGGCGACTCGCGTGTCCAGACCCAGATCGACGTCACCAGCCGCAACCTGCGCAAGGAAATTGAGCAGTACCAAAAAGCTCAGTCGGAATTCCAGAAGCGTCTCCAAGAACAAGTGCGCCGACGATACGAGATTGCCAACCCCGACGCGACCCCCCAGGAGGTCGACCAGGGTGTTCAGAATGTGCTGTTGGGCCAAGAGCAGACCTTCCAGGTATGGACATCCATCTTACGGTCACTAGATGTAATATTAATTTTTTAGTCTACCGGACTGCGAACCCGCCAGGCCAACGACGCCAGACAGGCCGCTTTGGAGCGATCCACCGCGATCCGCAAGATCGAGCAAGATATGATCGAGTTGGCGCGCCTGTACCAGGAAGTTGCCGAATTGGTTCAGCAACAAGAGCCTGCCGTTGAGCAGATCAACACGGGCGCGCATGACGTGGTGGAGAATGTCGACAATGCCAACAAGCAGATTGACAGCGCCATTGTCAGTGCCCGAAACGCCAGAAAGTGGAAGTGGTACATCCTGCTTGTCATCCGTAAGTTTGGTTTTACTGTTAGAAGGATGGCAGAAATGGTTAACTAACTTGTGTCTAGTTATCATCATCATCATTGTCGTCGTCATCGCTGTTGTTGTCACCGAGGTCAACAAGAGTAAGTAGACGTAACAGATTTGCACAACAGAGATGGACGCATTTGCTTGAATGCTTGCTCAAGATCTATCGACGTCTTTCTCACGGTTCTTTTGTTCTGATTCCCCAACTGTAGTCTCCGTGTTCGCCTAGTTTGTTTCTGTTGTATTTTGACTTCAAAAGCCTTTTCCCCTTCTGTTCTCGACAGACCAATTTTGTCCCAATGGCAACCTAATCCTGCTATTGTACATATTAGACTCTGCTTCTCCGTTCTCTTTGGCGCTAGAAACTTTAATGCAATTGTTTACGTATACATTTAATTTGCGGAACGAAGTGAAGCAAATTTAGTAAATCAACATTTAAATAAGTGCCTATGTAACCATACAGCTGCGCTCCATTAGCAAGGGCAGGCAGCCTGTACCAGTTGACCCTGATGATTGGCTGGGGTAAATGAGAAACCCCGAATATAATCTTAAATATCTATGCATAAAGTGAATATAATTTATAATATTAATTGATAGATCATAGAGAAGACGAGGATTTTGTTGCAGTAAAATCCGACATGCCCGAAATCCAGAAATCAGCCTTGTTTGCCATGGGGCTATTTTTGTTTCCAAGAGCCACGAGTTTGTCTTCGAACATTGTCACGAATTTTTCATATCCAAGGGGAGTAAGAGCTGTGAGGTAGAAGTTGACAACGGCTTGGAATTTGTCCTAGGGGACGGACAAGGCGACGTGGTCAAACATTTTGACTGGAGTTAATAAAAAAGAATATTTTAAAGAGTATTGATGAGATCTTTATATAAACCTGCTAAAATCATACGAAACGAAGGTGGTATACTACCGGTGCGGAGTATTGTTGACCCGTGCGTGATATTGCATCAACACCAGCGAGTCAGTGACTGTATATAGACATAGCGTTAGTAAGCCGTAGGCAGCAACGGCAACTGGCGCCCCCTCGGTTTTCTTTCTTTTCATTCAATGTTATCAATTGAGTGATACACGCTCTGTAAATACGATGTTGCTTCTACCTTTCACTGGCCTTTTAGGCCTCAGCTACGCTGCAACCCAACAGATCCTACGCCCCGAGAGTTTTGGATCTGACGGCTTTCAAATATTCTCCAGTCAAACTTCACCAGACCACTCAATCCGCATCCGGAAGCAAGAGGAATCCCTCTGCGCAGCCGGTTCAGCGCAGTACACGGGCTGGCTCGACGTGGGACCGGTGCATCTGTTTTTCTGGTATTTCGAAAGCCAGAATGACCCTGCCAATGACCCATTGACCTTGTGGATGACCGGCGGTCCTGGTGGATCTAGCATGATCGGGCTCTTCGAAGAGGTTGGTCCTTGCCTGGTTAATGAGCACGGAAACGGCACCAACTATAACCCATATGGTTGGTCGCGCAACTCGTCGTTGCTGTTTGTTGATCAACCTGTGGGTGTTGGTTTTTCGTATCTTGATGAAGGCTTTGAACTGCCTAGTGACTCGGCTGGCGCTGCGGTGGATATGCATCGGTTCCTGCAGCTTTTTGTCTCGGAGGTGTTTCCGCATCATTTGGATAGTCCGTTTCATTTATCGGGAGAGTCATATGCTGTAAGCTTCTCTCTTCTATATACATCCTCTATATACAGCGCGAGACTAACCTCTGCAGGGAAAATACATCCCCGCTCTTGGTTCTCAAATAGTAAAGCAGAACAAGCTGTACCCGCATGAAACCCAGATCCAGCTCAAGACGTGTCTGGTAGGAGACGGCTACATGTCACCCAAGGACTCAGCTTTTGGATACTGGGAAACACTGTGTACCACCAATCCTGGAGTTGCAGAGCCCGTGTTCAACAAGACCAGATGCGATATTATGGCGGCCAATATGCCCCGGTGCATGGAGGTTATGGATACTTGCATCAATCGTCCAGATCCAGCTGTGTGCAATGCTGCTGCAGATGTCTGTCACAAGGGTATTATTGGATGGTACGATGATGAGTCGGGCGCGGGCGGCCGCAACAGATTCGACAGTAAGTTTAAGAACCACCGGGCTAAGTTACCCAAGGTATAGAGATTTCTCACATGCGACAACAGTAACGGCTCCCTGCGAGGTCGAAGACTTTTGCTACATCGAAGCCACCCGCATCGACACATACCTCAACACCCCAACCGTCTGGAGCGCGCTCTCACCCCCGAAGCAAATCGACAAATATAACATCAGCTCTGACGCGATTTCTAAATCATTCGAAACATCTTCAGACCTGGAGACTTCAACGGATGACCAAGTTGCGTACTTGCTTGAAAACCATGTACATTTTCTCGCCTACCAGGGAAATCTTGATCTTGCCTGCAACACCGCTGGAAATCTGCGGTGGGCGAACTCGCTTGTCTGGAAGGGGCAGCCTGAGTTTGCGTCCAAGGCTTTGAGGCCGTGGAAACATGGTAACAAAGTTGTGGGGACGATGAAAGAGGTTTGGATTCAGGCGAGTGATGATGCGGATATTGAGTCGCGGTTTGCTATTGTGACTGTGGATGATGCTGGTCATTTTGTGAGTGGCTTTTATATATATAAATGGTGGAATGACGCTGACTTTTCACCTCACAGCTTCCCCAAGATCGCCCCGATGTGGCTCTTGATTTGATGAATCGGTGGATCCACGGAGCAGCCTTTTAGGGAAGTGGAAGTATCATGATGGATATAATGAAACTCCCATATACATATATGTATAGGCTACCTGACGACAAACTCCTGGAGAATCCTTGGATTCTAATTTAATATATATTATATACACATATAAAAATACATATATGCACACGCATAATTACTGTGCTTGCTCCCTCTCCGCTTGTTTCTGCTCTTCCTCGGCCGTCCGCGTCCGTAGCTGTAGTGCATGGATGCCTCCCTCGCGACTCATCTCTTCTTTGAGCAGCGCATACACCATGCGATGGCGCGCGGGTTGTGGTTTCGATTTGAATTCTTGGGATGTGATTGTCACGCTGTAATTTCTGTGTTAGAACTGCGCCCATGCACGATACGAGGGTGCGTGGAAAGCGTACTGGAAATGCGTCTCTTTCGAAGTACTATCGGCCATGGCGGCATGATGCGAATGCAGGTGCGAGTCGTTGCGTATGATCAGTGTCGACGGCGTGAATGCGGCGACGAGCTATATGACACTGTAAGTTTGTGGTATGGTGTTTGCTTATGTGGGATTGCTCTCTCTCACCTTGTCCCGCATGCCGTCTTCCACGGGCGTTGTCGACGAGTGCGTGGTCGTCGCCATTCTGATGCCAGACGGGGTCGCAAGAATGCGCCGAGCGGATATCCTGGCGGTGGACAGGAGCATGAGTATTAATGCTGGATGATGCCAGCAGAGAGAGAGAGAGAGAACGTCTGGACGAGAAAGTGGACGAGAAGAGGTCCGCGGCTCATTCCGCGGCCGCAATGCTGGATCTGGATCGTCGGGCGGGCCAATCAGGTCGCATCTCCGCGTCTGCCGCTGTTTTTCTCTGACATCACTTTTGTGACTTTTATATCACGACTGATTGCTTGACAGCATTTGAACTTGCCTCATTAATTACTGAATGGACCGGTGACGGCTCGACAGCTCAATGCTTTCTCGCCAGCTGGCTGCAGCCTGCAAACAAGGCAGTCTGTTGCACCCATGGAGAATAATTCCTCGCTCGCGATGCAATGGCCTGGCGAATTTCCGGTCACTTTCGTCCCTGCCCAACTCCAAATTTTTTCGTGCTCTCCGGCAGCATGACCCTTTATCGTCTGCTGTAGTGCACAGCAAGTCCGGGCGCTCCTTTGACTATGGGAATTTGGCTGCAGATGTGGTGCGCTCCAAGGAGCTGTTGCTTGATCGGCAGCCGGTGCTGTCGGGTCAGAGAGTTGCGTTTCTGGCTGAGAATAGCTATGATTACGTGGGTAATTTACCGCAACTTTCATAACATATAATCACAAAAAACTAGAAACTGACGAACCGCAGTGATGCTTTTCTCCATCCTGGCTGCGGATGCTATTGCTGTGCCGCTGTCTCCTGCTTTTCCGGTTGCTGAGCTCAAGTATATTTTGAATCATTCAGAGGCTACGACCTTGCTCGCAACGGAGAGGTATGCAGACAAGGCACGAGCTCTCACCCAAGATGGTCTTGATCAAAGCCTTGTGGTTGATATACAGCCTAAAATTATGCAGGGATCATCTCATTCTCAGTCTATCACACTTGACAGCTGTCAATCACCGCGAGGCGGTCTCATGCTATACACCTCGGGCACTACGAATCGTCCCGTAAGACATCTTCTTTGGTTTTTTTCTTCTGCGCTAATTTCTATAGAAAGGTGTCCTCCTCCCGCTCTCAGCATTAGAAGCGCAAGCCCAGTCCCTGATCGAGGCATGGCAGTATTCCGCGCAAGACCGATTACTGCATATGCTCCCACTTCATCATATCCACGGCGCAGTCAATGCGTTAATCACGCCTGTCCTAGCCGGCTCGTCGATTGAATTTTTGTATCCATTCAACCCAGACACAGTCTGGCGCCGACTTGCGGCTCCATTTCTAGAGACGCAACAACCAAACCCAAAAGAAAAAATCACTTTCTTGACTGCTGTGCCAACTCTCTGGACTCGACTGATGGAAACATTTCCCGATTTGTCTCCTCCAGTGCAGTCTGCCGCCCAGCAGGCAATATCATCCGACAACCTACGACTAAACATCTCTGGATCTGCGGCTCTGCCAACGCCCACCAAAAGAGCGTGGACGGAACTGAGTCGCGGGAATGTACTTTTGGAGAGATATGGCATGACCGAGGTCGGCATGGCCATCAGCTGTGGTTTGGACCCTGTCGACCGCGTAGACGGCAGTGTTGGATGGCCGCTACCGTCAGTTGAAGCGCGGCTCTGGGACGCCGACAAGAATGAAATCATCCAGCATGGCGAGGAACTTGACGAAGCCGGCCGTGAACGAGTTGGTGAGATTCAGCTGCGCGGACCGACTATCTTCGCCGAGTATTTCCGGAACGAGCAGGCTACGGCGGAGTCGTTTAGTGTTGCTGACGACGATGGCAAGGGTCCCTGGTTCCGAACTGGCGATGTCGCTGTGCGAAGAGATGTTCCTGGTGCTGGCAACGGCGTTAGTGGCAACTGGGCCAAAGGGCCTTTGTATTTCATTCAAGGCCGTCTGAGTGTGGATATCATCAAGACGGGTGGCGAAAAAGTGAGCGCGCTCGAAGTTGAACGAGAATTGCTTTCATTGTGAGTTTTTTTTTTTTTTTTTTTTTTTTTTTTTTTTTTTTTTTTTTTTTAATTTTCCCTTTAACTTTTAATTCTAACCTTTAATCCTATGGCAGACCCGAAATCAGCGAGGCTGCTGTCGTCGGTCTCCCCTCGGAGCGCTGGGGACAAAAAGTCGGCGCCGTGATCGTGCTGAAAAAGACGGCACTAACTACAAAGCGCGCAGGCAAACCATGGGGAGCCATGGATATGCGACGGGCATTAAAAGACCGGCTCGCCATGTACAAGCTTCCGCAGGAGGTCAAGATCTTGTCTGAGCCGATTCCGCGGAACGCGATGGGCAAGGGTATGTTGTTGTTCTTGTGTTACAATTTGGATAAGCTAATGGTTTGCAGTGAATAAGAAGCAGCTTGTTAAGGAAGTTTTTGGGGTAGTTGATTGATCTGTGTATCATTCTGTACTATTAGTGTAGTGTACTATTACTGTAGAAAGAAATTTGTCTTCAAACTGCAGCAGCACTGTTTCACGGATTGTTTCGACCGGTTGATAAAGCGAGGACAAAGACGCTGGATGATTATTGATCGTACCTTGCCTGTAATCTCAACCTAACAGATGGCAAGGTTTAATATACAGTAAGGATTACTGTGCAAGCCTTACATTATACGGTATATATGCTGTATAGAGTTCCTTTATAGACTTACTCCTTACGGAAACTTCCACCCCCCTTACCGGAAGCAGTAACAGCCAGAGCGCCCAAAGGAGATGAGTGGCGCGCGCTAGCCCCACCTAGTTTGATGAATAGGGACCGCACAGCCAATCAGCTCCTTTTGTTGCAGGTTGTCCCTGGCATTAGCGCCGAGTCTAAGCGGAAACGATTTCCCCTATTGGCTGTACCCCGGGGGGTGGGAGCCGGCCCGCCAGCCAATAAACAACACAAACTGAATGAGCATTGTCCACAGTAGGATCACTAGGATCAGGCAGATTTTTTGTTTTAAGACAAAAGACTCGGGGTGATCGCCAGGTTGTATGCTAGTGGCCAGGCCAGAACAACGCTGATCCTACCAGGACTTGCGTGGCCACCGACTTGGCAGGCTAGCGCAGTTGAATCGTCATAACCAGCAGCCTGACTCCTTGCCTGGCAGTCGATAATTGAGCCACGACAGACTCATAGAGTGACTGGCAAGTGACGAGTAACAAGGGCGCAGGAACAACAACTGACAAGGAAATTTAATGCATGTGCGTACAGCTGTCAGGAGTGCAGCAAGAAACAACCCCTGCGGAGAGCCACTCACTCGCTAAGGTACGGAGACTACCAACCAGGACACCCCGTAATTAGCGCCAGCCGGCCGCTTCCCTCTTAATCCCCCCTGTCCCACCCGTCTTCCGCTCTTCTTCTCTCCTCTTCCTCACCAACGCTCTCTACAATCCTTTGATTATCGCAAATCACACCACTCCCGGTCGTTTTCAACACCGATTACATTCGTTCTTTACTTCTTTGCGATTCTCGAGGACTACTTGCCTTTTCCAAATTTCTACGCCTTCTATCTTCTTGTGGAAATAAACAAATACATATTAATCCCACCTCGATCAACATGCGTTTCACTGCTGCCTCTGTCCTTGCCCTTGCGGCCGGCGCTTTCGCCACTTCTACCATCACCGAGGTCGTCACCACCTACGAGACCTACTGCCCTGAGGCCACCAGCTTTGTGTCTGGCAGCTCGACGATCCACGTCACCACCGTATGTGAAGCCGAGGGAATTTGGATTGTGCATGTTTACTGACTCGACTAGCCTGGTACCTTCACCATGACCGGTTCCTACACCGTGACCCGCCCTCTGCTGTCCTCGACCGTCACCATCTGCAACGCCTGGTTCGTTCTCTCGCCTTTCACTTTGTTTTCAACTAAACTAACTCGCTCAATAGCGCCAGCTCAACCCCCTCGGTCCCTCTCGGCACCGGCACTCCTGGCCCTCACACCAGCGTCCCCGTCGTCCCCAGCCCCGGCACCGGCTCGTCCACCACTGCCCCCGCCTCGCCGCCTCAATTCACCAACGGTGCTTCTCACGCCGTTGCTGGCGCTGGTGCCGGTCTTGCCGCCGTCTTCGGTGCCGCTGCCGTCCTCCTCTAAACGCTTTGACTTGACTGTATTCGCTTCTTCTGGGTGTTCGGACTGGTGGGCTGCTAGCAACAAAAAAAATATGACGAAAGGAAAGCTTACGATCCTCCCATTTTGTGCGTGTTGGGTTTGTTGTAATATATAGATGTTCGGGAGAATTTATACTTGGATATCGATATTCCTCTTCTTTCTAGCAGCCTATGAGCTCTGTTTGGGGACCTACCTTTTTCCATCTCACGAGGTTGTCGCCTTTTTTTTTTCTCTTTCCTGTATTCAATTGATTCCCTTTTTTACGTTGTTGGCTAGTTAATTCAGTTTTCACGTTGAGTTTTGATATGATCTTGAAGTGTCGTACATGTTAACTATCTCACGTGGGTTGACATGGACCATGTGGTTGTCAGTCTGGAATGTTGACCACATTCCTGACGAGCCCTCCACAGTCCACACTACCTACTCCGTAGCCCTCTACAACTTCGCCTTATTTTGGTTTCTCTTCTCAAAATACTCCCTCACCTTCTTCCTCGCCAGCTCCACTACCTCCGCATCCTCTACCGTCGGCGGCACATTCACACTCGCCTCGAACTTGTTCTCGGCTGCATTCTCCACAAGCTCGCGCAATACCCGTCTCAACGTTTTCCCGCTGCGTGTCTTGGGGATCATACCGTGGCCCTGGATTATTCCGCCGAGTGACGCTATTGCGCCGATTTGTGAGCGGACGAGCGTGTTGACCTCGTTGAAGAGTTCTGGTGAAGCGGCGGCGGGGAGATTGCCAGCTGGGCTGCTGCGTGGTTGGATGAATGCAAATGGCAAATGCCCCTTGAGTGCATCTGGGATTCCGACGACGACGGCTTCGCTGATGGATGGGTGCGAGAGGATTGCTTGTTCGATGGCCCCTGTTCCTCCTATTAGCAATGGCATTTCAAGAGAGAGGGGGGGGCGTACCTGTACTGAACCGATGCGCAGCGACGTTGATAATATCATCCGACCGCGCCATGATATGCACATATCCATCGTCATCAATCATCCCCGCGTCGCCCGTGTCCACCCATTTCCCGTCAAAGCGTTTCAGATAGCCCTTGTAGAAGCGCTCGTCGTCGTTGAACAGCGTTGTGAATGCCGTGGGCGCAAGGGGCGTTGCGAGCACCACGTTGCCCATTGTTCCGGGAGCAACAATTTTGCCGGTGTCGTCGACAATGTGAATGGAGAAGCCCGGCATGGGTTTTCCTGCAGAGCCGGGGCGGGCTGGAAGGGGACGGGGTGGTTCACCACTTTGGGTAGTAGTTGTTGTAGGAGTATATCCCAACTCGCTCCTCAACGCCAGCGCTGTAATCGGAGACCCAGACTCTGACGACCACCAATTATCAACCACCGCGGCTCCAGGCGCCGCATACTTGGCCAGCAAATCCTGAAACGTGCGAATGACACTCGGCTCACTCCGCTCTCCGGCCAGAAATAGCGCTCTCAGCGACTTTAGGCCGCCGCGTTGGCCGACTTCGGCCAGAAGCTTGCTCTCCGAATCATCCTTGCGCATGGCTCGCAAAGCTGTGGGAGCGGTGAAGAGGACGTTTGCTTTGTTTCGTTCCACGACGCGCCAGAATTCGCCGGCGTCTGGTGTGCCAATGGGTTTCCCTTCGTATAGCACTGTTGTTGCGCCGACGAGGAGTGGTGCGTACAGGATGTAGGAATGGCCGACGACCCAGCCGATATCAGACGCGCAGAACATGACGTCTCCGGGCCCTTGGATGCCAAAGACGGATTTGATAGATAGGCTGAGCCCGACGGCGTGTCCACCGGCTTCACGCACCACGCCTTTGGGGAGGCCGGTCGTTCCTATACACATCAGTTTCACTGTCTGTAGAAGAGAAGGGTAGCTGTACCGCTGGTATAAATAACATAAATCCCCTCACCACTCTTCACCGGCACACAGGCCGCACGAATCCCACGCATCCGCCCACTCTTGACAATCCGTTGCCAATTCCGCTGGCCACCCAGCTTATCCGGATGATTCCAGCGCAACTGGTCGCGCTGCCAGACAATCACCTTGTCAGGCTTGAAGCTGCTTTTCTTAATAGCGCCCTCGACGAGCGGCCGGTACGCCAGAGGAGCTTTCTTAGAGCCCTCGATCCCGCATGACGCAGTCATTATGGCGCGGGGACGTGCAGCCTCGATTCTTTGCGCGAGTGAGTTCGCGGCGAATCCGCCAAAGACAGCCGAGTGGATTGCGCCGAGGCGTGTGATGGCGAGCGCCGCGAAGAGGGCGGCGGGGATCATGGGCACTACTTCAGTAAGTACTTGCATATATATATATATATAGATACGGGGTTAGGGGAAAGTACTGTAAATAATAACAACATCCCCCTTACTCACACCCTCCTCGCGCAACACGCCCGCGAGCACTTCCACCTCATCTTTCAGCTGCCTGTACGTATACGTCTCGCGGACACCCGTGACAGCAGACTCCCAGACAATAGCGACATTCTCGCCATTGCCCTGTTCGACGTGGCGGTCCACGCAATTATAAGTTGTCGAGATCTCGCCGTCGGGGAACCAGGTCCAGTGGTCGTGCTTGCTGCCACTTGCTAGTAGCTTGGTTGAGCGATTGAGGATGTGGGAGGGCTGTTTGTGCCAGTGTAGGGATTGGGCATGGTGTGCCCAGAAGGATTCGGGATGCTGGATGGATTGGGCGTGTATGATGTCTTGGGGATGCGGCATTTTGGTGGGAGGTGGTCACAGGGTGAGGTGAGGTGAGGTATCAATTGATAGTACCGAGGCAGAGCCCGTCAGGTCGTACAGATATGTATATTATGTTATATACCATATACTATACACATATAGGAGACACTGAGGTGATAGGACAGACAGAAACAGGAATATTAATATTAATATAGAGAAGAGATGACAGCCGAGGACGAAGGGATGCGTCAGCCGACCCCAATGGCGGAGGAGGAGCTGCGGTGGAGCAGCCGGGGTAGCTCCCCGCATCCGATCTCCTTTCTACCATTTACATTTCTTAGACGAGTTATGTATACTACAATAAATGAATAAATAAACACATATAACATCATTGGCTATCACAGGCGGTCAGGGTATCTCTTCAAATATGTGCGGTACGCTCAACGTTCTTTAGAACACTTTTCGTGCGATTCCTTGCCCCTGATGGCTTTGCAGACAGGCCTGCTGATACATAGTCGCTGCCACTCCCGACTACGACAAAACACGCCCATGATGTCCATTCCAGCTGCTAGAACTGAAAACAGGGTCCGAGGTCTCGGTCGGACTGGCTCGGTCGAACATTGAACTCGATCGAGCCGGTCATTCTATGGCGACAAACAAAAGGCCGACGGTCTCCTTGATCAAAAAACAAAAATATCGGTAAGATGGGTAAGATGGGTAAGATGGTAAGATGGGTAAGATGGTAAGATGGGTAAGATGGTAAGATGGGTAAGATGGTAAGATGGGTAAGATGGGTAAAGATGAAAGATGCGGGTAAGCTGGGTGAACTGAGTCTCTGGAAATGGAAAGGAAAAAAGATAAGAAAAAACAAAAAATGTGTGCAAAAAGTGCAAAAAGTGCAAAAAGAGACAATGATATACCCAACCATAGGCAGAATAGCACCGTATACAACACAGAGCTGCTAAGAGCCAAGAAGCGAGAACAAGACACGGTTCTTCGCATTTGCCATCACAGATGCATAGATTGAAAAACCGTTTAACTCAGGAAAGCCACGCTCAAATATGCAGACGAAGAGAAGAGAACAAAAAAAGACGAATCGTTCGTCAGACTAAAGAGTGTCGTTTCACAGAATGACACATTTGATACCACCTCGGTGTGGTCGGACGCGATCGGGGCGAAACGCCTTGGGGTACTCCGGGTTTGCATCCCGGTCACGATGTTGACCGGCGAATCCGGTCGTTCTTCGCTCTTGTAAGCGGCCGCCGTGCTGCTGCTGCCGTTGTTGGCGCAGCAGTCGCACCACGTCGTAAAAGGCCTTTTCGACGTTGATGCAGCTTTTAGCTGAAGCCTCGACGAATTCGCAGCCTAGTTCTTTGGCCAGCGCGGACCCTTCTTGTGCCGAGACAGCGCGCTCCACGGCCTTGTCGCTCTTGTTGCCAACAAGCATCACCGGCACAGGGCCAGAGCCGCCGGAAGTCGCCAAGGGTGATCCGAGATAACTGGCGCCGGTGGGAGAGCCCGAGTTGGCCGACTCCTTGACCATTTGGATCTGGTTGTAGAATTTGGTAATGCGACTGAACGAGGCGCGAGACGTGATACTATAGACAAGGACAAAGCCCTCGCCGTCTCGGATCCATTGGTCTCGCAGGGCCGTGTACTCCTCTTGGCCAGCGGTGTCCAAGACCTCGAGCATGCATGACTGCTGGTCGATGACGACTTGCTTGCGGTAGGAGTCTTCGATGGTGGGATCGTAAGTTTCCACGAAATGGTTTAAACAGAGCTACAAAATTAGCGAGCGACAATAAAAGCGACGAGAGAGAGAGAAACCTGAATGGTCAGCGCGGTTTTGCCGACACCTCCGTCGCCCAACACCACCAGTTTATACAAAGTCATTTTTCCCGCCATGACTGCTGAACGCGAATGGCTTCCTCCTCTGAGGAAGACCGCACGCAGCGACTGCTTGTGTTATACTTGTGTTATACTTGTGTTATACTTGTGGATATATTTGTGAATATATTTTTTTTTCGGTCGTATTGTGTCTTTCTGGTCTGTCGGACGATGCGAACCGAAGGTGGCAGTGTCAGAGCTCCGGCGGCTCGGTGGGGTCGGTTGTGAGGGGGAGTTGGTATACCGTATAGGGAGTGGATATGAAAGACCTGCGGGGGTCAATCCAGGAGACAGACAGAAAGACCAGCCGAGGAAGCGAGAGCTGCAGGGATCGGGCGAGCGAGCGAGTCTGAAACCGTGGTTGAGCAGGCGTTCTCGCAGTGTGATGGGGATGGTGATTGGCGTCGACGAGAGGGTGAGGGAAGCTGTGGGCGAGTGAGGCGAATAATGAATAATGAATTGCAGGAATTGTTCAATTAATGGTGCAGAGGCAGCGGCCACGCTAGGTTTGAGGAAACGCCAGCACTGAGTAGCGAGGAGGGCGAGAGATAGTGCAATAGGGTCAGGGAGGGGATGGAGTGACAGTCGCCCCCGTCGAGACCGGCGGTGGGTTAGTTATCTGCTCGCACTCGCCAGTGGCCAGCGAGCTGCGGGGCGGGGCCAATCTGGCGCCGCTGCCGGAAGCGGAAGGTCTAGACTTGTGTTATTTATGAAATATATTTATATTCATATATCGTTCTTTTGTTTATATAAATTATACATACATATATAATATATATATGCTTGCAGACTGTCATGCTGGTTGTGCACACTACATCGTGTACTCAGGACTCAGTACCGATAGGGTAAGCCCTATCTCTGCGTTGAGACGGCCCTTGCCAAGGGATCGCCCTGACTACTGGCTGCGTCTACATAGTCTGGAGGTTAGCAGTGGTTACGTAGTGAGCAAGCCTATTTTTGCTGTGCTCATCACATCATTTGTCATGTCTACAGTTCATATATACCGAGTAGTGCGAGAGTCGAGACCGAGCCGTGCGAACCCTGTGAAGAATCGCCCAATCAGGCTAGCGCCGTCCCGGCGGCCTGCTTCCTGGGTTTTCTGTCCTTTTCTTTCCTTCTGTTACATCCATCGCTTCTCCCGGTCTCTTCTCTTCATCGCTTCTCCCAGTCTCTTCTCCCAGTCAGTCAACTGTTTATTCTCGTCGGTCTCGTTCTTCCACCAGAACTCTCCCATTTCCTTTTCTTCTCCACTCCCGAAACGATCCCCGAATCTCCTAAGCGAACCCAACACGGCCAGCCGGCGGCCAAAAACATGGTTCGCTCCACTGTCGCGTATCTTAGCCTCAGCGCTAACCTCTGACGACTCACGGCCAACACATGCTCCCAAAGCTTGATTAGCTCATGTATTATTGTTCCTTCTAAGACGATGCATATGGTCACGGGCCACCGCGCTGCCCCTCGATGAGCTGTGCTCAAAAAGAAAGCGTGCGGTGATCCCGGAAACATTCCGACTGTCATTACTGTGCCGCAGAAGAATTTCTATATCCAGTAGGGATTCTAGAGAAAAAGAAATTGGTGTAGGACTACTCACTCGGCAACTAGTCGAAGGATTAGGCGATTTCAATCCTGCTGGCTCCTTCGACAGGCTACTAGCAATAGTTGGCACCTAGCTGGCCTCCTTGTCCTTGTCAGTTGTCACTGGTCAGTGTCACTGACTCACGGCAGCTGTCAGAGTCAGATCTCCATGGTCCGCGCAGACGTCAAAGTCAAACCACCGTGATTAATGACAGCAATTAATACTTCCCGGCGACAAGGATTGGCTTCGGAAGTTTGATGATTCTTTCCCCAGCTGGATTTTGACACTTTTTTTTCTAACGGCGGCGTCAAACCGGCGCTTTTCCGGGATGTTAATTCCAACCGCTCTGATATACCCGTACGCCGGTACGGAGTACATTCCGGAGGAGTATGTACCTTGTAGAGACGGACATCGGGGTTTGGATTGCCGAGCCGTTGGAATTGGGAACTGGGAACAATAGAACAAATGAAGCGAAGAGTCCAAGCTTCCATCTAGGAGGACGAGTTAGCATGTCGACAGATCAGCTGATACTTCTCCTGGCTCCTGAGATGCCAAGCACGATCACATCCATTGATCATTAATTCGGATGACTCTGACATCTGGATGTGTCGATATACAATGCATGCATATTAGTAATACATGCAGCGGGGTAAGTATGTCGTAGTATGTAATCGTAGCACAACACCATTCAATTCAATGTTGATATTGACATACATCTTAACATCAACATCAATTGATAGCCACTCAGTCTTATACTTAACAACACGAGACAAAATGGCCGAATCACAATTCCCGCCATCGTCCCTCCGCCCTCTCCTCCAAGAAATCGCAACCCTCCTCAAAGAACGCAAGGAAACCGTATCCGTTGCCGAAACAGTACTCTCCTCTCCACCTACCCATTAACAAACCCCTACATCTACATGCTAATTGATTGATTGTACAAGGCCGCCGGCGGCCTCATCTCAGCCTCCCTCCTCTCCGTCCCCGGCGCATCATCATACTACCGCGGCGGTCTAACCGTACCTCCCAACACGTAATACATTAACGTTCCAAACTGAGTCTTCTAGGTATACACGCTCCCCTCACGCATCGCCTTCGCCGGCTGGACGCCCGAAACCATACGCGCCTACGCCGGCCCGACAACGGGCATTGTCGCGGGTCTGGCGGAGCACACGCGCTCAACGCTGCAGTCGACGTATACAGTGTCTGAGAGTGGGACGGCTGGGCCGGGGGCCAGCGGGGGGACGCCGAATAGGCTTCCGTTCGTATACTTTGCCCCTTCTACTGGGGGTTTGTTCTAATGTTTGCATGTGTGTGTGTCTAGGGGAACGGTGTTTGTCGCAGTCGCGGCGCCAGATGGCAAGACGTATACAAGACAAGCCGACACGGGTCTGGGCGGGGATCGCGAGGGGAATATGGTTGCGTTTGCAGGCGAGGCGCTGAAACTGCTGCGCGATGTGCTCAGGGGTGATGCTAAGCTTTAAGGAAGAAAGAATTCATATCGATTATCGTTACAGACAGTAAAAACAAAAACTACTCTTTCCACGGAATGCTAAACGTCCCAACCCAGTCCTCGACTTCCTTCTTCAACTGCACAATCTCGGAAATGTCGTCGCCATTGCCCACGTACTCGATAAACGCCTTGACGTTGCCCGGATTCTTGCGGCCCTTGGCTTCGGCGCTTTCGCGTGCGGCTTTGTCGAGTTTTTGGGTGATTGTCACGGCGCGGTCGACGATGCCGCCTACACGTCCAAAGTCCTCAGGCTGGAAGCCGCGGGATGTCATGGCGGGCGTTCCCAGACGTAGACCGCCTGGTTTCAGTGCGGATTTGTCGCCGGGGACGGTGTTTTTGTTGGAAGCCACGCCGCAGAGCTCGAGAACGCGCTCGACGCGTGCTCCGTCCACGCCGCGGTTCTTGAGGTCGACGAGGACAAGGTGGTTGTCGGTGCCGCCAGAGACAATATTGTAGCCGAGTCCGCCGTCCTTGACTGAATTGCCCAGTCGCTCGGCTAGAGCTTGTGCGTTGGCCAGTACGGTCTGTTGGTAGGTCTTGAATTCCTTGGACTGCGCCTGTGCAAGAGCCACGGCCAGTGCGGTGATGGTGTGGTTATGAGGTCCGCCCTGATGGCCCGGGAAGACGGAGGCGTTAATAGGTCCCTCGAGATCGTAGAGCTCCTTGTTACCCTTTTTGTCCGTACGGCGAACGCCCTTGCGGTAAAAGATCATGGCTCCGCGAGGTCCGCGCAGGGACTTGTGTGTCGTTGTCGTGACTACATCCGAGTGAGGGAACGGCGACGGGATCACGTCGGCAGCGACAAGGCCGGAGATATGGGCCATGTCGCTCAGCAGGTAAGCTCCGACCGAGTCGGCTACCTGGCGCATCCTGTTGTAGTCAATCAGCCGGCTGTAGGCAGACGTGCCAGCGACGATCAGCTTGGGCCGGTAGATTTGGGCTAGCTCTGCGAGTTGGTCGTAGTTAATAAGGCCGGTCGACTCGTCGAGCCGGTATGGAACAGTCTCAAAGTATTTCGAAATAAAGGAAATCTTCTTGGTTGGTGTTTGGTAGCCGTGTGACAAGTGGCCGCCATGAGGTAAATCCAATCCCATCAGACGGTCGTGCGTGTTCAGCAGGGCCGAATAGGCATACAAGTTGGCGGGCGAGCCGGACAATGCTTGAATTGCAGGTCAATTGACTGTATCACATTCCGCATAACCCATCCTGCTCACCTTGCACGTTGACCCCCCACTCTTCCGGGTCCAATCTGAAAGCCTCGAGGGCACGCTTCTGGCACAATGACTCTGCTTCGTCGATAAACTCGTTTCCTCCGTAATACCGAGCTCCGGGATATCCTTCTGAATACTTGTCTACATAAAACAATGGTTAGCTAGTAGATGTGAAGCTTGGCCGTGGCGACTCACTCTGCATGACACTGCCGAGAGCATCCAGCACCGCCTGAGAGGTAAAGTTCTCTGACGGAATCAAGTTGATAAAATGCTTCTGCCGTTTTTTCTCCTGCGCACATCTTTAACACTCGCCACTAACCACCGCTGTTCCGAGACAAACCTTTTGCAGGATATTGTAGACTGTGGGGTCGGCATCCTCGAGATGGGTGGAGAGCAACTGCGGGGAAACGGTCAGTGACTGCAGAACCTCAAAGATTGCTCGCAATGTGTGTCCTGCCTACCTGATGCTGTCCATCCTGGCTGTCAGACACATGGCGCCTCTGCAGGGCCGCACCGGGGGCAAGACGCTGTGCCAGGTGTGAGGGGCGTCGAGCTGCTGCTGCTGCTGGAGCTCTCAGAGCATCGCCAGCCAAGAGCAGTCTCGAGGCCTGCCGGCCGCAGCGGTTCCAAGTCATTGAGGACATGCACGCGATCTCCAGCCGAGCCGTCAAATGTGCAATCGTCAAGCAATCGTCAAGCAATCAGTCAAAAGACAAAAAGAAGAGGATGCTGTCGATAGATAACGGCGACCGAAGCTGTCCGTATTCCGCGGGAAACGCGCTGTGGCCCGTGCGCGCGCCAAGACCCGCCCTTGTTTTTCCCACCTTTTCCCGCCTTTTTTTTTCCTTTTCCTTTCTCTTTCTCTCTTCACACAACTAAATCCAAGATGAAGAGACGGCCTCTTCGGCTTTCCCAGCTCTCGCGCTGGCTTGCTCCTCGGAGTCGGGCTCGGCGTGGGCGGTGCTGATATGTCCCGGGCCCAAGTCACCATCCTTTGAGGGACAATTTGAAACTATCCGATTGGAAAGTTGTGTTCATTTCTCGTGTGTGTGTGAATGAATATGTGTGCTATATTATAATCATCTCAAATCAAACCAATTTCTTGTTAAAAGCTCTCTCGTAAGACTGAAAATTTATATTAGCTTTGGAATTTCTGCCTGGATATGCCATTTCTTCGTTGAATCCCTCGATTTGTGTTTTCATCACCTGGATGGCGCGAAAATCACATCATATCAAAACAACACCCGTCAGACCGCATATCAAACCAACCATTGTTTACTTAGAACGTGAACACCTGTTTCGGTAGAAGAAATCGACAAGCGATGGACATGATATTAATTTACTTTTGAAATATCGCCTTCCCCTTTAATATTTCTAGCATTTGGTGAAATTCTGTATGTGGCAGTAATGATTACGTTTATAAGAGAGAAACCTGAGCCACTGGATCTGTATATCAATTCAAATTTACAACTTGACTACAAAGTAAGTACCTACAGCTTTCCAGCCTTGTTCGAGGCATTCACCAAGAAATCCGAGAGGGCCAATGCTCTCCGCGAGAAGTGGGAGCTGGGACATCCGTCAAAGGCAAAAGGTTGACTTTAAAGAACTGTAAGAGTACATGAAGAGCATAAAAATCATAAAAATTCCATTACTAAAAAATAAGAATACCTAAACTCTTCTCATGCGTGTTGTTGGGTATGACCTTCCAGACACCTGTAGCAATGCATGGGTTATCTAGCCTGCATCTGCCACACATTCTCGTTCAGTCAGCTCTTTCCGCTCTGTTTCTTCAGCCGATGTAGAAGCACGTTTCACTGCCTCTTAATAATTTCACTTGTAAACCCATAATTAACACGAATATTTGCGTTGTTTTTGAACTGTACACCAGGCGCAGTATAAACGGTCTAGCCCTATCCGGACTAGCGTCGCAAGTTGCGCTCAAATCGGGAATAGCTTCAACTTTGCTTCAGTGTTGCCTCCAGCTGCTTTGCCCACCGTTCTGCCAGCCGATTATGTCGATGAAAAATAAGCTCGTAAAAGATCTGCACTTGCTCAGTTTTGTCCTCGCTCATTCGTTGTTCCAGCAATTAACTATTTTCTCTCACTCGTATCTGGCCCGCTTTCCTCTTTCGGATGCTCGTGTTTGCTTCTAAAGGGGCTTACTTGCTTGCCACAGCCTGCTTGAGAGAATTATATAAGGCCCGTCGACACTTCCTCATCATGATGAAGATAGGAACAACAAACACACACACAAAGCAAATATTGCTTGTTTGATTTCACTACCATGTGGACTTTCATATCTTTCCTTTTCAATGCTGCCCTCTACTTGAACTGGGCAGATGCAGCGGCCAATTCAAGTCAACACTGCAAGCCGTTGCCATCTTCTCCGAACTGGCCTTCCCTAAAGCAATGGCAGGCTCTAAATGAATCTCTCTCTGGCAGACTGCACGCTCCAGTTCCCGCGGGAATTGTTTGCCATGCTGGCCAGCCCGGGTTTACCAACACCTCATGCGCCATAGCCAAGACACAATATGCTAATGGCACATGGCATGCAAACAATCCATGGTCATCAGACTACAACGACGACACCTGTCTTCCTGACCCTGCAGCACCATGCTCCAGTGCAGGTTATCCAGCGTATGTTGTCGAAGCTCTGGTTGCGAGTGATGTCCAGGCAGCTGTCAACTTTGCCAGACAAACCGGAGTACGCCTTATTGTTAAAGGCACTGGCCATGACTGGCCCGGTCGTTCATCAGGCCCAGGTTCTCTATCCATCTGGACCCATCGTATCCGTGGGGTGAATGTCACACACAACGACCCACGCGCAGTGGCCTATGGCGGCACCGCATCCGTCAAAATCGCCGCGGGTATGCAGTGGAAAGAAATCTACGAACAAGCGGCTGCCCACAACTTGACGATTGTTGGCGGCGGAGATACCGGCGTCGGAATTGGTGGCTGGATTCTGGGCGGTGGTCACAGTCCCATATCCAGTCGTTTCGGACTTGGCGCAGACCAAATCCTTGAGCTCGAGGTTGTGACTGCAGATGGCGAGCACCGCATTGTGAATGAGAAGGCCCATCCGGATCTTTTCTGGGCTTTGCGAGGTGGTGGAGGCTCAACATATGCTGTTCTTCTGTCGGTTACCGTCAAAGCATACCCCCGGATGCCGACTACATTGTACTACTTTTCGTACAACACTACTGCAGATTCCGATACTTTCTGGTCTATGCTTGCGTATTTCCATCAACAGCTGCCCGTTTTGTCTGATGCCGGTGGAATGGGATACTATTTTGTATCACCGACCAACTCTACCGTGGGAATGACTAGTGGTGTGTGGTTCTTCCCAGAAAAGACAGCTGATGAGGCCAAGGCTATTGTGGCACCCATGGAGAAAGTGATTCTATCATCTCCATCGTGGGCCAAGGACCCCATCATGGGTGGAGGATATCCAGAGGAACTGAATGACTTTATTTCTAATTACATGTCCTCTGCGCCTCAGTCTGTCGGGGTCGATGGACGGTTGGGCGCTTGGCTTCTCGATAAAGAGGCACTGTCAAAGCCACTGGATATGTTGAAGACACAACTGCACAAGTCTACGCCCGCTCCATGGCCGCTCCTGGGACATGTTGTTGCTGGTAAGGGAGTCAAAAATGTCAAAATTCCCGGGGGCGGCAATTCTGTTTCACCTCATTGGCGAAATGCGTATGCACATATCGGTAAGTTTTCCTATTCCTTCTTTTTCTAGTCATATTTTGTAACGAACATCAAAATCTAGTCATTCCCCGATCATGGGAATACCTCAACGCCACCAACAAAGCAGCCGTAACAAAATCCCTCCGCGACGAGGCCAACCCAGCTCTAAAAGAACTTGCGCCGACCTCTGGCGCCTACATGAGTGAAGCCGATCCAACCATCCCAGATTGGAAGGAAGTGTTCTACGGCGATCATTACCCACGACTGTTGGAATTGAAAAAGAAATGGGACCCCGAGGGCGTGTTCTGGTGCAAGCCTTGCGTTGGACATGAGCTGTGGGAAGTAATTGATGGTCCTAGTTTGGAGGATAAAGTAAATTGGGGAATTGGTCAGGTTGGCGGGAAAATATGCAGGAGGTAGTTGATTAATCAGTTGATTTTTTAGAGTTATGACTATTCTCGCGGTTCAGATTTTATTAGCAGAATGTCAATTTTGAAGTTTATCGAGCAGTTATATAATAAGAATAGTAACGGTTTTGTGTCAAGGAGCGCCCTCGCCAACAGGGAGATTGACACCATTCACATCAAGTGAAGCCTCACTTAGCAACCACACAATGCTGCGAGCGACATCCTCTGGCTCCAGCATCTTAGCATTAATCCCGGCTTGCAAAAGCTGATGCTCCGTCTCCTCCTTGGACATGTGGCCAAAGAACTCTTTGGTCATGGCAGTAAACGTGTTGCCTGGTCTGTCTCAGCGGTGGCTTTTTTTTTAGGGTTAGGGCTAGGGCTTACCTGGAGAGACTGTGTTCGCCCGGATTCCAACCTGGTAAACATCCTTGGCCACACAAGACGTAAAATGAGCGCACGCCGCCTTGGACGCCCCGTACGCAAACGCGCTGGCCCCATGCAGCAGCGATGCAAGACTCGACACATTGACGATGGCCGGGTGGCTACCTTCAGGCATCTCTGCCATGGCCCGCACCTGCGAGCGCGTGCAGTACATGATACCGTTGAAGTTCACAGCCAGCACACGAACGAAGAAGTGCTTCACATGGCTAACAACACTGAGTATGGACTTGCGGCCTATGTGATGACCAAGGATATAGGTCGGGCTCTACGTTTTACATGCAAGCTGGAGGCTAGGACTGTCAATGTGAATGGATTAGGAGGTGTCAGTGCCCATGTCCCTATGGGAGGCTGGAAGCGTAAGTCTTACTCCGTGAAACGCAACGTAGGTCTGACATGATGATAGAAAGCGGCCAGGGTATCGAGAATGGAAGAGAAACTATGTTGGACTGGGCGCAGACAAAATCTGTTGTATTCAGGGGCTGACATATATGTGCATCATTGCGGGCTCTTGATACATGTAATATGATAACATGTGTATTTTGATATTGTAAATAAACTAGTTGAGTGTGATTGACTGTTGGTTTGTTCTATCCATACTTGATATAGAACTGGCAATAGTGTTTCGCCTTCTTACAAGATTCTCCTGAATAAAAAGACCCGACGAATGACAGACCGAAAAACATGGTTGACTAGAATAGTTACTATTAATAAATAAAAAATTCTTATTAATAATAAGATTTATGTTTCTCGTGGGTTGGATGATCGATGACGCAGATGCACCGCCACATTCTGTGAGGCGGTGATTGGCCGAGCTCAAACCATACACTTTTTTCCGGGAAAATAAACAAGAGAGTCGCCATCAAAAAAATATCCATCTGCTGCTGAACGGCTGATCGGATTCTTTGTTTCTTCAACAAAAGTGATTGGGCTTCCTCCCTACCAAAGCAGACCTGAGTGCCTGACCGGTGACGTCCCGCATTGCCAAGCCCGCGCTGCCGGACCCCTCGATCGACAGCCGGACAATAATAACAATCGCCTCTTTGCGACTGACTAGCATCTTCTTTAATTCTCAACCAGAATCGCCACTTTGGTTATCCATCCTCTCTCTGGTCGTGCTCTCTGATCCTACTACTGCGGACACATCTTCAGACCGTCGATACCAAGTCATCGACCCTTGGCCATCTGGATAGCGGAGTCACCGGACCTTCCACCGCTCCAACTTCCCAAGTCATCCGCCGCGTTCCACGTCTTGGCCTGAACATTTGAATACTAGTTGGACCCTCTCCTCCGTGCGAGCAGCTCTTGCTGCGTTCACCTTTAACTTACTGCCAAAATGGATAATGCACAATTGCGAAGAAAAGACACCACCAAAGGCCCTCCCCTGAGGATCCTTTCTCTAGGTTTGTTGTACAAGTGATTTTGTCAACACAAGCTAATTTTTGTCTAGATGGGGGTGGCGTGAGAGGCTACTCGATGCTTATCCTCCTGCAAGAGTTGATGTACCGCACATACGTCGAATGTGAGGGACACGCGCCTCGACGAGACCAAATTCCGAAGCCATGCGACTACTTTGACCTCATCATCGGCACCGGAACCGGCGGCTTGATTGCTATTATGCTGGGTCGGCTGCGTCTCGACTTGGAAAAATGCAAGGAGATGTACGTGCGTATGACAAAACGGGTGTTTGAAACGGACAAGACGATCGCGGGCATCCCATATCGGTCGACGCTCTTCAAAGCATCTAGGCTGGAAGAGGCGATTCGGCAGTGTGTTCGTGAACACACCATCTTCGAGTCTGAAGGGAATGATTACAATGCCAGCACTGCTGAGATTATCAGCCCTATGAACAACATTCCTCAGCGCACCCTCAGTCGTTCAAGTATAAGTTCTACCAATACGTCGCGTCCCCCGACAACCCCGACAAGCCAGAGGAACTCGGTATTTCTCAACGGGTTTCGATTTGGAAATCCAGATGCTGCGCTGTATGATAACCGCGAATTCCGCACCAAAACGTGAGTACTCTTGAATCTTACCTCCATATACAAATTCTGACTCGTTTCTTAGAGGCGTGACTGCCATATTCAAAGGTTCCAAAGCAAACGCACCTCCGGTGTTGCTCCGATCCTATGACTCGCGCAGAGAACCGCCTCCCGAATTCGAATGCACAATCTGGCAGGCTGGCCGCGCGACATCTGCTACTGGGCTGGCCTTTAAGCCTATACAGATCGGACAACACGTATTTATCGATGAAGGTGCTGGCACATACAACCCGGCGCCGCTTGCACTCGACGAAGCCGTCATGAACGAATGGCCTGGTAGAGAGATTGGGGTGTTTGTCAGCGTTGGAACAGGAAAACGCCCTTCGGGAACTTCCCATCGCCAACACGAATGGTGGGAAGACTTTGTCGGAGATGCTCTTGGCACGTTTGCCGAAGCAAAGCGACGCCTCATGTCGAAAATTGAGGGTTGTGAGGAGATCCACCAGAAGATGCTGAAGGAACACCTGGCCAAACGCAACGTGAAGAAAGAAAACTATTACCGGTTGAACGTGGAAGTCGGCGTCGGCGAGTTTGGTATGAACGAGTGGAATCGACTCGCAGATATCAGCACCAACACTCGTCGATATCTTTCCAAATCGGAGGTACAGGGCATGACTTTGGATGCTGCTTCGAAGATGGCTCGGATTGAACGGATGCATCGCCGTCTGGCATCGCGCACTGGAACTGCTGCCGAGACGACGACCGCCCAGACGACAACCAACCCACAACCTCCTATCGTCGTACCGCCACCTTCAAACCCGATTGCCATCGAACTTCCCGCAGATGATATTCCTGCTGATCACCGGCCTCTTAGTTCCGGCAGCAACGCCCCTCGCGTTTCAGATGAGAAGATTGCAGTCATGGGGCCTGATGAACTGGCACCGCAAGATGCAAACACCATCCGCACATCAGGAGAGTACCGGCCTAGTCCAGTATCTTCGGGATCGCCGCGCCGTAGTGCTGAGCTAGAGACGAATATGCCTCCGCCTCTACCCCCAAAGACACCCATCCCGTATCCAGACGACAGTGGAAGCACTGTAGGACTCTCGATGCCTCTTCCGAGCGGTCCCCGAATGGCCCAGCCGCCTTTGAACCATCCCCGTCCGCCATACCCAGTGGATGGACCGCCGCCAGCAGTCAACAAACTGCGGAAACCGACCTACAACGTGAGGTGATTCCTCGTACTTCCAGTATGAGGACGCTTGATGAATGACGACTTGCGTGATAGTATTTACATTTTCTTTTTTCTTGCCATTTTTCAGGTTTGCATTATGATACCACCGTGTACTTGGAGGGCTGGTTTTTGTATGTATGTACAGAGTACGTAAGAATCGAGTCGTTGCATTATGAATGATGATTCGCGGTGAGTCTAGACTAGGCCCAGGACGATCAAGAGTGGGACAACCAAGCCACGCGGGGCTGAACAGGCGTCACTTTATTGGTCTAGATTAGCAGCGGGGCTGGGGGCCCCACAGCCCAGGTGGCTGGAGTCCCGAGCGGCCAATCAGCAGGCGCCGGAGACGGTCCGCTGCGTCAGCCGTCGCCGAGACCCTTATCGATAGGGTCACCATGGACACCGCGCCTGTTGGGCTTCTAGACTGCCAGAGGGAAGGAGCGATCCTGGGACCATCAGAAGATTAATAGGGGGAGAACAAACCCAGCTTCATCTCTTCTCTCCTGCACAGTACGGAGACTGACACTCTCCAACTTACTTGTCACTCCTCTTTTTCACCTCGCTGCGCTGTCAACTCCTGTTCCACGAACCATCCAATTACTCGCCCGCACCCGGTTGGCGCCTGTTGTGACACTGCAGGTGTCTCAGAAATCCACTACTATTATTACCACCACAGCCCGTGCCCAATTCACTCAATCCCTGCCCCGGTTTCAGACCATTCCACTGCGTTGGTTGCGCTTAATTTTTGACCGCCGTGTCCTCTTGTTCTTCCCTCGCATCTGGATTCTCAAACTGCTGCTGCGTCTCGACATCCGATCAGCACACCACACAGCACGAGAACGGACGATCGACCTACGAGCCCTACAGGATAGTCAGAACTTGGGAAGTTATCGACTCCTCCGTGTACATTTATAATTAGTGATCCCCTGGGACACTTTCTTTGTTCGTTGTTCGATCTGGGTGGAGCTGAATTGAGTGTGCATAACCGCCGCCGACCGACTGCATATCAGCGGCAAGACCGGTGTCAATCAGGCCGCCTAATACACCTTTTAACAGGTGCAGCACAGGCTGGCATAATTAATATTCCTCGAGGGCAACTGGAGTTGCACAAATTCCGACCTGACGTTCGCTGTCGCTCCCGCCATAGCCCCAACGCTGACGAGTCTTTAACGCCGAGCCGACGTCGCCGGAGAATGATCGAGTGAACCAACTTCATATATCAAACCCAGAATTCTATAACATCTCTACCACTATACAGCGGTATTGATGAAAAGAATTTAGCTGGGAATTTGTTTTATCTCGGTCACTACCGGGAGCAGCCTGTGACCGCCGTCATGGATACGACCGCAGCTGCGATGGGCCAAGCCCACGAGCTATACTCCCGCGCCAACGCATCGCAGCCTCCTATATACAAGGCAATCGGTATTTCGCTGGCCATTGCTTCCGGCGTTTTTATCGGTGTATCGTTTGTTCTGAAAAAGATGGGGTTGCTCAAGGCCAACGCCAAGTATAATGAAGAAGCCGGCGAAGGCTACGGATATCTGAAGAATGCATGGTGGTGGACCGGAATGACTTTGATGATCATTGGCGAGATATGCAATTTCGTTGCCTATTGTTTCGTTGATGCCATCTTGGTGACTCCCATGGGCGCTCTCTCCGTTGTCGTCACTACCATTCTGTCGGCTATCTTTTTGAAGGAACGATTGAGCTTTGTCGGCAAGGTTGGATGTTTCAATTGTATTATTGGTGCTGTGGTCATTGCCTTGAACGCCCCTGAACAAGCTTCCGTGAGCGACATCCAGGCAATGCAGCATTATGTGATTGCTCCGGGGTTTTTGACCTACGCCGGCGTCATCATTGCTGGCTGCACATTTGTTGCTCTCTGGGCAGGCCCCCGATACGGCAAACGCAGCATGTTCGTCTACATCAGTATTTGCAGTCTCATCGGCGGACTGAGTGTCGTCGCAACTCAGGGGCTGGGTGCTTCCATCCTGGCCCAAATCCGAGGAGAGGAGCAGTATAAGCATTGGTTCCTTTATGTTCTTTTTGTTTTTGTTGTTGCTTCGTTGCTGACAGAGATTATTTTTCTCAATGTGAGTCTCCCTGCCATGAAAATTTGATCTTTGCTGACAGTTTTTGTAGAAAGCTTTGAATATTTTTAATGCCGCGCTAGTCACTCCCACATACTATGTCTTCTTCACCAGTGCAACCATTGTCACATCGGCTGTGCTATTCCAAGGCTTTTCGGGGTCTGCCATGTCTATTGTCACCATTATCATGGGTTTCTTGACTATCTGTTCTGGGGTGGTTTTGCTTCAGCTGTCAAAGTCCGCCAAAGACGTGCCAGACGCGGCCGTTTTCAAAGGCGATCTGGACCAGATCCGAGAAGTTGGCGAGCAGGAAGCTCCCGAAACAGAGCCCAAGGCAGATGCCTTGCGAGGCACTGCGGCTATCCTGCGCCGTATTTCTACTTCTAGACAGAAGAGAGAGGAGGATGAAATCCAACGATACTTCAAGGAGAAACAAGAAGACCTGGTTAGTGAACCTAGCGATAACGAAATAATCGAATGGGATGGAATTAGACGACGCAAGACAGTCGTTGGCGACCACCCAACGATGACACCTAGGGCTCGGTCGGTCAAGAGCCCGCGCCCGCCTCTAGGCATGTCGTACTTTCCGGACGAGAGGGAGCAGTTCAATCGAACGCCAAGTGGCCGCAGCTCTTCGTTCTTTGGCGGCGCTCGCAGTCCGTCTCAATGGCAGCCACGAGAGGGGAATTCCCAGAATAGCCCTATGCATCCAGTGGCATTGACAGAAATTAACGTCGGTACCAAAGAAGGTGTCGACACTGCCTATCGCGGCGGTGGCCTTGAGCCCCCTTTCCAGCCGTACACTGGCAGAGAGCGCAGTGATACGCCAAGATCGATTGTTTGGGCTGATGAACGCCCAGAACAGTCGCCGAGCAGGAATAGCCACCTGGCGGCAGAGAATGTGCCGGCTTCGCGGCGCCAGTTCTCTTTCAGGTCAATGTTTACTCGAAAAAATACTGGCGAGAGCTTGCCGTACGCTCCTGTCAGCCCCAGCCGAGGAATTTTGAAGCACAACGACAGAGGAGCCGCAGGCTCTTCCGAAGGGCGACGCGCATTACAGAATGCCACCGAGGAGGAACGACTAGGCTTGGTCACAGGAGACTCGCGGACAGCGGATAATGCGCGACAAGACGATTACGACGATGAAAAATTCACGCGGTCGCCGTCTCCCGACTCGTTCGACTCGACTTTGGACGCGGTTGAGGAAGTGCGACGGCAGTACACAACACCACGTCCGCACCAGCCATCGGGATCGTCGACCATCTCCACTTCTACATTCCCGGCTTACGAGGACACGCACCATCACTACCACTCGGAAATAGACCATCCGCGGGGGTATCTGACGGTTCGACGGATTTCGTCGCCGCCGCCTATCGAAGAGGAGCCATTTGAAAGTCAGCACCGCGCTGCTGGCCACAACCCGTATGTCTCGGGAGCCAGCAGATCGCTGCCTCCAATCCCATCGGCAGAAGAGGAAGAATATGTCCAGATAGATCGTTCGGCCGGCCCTGGCGGACAAAGCCACAGCAGCCCTGAGCTCGGCGTGACGTCTGTTGGGTCTTCGTCTGCGTCAGCGTCGCCTCCGTCTACACGTCGACAGCACCAGCCTCCATCAAACGCAAGCAGTCGCAGCAACAGCAGCGGCAGCGAAAGCGAGGGGGCTCGTCGTGGGCTTGTCTCTGGCGGCCCGGCGGCTTTTATATAGATCTATTTATGATCTGATGATACGATACGACTTGCATGACGAATTGTCGGTAAATTGGTTAGTTTCACTTGCTTTAATCGTTGATGAATTGTATGTATATGTACATATACCCGATTGCATGTATGATTGGTGCGGATTGACTGTGAATAGCGGGCTATTTCATGTTACTTAGATAGAATATAACTGAACATATCATATCATATCATATCACATTATCATACATTATCATACATAAACGTAGTGCTGTTATCCGGTTTTGAACATCCCATACACACTCCTCTGCCCCCTCGACGCCCCAACCAGCGCATTATTCTTGTTTTTGTTGTCCAAAGACACCACAAACCTCGCCTCTGGCAGCCTCTTCCCAGCCTTGACACTCTCGATGACCCTAAACCATTACCATTAGCCCATCTTCTTCTTTTTTTTTTAATTAAAGATAGAATTCTGAACACACCACTCAACACCCACAAACTTCACCCCTTTCCCTCTCTTCCCCGCCGTCGTCGCGATTTCCTTTTGCAGTTTCGCGCCTGATAACCCTCCTCCACCGGCACAGCGTGCGCCAGAGGAAGATGAGGAAGCAGGGTTAGCAATGATGACATGCGTCACGCTCCGTCGCGCATGATTCATGGCTATCGAACCGCCGTACTCGGCGATGAGGTGTCGCAGTTTGTAGTCTGAGATTAAAGGGAAAGTGGAGCCGTTGATGTAGAAGATTAGGGAGGCGAAGATTTTTGGGCTGCTGCTTTCCGTATCTGGAGTGCTTGATGATGATGATGATGTTGTTGTTGTTGGGGGGAGGTTCTCGGTTTGTTCTGCTTGTAGTCCTGGCTCTGGCGTGGGCACGACAATGTCCATTTTCGCACTCGCTGAACAGCTGACAGTCTTCTTGCTCAAACCACCCATATACCCTCTAATATCCCCTTCCACTCTCTTCCTCTTCCTCGCCCGCTCTGCTTCCTTCTCTTTTTCTTTCTGCTTTTCTAATCCATCCAAAACCCCCTCCGAATGCACCCCGCGAAACTGCAACCCTAACTGCTGCGCACGCACACTGTGATATTTCGCTGTCCTGGTAGCATGACTGTGCTGCGCGCGTTCATGGCCTGCGCAGCCGGTGTTCCAGGGGTCGAAGATTAGGTGGTTTCGAGGTGCGGGGATGGGTTTTGTTTTGTTCATAATCTCTCTCTCTCTCTGTGTTGTTTGGGCGAAGGGATGGATTGCGTGTTGATGTCAATGGGTGTGGGATGCGGATGATCCAATTGGAGGTAGCGCGTCGATTATCGGTCGAGGGTGTATGTCATGGTCAGTTTTTTTCTCGAGTTTTCTGTTTGTGAATTGTGTGAAGTGCGGGAGGGAACCGTCGATATCGACGTTGACGTCAAAACGGCGCCAAGACGCGGCGTGTTGTCGTTTTTCCTATCTGGGAACCGCCTCATGCTACAAGAAAGTTACTTGTTACACTATAAAAGTTACTTCTTACTGGAATAAAACTAAAATAAAAAGTAAATAAAAAATAAAAAATGCACTATTTTAATTCGTTATCATCTCGTCATCTCTTATCAGCTCAACAAAGAAAACAAACAAGCTGCCTCGCAATAGATGGACTGATGAACGAAAGAATGAGTTCAATCGTAGTCGGCAATAGACAGATAACAACAACAAAACTGAAAGAAAAAAAATATCACAAACATCATAAGAGATTCGTTACATCATGGTCGTTAAAGCGTTGTCAACACAAACATGGAATCAATAATGCAGACAATCCAAGGCAGTGCAAGCAAAAACGCTCTCTCCGGACAGGCAAACACCAATATCAAAGAACGGAGTGGAGAGAGAAATCACAAACTGCCTTCTAAATACCAATGAGAGAACACCCACACGCAAGACCAGTTCTTAATTAGGAGACCAGCGTCAGGTCAAACATTAGGCGATTAAGTAAATTGGTAATTCTGTTCATCGGCGTCGCACCACGCCTCCGGCTGTCACCGGCTGTTGAAGCTGCATAAACGACCCTCCTACCGGGCCACCCAGCGAAGGCTCCGTGATGGTCTTGCGGCGTTTGGTGTCGTATTCGGGCTCACGCCCATCAGGGCGACCAAGGCGGTCGTCCTCGTCATCACGCATACGTTTTGTGGATCCAACGGATCCATTCATAGACGAATACCCGGAATAAGTCGACGGGTACGCGGGGTTGGCGCTGTATGCATCCCCGTTGGCTGTGCTCCTCGTGTCACTGACAATGTTGGACAAGCTACCAGCTCGCGGAGGAGTGTTGTTGTAGCCCTGGGGCCACTGCTGAGAAGCAGCGCCAGCAGTGCGAGGAGTCATACGGTCTGTTCCATTTTGATGCGGAGATGTCGTCAGCTGAGAGTGGTCCCCAACCAGTGATCCCACCGAAGGGTTGGTGGTGTATGTGTACGAGTTGCGAGCCGAGTATGACCCAGCTCCACCGTCGTGAATGTACTCGGGGTCTTGTTCCTGCACTGCCTCCCCTTCACCTGTTGTTCCATTGGCAACTTGGCCATTGGGCTGACCAAAGCGGTCAACTTTGGCATCGGCTTCAGGCTCGGCCTGAACAATTGAAGGTCGCTGAGACGGCGGGGCCATGTCGTTCTTCACGTATGGTTGACCATAGCCAAGGCTGGGCTGGGCCAGCGGCTGAGTGGCATATTGAGGCTGGGCTGGAGGAGCAGAAGAATAGTATGACTTGTTGTCGTAGCTGGGGCCGTTCTGGTACGGTGGCATGCCTTGTATATTGTTTCCTGGTGGCGTGGTTGCAGGAGTGCTGGGCATGGAGCGAGTGTTGCTCAGTCCAGTATCAATAGACAGCGGCTGAGAAGGCTGAACGTTGGAGTTCATGTTCTGAGCGCCCCATTCGTAGCTGCTTCCCTGGTTCGGCATACCGATAATACTCGATGCGCTGGTGGGTGGAGTGGGAAAGGTATGAGCCCGATCAAGTCCAGGGCGTCCATTAGACTGCGGAGGGCCCGAGGGAGCCGGAGGCTGCGACAGATGAGAGGGCACAGGAGTGCCCATGGAGTGGTGGTGGTGCAGAGGGGGTGCTTGAGGGCCCTGTGAGTTTCTCGCACTCTGGCCACCTTCCATTCTGCGTTGTTGCGAGTCATGGACCACCATGTTGGTGCGAGGCGTATTCGTGGGGTGATAGAGAAGACCACCGATGTTGTGCACAAAGAGTGGGTACAGTAGGTCGGTTATTTTCTCCTTGTTGGCGAAATCAAGAGCGCGGTCATACGGAATCCTTCTATTGTTAGTTTTTTATATCTCAAAATAATTTAGCAACTTACCAGACGCCCTTCAAGTGCATAGGACCAATCTTCACAACGTGGCGGACCTTTTCGCTCTTCAGAATACCATCTCGGCGACCTCTTGTCATACCGGCAACATTGAGCAGTTTTGTGCCGTTGATCATGTGGTTGTCTAACTAATTAGTACGATGGATATAAAATGTAATGCGAGTTACATACCCTCTCGTCTGGCGACGCACACGCCTTTGGCCTCGACCTGGTAGCACAGACTTCCTTCGTCTTCCCACAAAGTCGCGGTCACTCTTGGCTTCGCGCCTGGAGGACAGGTTTGGCCGGTGGGATCATGGACTGCGGACTGTGGGGAAGACGCGCTTGCGCCGGCAGGGTATCCATGAGGCGTTACCGAGTGAGTGGTCATAGCTACCGACATGTTAGACAAAAACTATCAACCGCGCATAGATGAACTTACCTGGCAATGGCAGAATCTGAGTCGGCACCTGGCTACTAATCGAGCTCGAGGTCGACTGAGTGGTCGGAGCGATGCCATTGGAGTACGGGTACGAGTACGTGCTTGGCGTCGAAGGGTATCCGGTGGTACCAGGCGGCAAAACGGGCGGTGGCTGTTGGTAATGCGAGTACTGGACGAGGTTTCCTGCAGTGGCACCATGCGACCCGTAGGTCTGCGGCGAGGAAAAGTGCGAGGAATGCACGTCCATGTATGGTTGGGCCTGATTCATGACGCTTTGGCCGGGAGAATCTGGATGTGTGGAATAGTTTGGATCGGTAAAAGGCTTTTCAGCAGCGTGGCGATTGTACCACGGAACGTCGACGGGGTGAACTTGGGTTATCGACGGCAGCTCCAGCTTTTCGGTATTTCAACGAAAAACTGAGTAGAAGAGTGAAGAGATATTTGGGCGCAAAAAGGCAGTTGACACAAAAAAGCCGGCTAAATTTGACGAAATGGTCGTGATTTTCGTTAAAGGGCGAACGCTGAAAAGCAGGCAATCAAGCAGGGTAGAAATGCAAGATGCAAAATAAACTCTACATTCAAACTTTCTTTTTTTGGTTTGGATTTGTCGTCAGCTCGATATCGTGGGTCGGATCCAAACACTTTGGGAGTATCGTTTCTAGTCGTAAGATGTGCGATCCAAGAGCACAGGAAAATGCGGAAACAACGAAAACAGACGGGATGTGTTTTCTTCTTTTCGAGGTCGAGCGCTCGAGTCGAGAGGCGCACAAGCGATCAAGAGTAGCAGTAACTCTAAGCAGTGAAGCAAAAACGATGATGGCAATCGTAGGAATAGTCGTAACGGTCGTGGCGGTCGTGGCAGCAACGGAAGAGGAGATTCCGGTGTTTCTGTCTGTAGTCCGAACGAGGGACGAAGCTTGGATAGGTGAGCAAAGCGACAGAGAAACAAATTAGAAAACAGACACAACTAGGAAAACATGAAAAGAAATTCGTCGCGGTCTGATCGCAAGGCACGGCACCGAGTCAATTGGCGGCGGCAGAGCTGCAAGAGGGTTCGGAAGTGGGAGAAGCTTCGCAATGCAGCAAGCATGTACGAGGATGCGATGCAGTGGAAGGACGGGTGACGGGCAGGCAGGGGCAGACAATGGGGCAGACACAGACACAGGTGCACACAGGCAGATGCGATCACGGGGATGAAGGTAAAATAAGAAGAGAGAAGAGAGCGTACCGAGCCAGCTTTCTAGAGACGGCGATACATGGAAAAGTGGAGGAGGCTGGGGCAGCAAAGAAGCTTCGGGGAGCGGCGGCGGGCGGTAAGCCAGCAACGAACGCAAGGCAGATCAATCAGCGATCTCCGATGGGCGAGAAGCGCGCGCGCGGTGGCAGGCCAGACTCAGGATAAGCGATCGGAGGCTGCAGAAAGGGATGTCTTCTAAGTTCTGAGCGAGAAAACGGTTGACAAGCCCCCTTTGGTGGGAAGGTGCATATAGGGAAGGGGGGGGGGAGGAGAAGAGGGAAGGTTGTGAGAGGGGACGAGAGAGAGAAACGGAAAGAGGTGCCAAGTGGGGAGCGCGACCGAAGGGGGGATGAACGTACAGTACAAGAAGACAGCGTCCACTGGTCCAGACAGGTTAATAATAACAGTCTAGCAGGTTTCCAGTGCTGATGCTCTGTCTAGAGACGAGCCAAGGAGCGACGGGGGAGGGGCAAGTCGCAGCCAGCACGGCCGATCCCCAGCCAAGAGATTTCCATAGCGCGAGGTTGGGATGATGCGATGGTCCAGGATGGCCTTCTTGGCCCATCAGGCGACGCGAGGGCAAGCACGGGCCGGGCGGGTCCGTACGGGCCTGTATGTGACGCGTATTTTTCGCTTCTTGCTGGGTATTACTCTGTATCGCTAGTACGCCAGGACCAGGAACCACTGCAGCAGATAAGCTCGACGCACAGAACGGTTCCTCGTGAGCGAACACATTAATTCATTAATACCGGCGACTAACAGAATTGTCAGTAAATCATTTTGTCATTACTCTCACGAGTCATCACTCATCACCGAATTTATTTTTGGGCAGTGGAGGGCTGGAGGCGCTAACGGCTTCGGGTCACTACTGAGTATAACGGACTAGATAACCCTAACCAGTGGCCAGACCCCAGAGCTAGTGCTCGACACTGCTCGTATATCGTGCGCAACGACAGGCTGTCGTTGTCCGGCAGCAAGGGTTGTGAGCGCCGCCCGCCATTGGCCGCGACATTTATTATTGCCGTGCAACCGTCAACTGAAGCAGTGAAGAACAGTGACACGAGCAGGCCATTGGCCTCCGAGCCGAGATTCGGAAACCCTTTTCAGAAGGACGTCTTTTCTTTTTCGCTGAAGCGCTAGCGAGAAATGGCTCACTGTTTACTACTACTATCAAGTCGGAGATCTTGGCGGGCCATGTGACCGGCCAATCGGCGACCGAGCCTCGGCGGGGCCGTAGTATACTATACTGTATGACTATGACTGTATCGTACTGTATTTTTATTATTCTGGTGGTGGTCACCATGTACTCCGTACGGAGTTTATATAGACACTACGTATTCGGTATACTAGTTACGGAGTATACTCTGATACTCTGTCTGTCTGTCTACTACTAGGTATACTGGCCGCCCCACTTTCCTTTTTGTCTTCTCCCTTGTGTCCGTTCTCCGTGTCTACTATCTTCATCCAAACTGGCGGTCAACTTTTATCTTTTTGTTCTGAAGAAAGCAGGAACCCCCTTACGTGCGCCGACCCCTTCCAGTCGCGCCACGAGGGCTCCAGCGTCCAGGGAAGCCAAATGCAAAATGCGAGCTCAAAAGGCCGAGTCTAGACGCGGGTCCAATCAGCGGGGGCAGGCCAGCGGCAAGCATTCCAAGATGAAACCAGGCTGCAAGTCGATCGTCGAACTGCAGCGGCGATGCAAGATCCTGCAACTTAGAAACTAGTCGTCCGTAATAGTTTGACTGTGATGACGTTCTTGCCTTTTAACTAGTACGACGAACTTATTAATAGTTCCAAAACGCCACAGTTATTGGCTGCTTGGCTGACAGGCGACGGCGACAGCGACAGCGACAGCTGCCAATCTGCAAGGCCGCAGACTGAACAGGAAGGTCCCTTGAAGGTGATATCAAGGTGTGGTGAGTCGGTGAGTATATGTTGTTATTATTAGTCTTATCAAATAGTTTTTCTATTGCAAACTGATTCATGTTCTGTTCGCACGAGAGTATAGATCGAGCGGGGCTAGGCCCAAAGTAGAAGTAGCTAGTTCCCGGTTCTTGTTGGCCGTGCTACGTGACGTTTTTGTTTCTTTTCGTTTTCGTTTTTATTTTGAATGAATCCTTGGTTCTTCTATTTTTTAGTAGTAAAAAGGTTTAATTGTTTCTGTTTAGTGTTCCCTGTTCACCCATTGTGCTGCACATTATCATTTTCAGGGAAACCGAAATACAGTGCTCACCGCCCCGGGTGTCCGTCAGCATCCGACTGTGTAACCCCAAAAGGGCCGAGCTAGGGACCTCCTTGCTTCGGCGCCTGAAGCTCTGCCGACTTTCATAGGTTCGCGAGGCTGGTATTTAATTATTTGTCTCTTCTGTGCGACCCTGCTTGTTGTTTCTTGTTTGCCACACAGCCTGACTGACCGCTGTTCCGCGATGGGTTGATATCATTTGAAGACAACGTCAATACATACTGTGTAAAATATATTACACGGCAAGTAGTAGTAAAATACCCGTTGGAACTTGACACCAACCAACGGCCTACAAAGTACGTACCTTTAATCTGACATTGATGAGGAATACTAAAAAATAGCAAGTGCTAGCACTAATAGTACATGCTACGCTGTCATGCTCCATGCATTCCATGCAGGAACGTTAATCAGTCACTGCAAGATCGCGAGCACGAGCGAAGGATTGCGTTATACTACATGGTCGGAGTACGGATATCATTACATACGTGAATTGCCTGGCATGCGGGGTACTCCGTGTCTGTACTTTACTATTAGTAGTACGTAGTATTATTATTACTATAAAAAAGTATGAGCGAATTTGCTGTCATAATATTAATCCAAAATGGTTGCAACTTGCTCGACCATCGCCTTAGGCCACCAATGAGCTAGCAAGTACCCTTGTAATCCGGCGAATCGGCGATACAACTAACCGGGCTACGACCACCGAGAGGCCCCGGCGCCGGGTAGATTCGACGAGGGCATCGATGATGATGAGTTGCGCAAAATTGAGATCGCACGATAAGACAGGGTGTATATTAATTAATAATTTCACAGTACTACTTTTATCAACTAGTTCTACGGATATAGTAACAACTATATAGTGTACTCCGTATAGTACGTAGTATGACACTAGATGCAAGTGTGCAGCAGGATTACAGATAAATTGGCATCTGCATGAACAAAATAAACTCACATTGCATTCCCGTCCTTTAGCGACGGCGGGTGCACGGGCAGGATCTACCATACATTCAGGAATCAGAGAATAGCAAAAAGTAGTTCTCGTGTTTGCCGCCGGGGCGGGCAGCGCCGGTGTTTGAGAATCCGCCCAGCCCCATCCATGGATGTCAGCCAATCCATCTCTCAATATTGAGAATTTTACAGAAAGGAAATACTATACTCAATGGAAGAGGCACAGACAGGGTGGTCAGCCTGGTCGGGGACACGATTAACGACTACCAGTCAAGTCGTTACATCGCTTCTCCACCCCATTACTGACTGACACTGACAGACAGGCTGGCAGATGTCAAGGAACGGTAATTGTAATACGGTACGGACCATACAGTACGGAACAGTTCGGCAACTAGCCGCCCGCCCGCGGTGGGGCTTCCCGCCGGATGTACAGCGCATCGACTAGAGTCTGCGGGCGAATCGACTGGCGGGCAGCACGGCCACGTATCGTTGACGTTCCCCACCCTGGCCCGTCTTATCGCAGTCAGCCCGACGATCTCTTTTCTTGTTGCTCGTGAACGTTGCCTCTTGCGTTTGTTCCTCTCGCCAGGATTATTGGTTTCGTAGTACGTACGTACTTCGTAGTCAGCGATCCATCATGTGCGACTATATTGGTGGTTGTACGAACATTTATTGGCGACGCGCAAGCTAGACTAGCCTGTCAATATGCCAGTCAGTCCCCCCCCTTGCGTCCACCCGGCGCCTCTAGCGGGCGCTCTCGGACCCTCAGCTGCAGCAACCCGTAGGCCGCATATGCGAGCGAATATCGTGACAGCATCGAACATCGAGCCGCCACGAGCTGTGTCTGTGTGTCTGTATGTACTGTGTATGCGAGTGTGCGTGTGCGTGTGTGTGTGTATGTGCAGCATTGAGTTGGCATCTACTGTCTTACTGGCCTATACAATTTCCTCTTCGTTTCGACTGGCTCGAAACGAGAAAAAAAAAAAAAAAAAAAAAAAGAGAGATCATCGATCGACACTACGTTTCCCTGCTGCGCTGGCCGGCCGAGCGACGAAAAGCAAAAAGCAAGCCTGGACCCCCGGCCGGCCGGTCGTGTTTGAAATCGGCTGGGGGACCCAATAATTCCCCGCCAGAGAAACGAAAAAAATTTCATTTCGTTTCGAGGAGTACTTCCCTCAGAAGGTTTAAACTGTGGTTGTGGATTTTTGCAAAGGGTTGAGGGAAAAGAAAAGAGAAACGAGAGAGAGAAAAAAAAGTCGGACGGCGAACTCGACTGCTGCTGCGCAAACGGCGCCGCAGGAACTGGCGGTGCATTGTTCAGATGTGATGTTGTGTACGGAGTATGCGGGACACGGGAATATTAAATTATTCTTGTGCATCCTATATTCTATACTCCGTACCCTGTACTCCGTATTCTATGCTATAATCTGTTCTATAATCATAATCATAATTTGTCAAGGGATGTAATAATAAATCAATAATAGTAGAATCAATTGATGCTCCGCCAACTATTGACACATCAACACCCCTTTTATTTAGCATTTAGTCTATCAATTGTCAATATTAAGGCAATATTAACATCAACACTATTGTTGGTATTATTACATCTCCCGCCTCGCAAAGATCTGCTGCCACACCTCCATCCACTCCCTCTGCTGATGCGACAGCGCCTTTTGCGGCCTCCGGATGATCTCCGTGAGCACCTCGCGCACCCGGCTTGCCAGCGTCTTGAACGCCACCATCTGCTTCCAGTCGCGCACCGCGAACCGGATGCGGTTGTTGTCAATCGATATCATGCCAGCGTACATCTACAGAGAATCCTGTTAGCTCTTCTCATGAAACCCAATATCAAAGGGTGAATAATAATACCTTGAACTCGACATCCCCGCACAGCATCGCCACCGCAAAATCCTCCACCGCGCTTGTCTCGTGCGCATTGTACAGTTTGCTGCGCGCTTGCATCATGTGGTAAAACGAGAGCCATTTGATCGACTGCTCTGCGCGCTTGTTGACTGACGTGGGGTGAAGTGTCACGCTTTGGTTGTTGCCGACGTTGCGCCATCCTTTGCCCTCGCGCGTCACGAGCTTGGGGTAGAAGCTCCACGCTATCACGGAGTTGACCACTACGTCGTTGGCGCTGTTGACGTCTACGCGTTCCGGGACGATGAAGAAGTGTCGGTTGCGGCTGGTGATTCGCGCGCTGCCAGACATTAGCATCTTACTCTTATCAAGTATAGGGATCAAACTCACCGTCGAAGAGACGCTTGCTCGTCGCCATCCAGCTTCAACAACCCCGCATCAACAATGCTAACCAGCAACTGGCTCTTGATATCTTCAATATTGAGCAGCGTCTGCGGGCTCAAGAAATTCTTCCGGCAAAACGCATACTCGTTTGTGCCCGGCGTGTTCTTGCTCCTGCGCCATGCCAAGTACGCATTATACACCGTCAGTAAATCCGAATCCCCGCGTTTGAACGATGCTCGCGCCAAATCTCGCTGCGTGTTTGAGCCCATTGTATTCACGAATGGTGATTTGGACGATAGAATTGCTGCAATGCTGACGCACGCATCTAGACATTTGAAGATTGCTCCGTAGATAATCAGCTTTCCGAGGAATACGTCTAGTGGCAGTTTTGCAAGCTGTTTCCCCAAAGTTGTCAATCCTTCTGCACTTGTAAGCGCCTTGACTTCCTTGAGCGATTCAATAGCCCTTCGTATGTTCTTGGAAGACGGTGGGTCCATTGCTTCGAGAAGCGTCTCTTCAACTTCTCCCAAATTGCATATCTTGACGCGAAGAACGAGGTCCTGAAGCGAAAGTCGAAGCATTTCCGGAGTTTGTTGTTCAGACAACTAGCACCGTTAGTTATTATTCTTCAATGAAATACGTACTACTCACCTGCTCGTCGTGTCGATACCTCGTAAAAAGATGAAAACACAACCCCTCTTGAACTCGCCCAGCGCGTCCTCGACGCTGCTTGGCATTGGCTCGAGAGATAAAAGATTCCACCAGTCGTGACAATTGCCGCTTCTCATCAAACCTCATAACCTTTTCCTTTCCAGCATCCACCACGGCAGTAATATCTGGAATCGTAATACCAGTCTCGGCAATGTTTGTGGCAATCACAATCTTCCTCATTCCCTCAGGAGGCACGAGGAACGCTTTCTCCTGGTCTTCGCTGGAGATTGACGAGTGTAGTGTATGCAAGATCCATCCCTGGTTAAACGTCGGTTCTGCGCCGATTTCGTCATGCAGTCGACGAATCTCTGCCAAACCCGGCATGAAAACGAGAATCGCTTTGCTATACTGTTTCATATCCGGCCTCGTTGCAATAGAGACCAAGAGCTTCGTCACGAGGCGATAATCCAGTCGGTATTCGTCGAATTTCAAGACAGTTTCTTTGGTTTTTTGAGGATACCCATTGAGCGACGCTCTTAAGCTTCGAGTGGTTTCGTCATTGCGAGGTCCTTCAGAGGAATAATCCTCATCGTCATCGTCCACCACACGGCCCGATTGCTGATCGTCTACTCGGTGATTCGTCAGGTGAATCGCATCTTCAAGATACTTGACTTCAACCGGAAACGTTCGCCCAGGTATGTTAAGCACTGGTGCCCCGCCAAGGTAGTTTGAAAACCGGCGAGCGTCTACAGTCGCAGACATGAGCACAACTTTCAGGTCTGGTCGCTGAGCCAATAGACGGCGGAGAACAATAAGCAAAAAGTCGCCGTCGATACTCCTCTCGTGCACTTCATCCAGCACAATATGAGAGATATCTTGAAAATCGCCGGGTCGTTCCAACATGCGTACCACAACTCCGGTTGTTCTGTTTCAAGTCAGTGTGAGAGTTCCCTTTAAGAATTCCTGAATAGAAGAAAGACGTACGCAAATATCAACTTTGTACTCTGAGTAATTTTACTCTCCAACCTGATCGCATATCCAACCAAAGACCTGCTGGTTCCAACTTCATAAGACTTCTCACCCAGCTCCTCACTGACTCGTCGTGCGAGGGAGATTGCCGAGATCCTTCGAGGCTCGGTGATGTATATTTTGCACTCACGCCCATTCGCCAGTTCGTTTTCCATGATAAACGATGGGATCTGAGTACTTTTACCGCTTCCGGTTTCACTGCAGATAATAACAGCCTGATTGTTTTCCAGAGTGTCTAATATTTCTTGCTTGTGGGCCCAGATTGGCAAGGTTTTGCGCGATTCCGTCATTTTCTGAAAAGATGGAGTCGATGACTTTTCCTTCCATAAACGTGATAGCCTTTCTGCAGAAGAAGCACGTTGACTGACATCTTGAACAACTTCGGCCGATTCGGCGACTTTGGAGTTGCCGTTTCTCCTCTTGAAATTCTCAGACAAGACAACATCGTTTTCGAATTTGCCATGGTTTTCTCGCAACAAATCTCTCAGGTGTTTGATTTGTGCTTTGTCCGCCTCGTCTTCTTGTTGTTTTTTGATTTCGGAAAACTCTGTCCACAGTTCTCTCCATACTGCCGGAAGGCGGAGATAAGCCTTGCCTTCTTTTGTATTTGAGCCTGTAATCAAGAAGAGACCGAGAGTTGAAGCGTATCCTTCTGCTTGTACAGATGTCGTGGTTGCGATAGTGTCCATAGAGGCAAACACGGTAAAAGGATTAGACTGAATGGTCACTCTGTCCATCGATACGCCGAATGGCTCCTCTTGCGGTTTTGACCACTGTATCTCGACTGCTTTTCTATTCGAGTACGACGATACCGACAAATCTTTAAAGACAACTTTTGACGCCGGGTCCCTGAGCCGTGTATTAGCTTTTTATCTCGATCTGCATGTATTTTGACATACCTTGCCTTGCATGCCTCCTCTAACACTCTGCGAGGGCTAAGCCCAGTTGCCTTTCCAAAGTCGCGTAGCGCATGGTTAGAGTTGGGGGTTTCCAGAACGGTGGTTGGCCCATCGTTTATTTCAGCTGCAAACATCTCGCCAATCTCACCAAAAAGGCCTTCTTCGTCTTCGGCAACTTCCAAAACAGGTTCATCGACCTTTTCAAGTTCCTTGGGAGCAGCAACGACAGGCTTCTCAATCGTACGGTCTTTTTCCCTCGTAAACGCTGATTCTTTCCTCAGATCGTTGAGCTTTTCTAGCCATTTGAGTTCTGCTTCGTGCTGATCGAAAAGGACGTCGTTTTGGATCTTTGCTATTTTTTGTAGTATGCGTTTTGATCGAGGGTCTGCTTCGTCGGCGCGTTTTTGTCCTCCCTTTTTTGACCCCTTTGCAGGTTGGTCAAATAGCTGAGGTTGTATTTGATACAGCCGGCTGTGGAGCGAAACATACTCGTCAACGAAATCTTCAGGGTCTACAGAGTCATCTGAATCGTCAAAAGTAGGCTGCGGAGCCTTGACTGCTGCTGGCTGAGGTTTTGCCTTTTTCCACTCATCTTTACCCTGAGCAGAAGATGGAGTTGCAGAGCGTTCTTTACCGCCTACAACATTGAAAGAATGAGCACACCAGAATTATATACCGTAAGAATGAAGTTACCGTTGATCCATGAAGTTATTCCATCCTCAGTCTTAAGTAGTGCAGTTTCCTTCTTGTCATAGGGTGACAGCTCAGAAGGGCTGCATTGCAAGGCCAGCCAGCTAAGAGCCTCGTCAACAACCCAAGATATGTCTTTATTACCGCTTGTAAGACTGGGATTGTAAACTATCAAGTACTTTAGAATTTCCTCTACCCGATCTTGAGAGAACTGGAGTTTCTGGAAAATGTCTCTTAGAGTCCAAAGTCTTGCAGTTAATTCTTCCTCTTTCGTGCCATCCAAGTCCCGTTCGGACAAAGGGTCACGGTTGTTCTGCTCTGCTACAGCATAAGACAAAACCTTGTCTAGGATCTCCTGGGGCATCCACTCGTGCAGACTCAAAATATTGGACTGGGATCTCAGCACTCGACGCTCAGTTTCCAGTTTGGAAACTTGCCGAATCGCCTCGCTTTTGCATTTTGCCGCGTATTTGTCCACTAGATTCTGAAGCTCTGCGTCTTCAAAATGCCTTTCGAGCTCCTCCGGCGAAAGATGTTCCAGGCTTTTCTCGTTGCCGTTGCCTGCCTTTTTTTCCTGCGGAATCTCTGGTGTCGCAGTGGGTGGTGTCTCGCCTTCGGACGCTGCGACTGACGACTCTGCCGTAGACGAAACCGCAGTCGAATCGGCTAATTTGGGTCTCGAGGGAACTGAAACGGTCGCGAATCCGCGAGCTGGATTCGAAGCTGGCTTCTTCTTCTTCTTATTGGGAGGCATATCCGGTGGTCAAAATTTGAGGTCGAAGTGGGATGAGATATATAAAGTGCGGCGAATCGGGTCAACCCCCAACTTTTGGCGAAGACTTCTCTGGTCTCGAGCGACCGCACACAATCTGGCGGATACAGCAAGGCAGGGTATTTTCAGTCATCGCAAGCGCAAGACAAGAATCAAAAAAAGGTCGTCGAGCGTGGTCAGTAGAAAAAGTGTGGTCGAAAGCGGGCAGGTGCGGGTGACGCTCTCTCTTTCACCCCACACAACAAACCTCTCCGAAATCTTTTTATGACACAATCGCGGGACACCAGTTGGACCACCTGAAGGGAGCGAAAGAACCTGCGTGTTTGAACCAGCTCGACATGAGCCTTCCCACCAAAAATGGATGAAATTAAGTGGGAAGCTATCCAAGCCGGGAACGTGGAGAGTCTCGCCGATGTCCTGGTGTCGAGCTCGACTTCTCGTCGTGTGCGAGCCCTCCACCTCGTGCGGGAAAAGAACGGTACGCATTGAATATCTCCGCCCGCCCAGGCACACCAACTTACTGACTTTGCTTTGAATAGGATCAATTCTATCCGATGAATCACGCATTCCGCTGCTAAATATCCTCCTCCGAACATACTCGTTTTACGTTGACCGACCGTCTCGCCGAGCCGTCCAGCAATGCCTTAGGGCCATCCTCAAAGCGACAAATGACCGCAAGGACATTGCATACTTGACTAGCAAGCTACAAAAAGAATGCGCAAAAACCAGTCTTGCACCGGCATCTGCGTTTGTCTTGGTTGAGTGGTGTTCTATCTTGCTACAACATTTAAGCACCGCCGACGCTCCCATCACCGATATTCTGGACGTGATCTCTGCCAATGCCAATGTGCTGGAATTGTGTCTTGCGAAAACTTCGAAACCGACAGTGCAGCAAGCTGCCCTTCGCGTGTCACGCCGTTCTTTGCGGGCCGTATTCTCCATCGATTCTGGCGAAAAGGTTATACAAGAGTCTGTTTCACGACTCACTACTGGATCAGCAGCTCAAAGAAATGCGCCGTTCATCGGCGTTATCTCGGGAGTCAGCGCACGCCTTCCCAACAGAAAACCCGTTGTCGATGGTCTTAAGAAGCAGATCCTAAGCTTCTACACCAAGGAAATTGTTGGATCACGAACCTTGGTCCCATCGCATATTGCAAGCGGACTGTCCGATTTCTTCTCCTCGTTCATTACGTACGACGACTTGGTCAATGAAGTTATCCCGACACTGGAAAAGGCGATTCTGAGATCCCCCGAGGTTGTGTTGAACGGTCTGATTCAACCTCTCAGCTCGTCACTGCCTGAAGATATTGATCTCTCAGAAGTGGTCAGTTCGCGCTTGGCGAAGCCGCTTTTGTCCAGTCTGAAATCTACAAATGTCGTCATCCGACAGGGTGCTGCTCAATCGCTCCAGTCCTTGATATCCAGATGCAAGTCTGACGATTCACTCCTTAAATTAACCAACGAAATCGTTGGGCCATTGAAAACCCAAAAAATCTCAAACGCCGACCAGCGGGCTTTGCATGCCGATGTCCTATCGACTATCCCATGTCTTACAGCGGTGTCGCAGGAAATCGTCCAAGGCTTGGTCCCCGCGGCCGTGAAGGAGTCGAGCGAGGTTGGACTGGCAGCTGAACTCAAGGCTGTGTCCAAGCACCTCACCTATCTTTTTGCTTCAAAAGTGTCTATCAAAGATGAAACGATCACCGCAATCGCAAAGGCTTCAACAGACAAGCGCGTCCCCTTTCGCAAACTGTGGCAGCTTCAAGTTGCCGAAGTATTCTGGAATGCTGACGCAGAAGCTCTTCGCGATCCGTCAAACGAGAAACTGGTCAGCCAGGTTTTGGCCAAATTCAAAGATTCCTACAATGAAGTCGTTGCAAACCCTCTTCCTTCGGCACAGAGTGGACTTGTTTCGACGGCCTATGGCTATCTTGCTCTTTGCGGTTCCTTGCAAGGGTCCAAAGGCATTTCGAAAGCAGACTGGGCGGCCATTACTAAACAGTCCATGTCGCTGGCACCAAAACCGTCGTTTTTGCTAAATTCAAAAGTCTACAGTAAATTGACGTCCGAAGAAGACTTTCGCTGGTGCACACGAGCTCTTGCTGCCATTGCAGAAGACAGTGACATACAAGGCTACGATGCAGCAATTCAGAACGCCTGGGGCCAAGCCTTCATTTCGGTTATTGTTAGCCCACAAGTTCCTCAAAAGACGCGCGAATATGCCTGCCGAAGCTTGACTACTGTTTACCTTGATCACTCCAAAATCATTGGTGGCATTGTCATTGATGCACTTTGGTCTTGGATCCTTGGCCTAGCTATTGCTGACAAGGACTCTGCCGCGTTTTCTGCAGGCGAATCCGGTCAAGGTCTACTCCACTTTGTTGTTAAAGCTATCTGCCCAAATGCGCCAACTTCTGAGAAATTCTCAGAGGAAACCAAGTCAGCAATTGAACAGCAGCTGATCAGATTGGTTATCCTCTGCCGTGAAGAATTGATTCCGAAGTTGTCCTGGATCGATCTCTGTTTAAAGACAGGAACAGACCCTGGGAAGCTTGTCTCAGACCATCCTGAAGAATGCACTGAGCAATTGACACAAGTCTTGGAAGATTCTGTACAGTCGAGGATTCCCCAAGCGGGTAACGCTGTTGGCAATGCAGCTGCAGACCTAGCCTTCGTTGCTCCTGATGTAATGGTACCTCGAATTGTCAATATTTTGAAAGAGGATTTGGCAGACGTCCGCATATCTAAGTTTACACCAACAGATGCCGCTATTGCTCGTACACCAGAGGGAACGACGTTTGTAGATGTGTTGAGCACAAAATCTGGCTCAGACTTGTCTGATAAAAACATCAAAGACTATAATACCCTAAAATGGGAAGAGGAGCTTCGAGCACAACTAGCCAAGAAGAAAGGGCAAACCCAGAAAAAGCTCACAGCAGAAGAACAAGGCAAAGTCAAAGCGCAATTGGCAAAAGAAGCCAAGATCCGAGAAGAAGTGCTCTCCGAAGGAAAACGCGTTGAGAGAGGCTGTGTTATCGTCCACGGACTTGCTACTGGACCACCGACCGATCCTAGTGGATGGATCAGTGTAGCAGCTACAATGCTTCTGTCGTTGGCTCGACTAAATGCAGGCCTTTTCGTGGGCGATGCCGTATCAAAAGCGTACATCTCCTGTGCCGATCGAGTTTCCCCTCGTCTTGGTCCCTTGCGGTCATTCGTTGGTATTGCAACTCTGCGTGCCTTGGGCAACACGAACTTGTCGCCTGAGATGGAAGTTGAGCCCCTCGGAGATCTTGTCACAAGGATTCTCTACAGACTGCGTTTTTCCTCTGAGCAATTACCGTTTGAGACAGCTTCTCTCGCTTATCTTCTTCCTCTAGCATTTTTAGTACTAAGCCGGGACGGTATTGAGGAGCAGAAAGGAGAAGAAGGCGGAGAACAAGTTCTTTTGACATTGGAATTTCTATCCTTCCATTCATCTTCCTTCTCTGATAGCCGACTCAATCGGGAAGAGGTTCTTCGGCAATTGATCACATCATTGCACAAATACTCGCAGCACTATAAGATCGTCAAGGATACACTACTTGATTTCTGCAGATGCATTTCGTCAAATATCACAAACAACGAATTAGACGTTCTTCTGGAGGGCACAATTGCTCCAGACGTCTCAGTAAGAACTGCAGTTTTGCAAGCCATTGAAGCAGAGATTGACTTGACGGATCTTGACTTTTCTGAGCATATTTGGCTATGTTGCCATGACCAGGTTGAAGAAAACGCCGAGCTGGCGGATGCTATTTGGGAAGACAATGCTCTTGACGTAGATGAGAGCTCATACCTGTCACTTTTCAAGTATATCGAATCCAAAGATGCGCAATTACGAGGAGCTGCTGCCCGCGCGCTTGCTCATACTATCGAGCTTAATCCTTCAACGTTTGAGGTTATCTTTTCAGAGCTACAAACAAGATACACGACTGAGATCAAACCAAAAGCTCCTGGAAAAGACAAATATGGCATGCCGTTGAAGGTTGATACAACGGATGTTTGGGATGTCAGAAGCGGCATAGCCCTGACCTTCAAAGCAATGACAAAACTCTTCGAGGGTGACAGAATCGTATCATTTATGAGATTTTTGATCGAGAACGGCCCACTGGTTGACAAAAATGCTTATGTTAGGGAGCAAATGTCAGACAGCGGTAGATCAGTCATTGCAAAACGCGGAGAACAAAAGGTCGAGGAGCTTATGACGCTCTTTGAAAACACGCTCGAGTCGTCTGACAAGGCAACCGAAAGCTCTGATTGGCTGAACGAGGCTGTCATTATTCTCTACGGTTCGTTGGCCAGACATTTGAAATCCGGCGATAAACGACTCAACACAGTCGTCAATAAGCTACTTGCTGCTCTTCCCACACCCTCCGAGATGGTACAGTCTGCGGTTGCAGAGTGTCTCCCTCCTCTTGTTAGACTGTCCGGGCCCGAAACAGAAAAATACGTTACAGATTTGCTAGACCAACTCGTCCAATCCAAGAAATATGCATCGCGACGTGGAGCGGCGTATGGAATTGCTGGTATCGTCCAGGGTAAGGGAATACTTGCTTTGAGACAGTATCGCATCATGTCAGTGCTCAAAGACGCTCTCGAGAACAAAAAGGACCCAAACCACCGCCAAGGTGCTCTTTTGGCCTACGAGCTATTCTCAGCTGTCCTTGGGCGGACATTCGAGCCTTATGTCATTCAAGTTGTTCCTTATTTGCTCGCAAGCTTTGGCGATCCTAGTATTGACGTGCGAGATGCCTGTCTTGATGCTGCCAAGACCTGCTTTGCCAGCCTCAGCTCTTTTGGCGTGAAGCAAATTCTCCCAACCCTCCTGGAAGGACTGGATGACCCTCAGTGGCGTAGTAAGAAGGGCGCTTGCGATCTCCTAGGTGCCATGGCATACCTTGATCCTCAACAATTAGCCGTCAGCTTGCCAGATATCATTCCTCCTCTCACTGTTGTGTTGAACGACAGCCACAAGGAGGTTCGCAATGCAGCTAACCGCAGTCTGCAACGCTTTGGTGAAGTCATTAGCAACCCAGAAGTGAAGGGCCTCGTAGGAATTCTCCTCAAGGCTTTGAGTGATCCTACAAAATACACAGATGAAGCTTTGGACTCGTTGATCAAAGTCTCCTTTGTCCACTACCTCGACGCTCCATCACTGGCCCTTGTCGTGCGTATTCTTGAGCGCGGCCTTGGCGATCGCTCAGCTACAAAACGCAAGGCTGCTGAGATCATTGGAAGTCTTGCCCATCTTACAGAAAGAAAAGATCTCATTTCGCACTTGCCTATCTTGGTTTCAGGCCTGCGCCTTGCTATTGTCGACCCTGTGCCAACGACTCGCGCTACAGCTTCGAAAGCCCTTGGTTCTCTCATTGAAAAGCTGGGAGAGGACGCTCTTCCCGATCTTATTCCGAGTCTCATGGCCACTCTCAAATCAGACACAGGAGCAGGTGACCGACTGGGATCTGCGCAAGCTCTTTCCGAGGTTCTCGCTGGTCTTGGAACGACTCGTCTCGAGGAAACCCTGCCTACAATTCTACAAAATGTTTCCAGCTCCAAGCCATCTGTTCGCGAGGGCTTCATGTCTCTGTTCATTTTCTTGCCTGCTTGCTTTGGCAACAGCTTTGCGTCTTATCTCAGCAAGATTATTCCTCCAATTCTCGCAGGTCTTGCAGACGACATCGAGGCGATCCGCGAAACATCTTTGCGGGCTGGTCGGTTGTTGGTTAAGAACTTTTCCTCCAAGGCTATCGATCTTCTTCTTCCCGAACTTGAGCGTGGTTTGGCAGATGATAGCCACCGTATCAGGTTGAGCTCCGTGGAACTTGTTGGAGACTTGCTCTTCAACATCACTGGTATTACTAGCAATGTGGATGCTGAAGAGCAAGAAGAAGGTGCTACTCAAGCCGGTCAATCTCTTCTTGAGATTCTTGGCGAGGAGAAGCGTAACAAAGTGCTGTCTGCTCTTTACATTTGTCGTTGTGATACGTCGGGTCTCGTTAGAAGTGCAGCAATCAACGTTTGGAAAGCACTCGTTGCCACGCCTAGGACACTTAAAGAATTGGTTCCTACGCTTACGCAGTTCATCATTCGACGACTTGGATCCTCTAACATGGAACAGAAAGTCATCGCAGGAAACGCCTTGGGAGATCTCATCAAGAAAGCCGGAGAAGCTGTCTTGGCAACTCTCTTGCCATCTCTCGAGGACGGTCTTAGGACGTCTACTGATGTTGATGCCAAGCAAGGTATTTGCATTGCGCTCAACGAATTAATCGTCTCGGCATCCGACGAAGCTATCGAAGACTTTGAAAAGATAATAATTTCCATTCTTCGCGTGGCTTTGGTTGACAGTGATGAAGATGTGAGGGAGGCCGCAGCTGAAGCATTCGATGCTTTGCAACAGAGTTTGGGCAAGAGAGCAGTTGATCAAGTTCTGCCCTATCTTTTGTCTCTGCTTAGAAACGATGAAGAAGCCGAACAAGCACTTGCAGCATTGCTTACCTTGCTTACGGAAACCACTCGTGCCAACATCATTCTTCCTAACCTCATTCCGACATTGCTTACAACTCCTATCAGCACGTTCAACGCTAGAGCACTTGCTTCGTTGGCAGAGGTTGCTAGTTCAGCCATGACTCGCCGAATGCCTACGATACTCAATTCCCTCATGGACGAGATAATATCGACCAAGGATGACGAGCATAGACTTGAGCTTAACTCCGCCTTTGATACCATTCTCGTTTCGGTTGACGAGTTTGATGGTCTTAACGTCGTCATGAGTGTGATGCTGAACCTCATGAAACACGATGACCATAATCGCCGAGCCAATGCCGCCAACCACCTCGCCAATTTCTTCGCTAATGCAGAGATCGACTTTTCGAGGTACCACCAAGATCTGATTCGGGTGCTTCTCATCTCTTTTGACGACAGGGATGCGAATGTTGTCAAGGCTGCCTGGTCCGCCTTGAGCAAACTTACAGCCAGCATGCGCAAGGAAGAGATGGAGCTGTTGGTTGTTTCTACTCGTCAAACCTTGCGCCAGGTTGGAGTACCAGGGGCCCCTCTACCTGGATTCAGCTTGCCCAAGGGCATCATGGCAATCTTCCCCATCTTTTTGCAGGGTCTACTAAACGGAACCCTGGATCAGCGAACACAAGCTGCTCTTGCAATTGCCGACATTATCGACCGAACGGCTGCCGACTCTCTGAAACCGTTTGTCACTCAAATCACAGGTCCGTTGATTCGTGTTGTATCCGAAAGATCTGTCGACATCAAATCCGCAGTGTTCTACGGCCTCAATAAGCTGCTTGAGAAAATCCCGCTTGCTGTTAAGCCATTCCTGCCTCAACTTCAGCGAACTTTTGCCAGAGGCTTGGCGGACACTACAAGTGAAATGCTCCGAAACCGCGCTGCTAAGGGTCTAGGAATTCTGATTACCCTGACGCCTCGTGTGGATCCACTAGTTGCAGGTAAGTTCACTTATAATTTTTATGTGATGTCAATATACTAAGCTAGTGATATAGAATTGATTGCTGGCTCCAAAACGGACGACAATGGAGTTAAGAACGCTATGATGAAGGCTCTCCATGAAGTTGTGAGCAAGGCGGGTGGCAGCATGAGCGAGACATCAAGGAATGCTGTACTCGGCTTGATCGACGACGATAGCAGTGATCGTACAGATGCAATGGCAATCACCAACGCCCGATTACTGGGTGCTCTTGTGAAAAATCTTTCTGCTTCCACGGCAGTTCCGTTGATCAAGTAAGTCCCAAGTCCAGAATCTAATCGTTTATATGAGCTGACATTAGCACCACAGATCTCGAGTCTTGACTACGAACTTCACTCATGCCTCTATCCTTGGCCTGAATGCTCTTCTTGTCGAGTCGCCTGCATTGTTACTCGAAAATTTTGCAGCCGAAACGCCATCCGTGATTTGCCAGGGAGTATCCAATTCGGATGTAAGTTTGCACAACATCCACAATAACGCTTGTATGATCTAACCCAGTATAGCCATATATATCCGACAACAGTGTGCTGGCTGCTGGCAAATACATTCTTGCCGAAGTAGATGGAAAGAACTTTGAATCGACAAAGCCTGTCTTTGAGGCACTGGCTTCAGTGATCCCATCAGGAAACCCTGTCGATACGAGGCGCTTGGCTTTCGTCGTCCTTCGAACTATAAGCCGCCTTCACCCAGAATACACGCGACCACATTTGCAGAACCTTATTCCACCAATCTTTGGCAGCGTGCGCGATACTGTCATCCCAGTTAAACTGGCCGCTGAAGCTGCTTTCCTTGCAATATTCGACGTGGTGGAATCAGAAGGAGCAGTCTTTGACAAGTACATGGCCGGCCCTGGTGCAGAGCTACCTCCTGGTCCCAAACGAAGCATATCGGATTACTTTAAACGGGTGGCCCTGCGTCTTGCTACTCAAGCACGTGAACGAAAAGAAGCAGAGGGCGGCCAAGGTGGACTTGGACTCTCTAGTGACGAGGTGGAAGACGAGAAAGAAGTATGGTGTATTGGGCGAATTGAGTTGGATAACGACTCTTTCGGCGATGACTGATTACTACGTTATTGTAGATGATACTGCATGGACTACCAAAAAATTCACGTATATTCTTGTTCAATAATGTTCCTAATGTTCTATTGATCTGATTGGTAGATACGTAGAACTATGCAATTGGGTTACTAACCGAATACGTACGTATAGAGTCACGTGATACCGGTTCAAGTTCACAGGCATTTCGATTGTGTCACATTGGTGTATGACATGATTTAGAAGACAGGAATCTCGAATTCGCGATTGAGACATTATAATAAATTAATTGTTGTGCTCATGTCTTGGGATCTTGAAAATGCTGTCACGACGGTTCCAGAATAGGAATAGCCTGCGGGGCTTAAGCCCTAATGTGGATTCGGCGGCAGTCCTCGCTTAGCCATTACCTAAGCATCACCCCATTCTCAAACTCCTCACTGAAATCGCCCGTCAGTCAACGACCCGAACGACGAACTCCAACCGCCAAACGACCGTCGATACGCCGACATCAAGATGTGAGTGATATTCTCTGCTATTCTACGTCGAAAAGAAATGCCCATATTATATTTTGGCCGATGCGCTCCTGTCCCTTTTGATGGATTACCCTGCATTGATTGCGGCCATGCCACCTTCCAAAAAAAAAGTGTCAGCCCGGATAACTGACCATTGAATTTTTTTCTCTCTCCAGGGTCAACCTCCGTACCCAGAAGCGCCTTGCGGCGTCCGTGATCGGCTGCGGCAAGCGCAAGGTCTGGCTCGATCCCAATGAGATGAGCGAGATCTCCAACGCCAACTCTCGCCAAACCGTCCGCAAGCTGGTCAGCGATGGCCTCATCATCCGCAAGCCCGTCACCATGCACTCCCGTGCTCGTGCCCGTGAACTCAACTTGGCTCGCCGAATTGGTAGACACCGTGGTCTCGGTAAGCGCAAGGGTACCAAGGATGCCCGTATGCCCAGGTATGTGGAGGAAATCTTAGCCAAAATCCCACAACGGGGTTATACGAGATGCAGTTTCTGATGGGAATTTCCTCTTACAGCCAGGTCCTCTGGATGCGCCGCCAACGTGTTCTCCGCCGTCTTCTCGTGAAGTACCGTGCCTCTGGCAAGATCGACAAGCACCTGTACCACGAACTCTACCACCTCAGCAAGGGTAACACCTTCAAGCACAAGCGTGCCCTCGTCGAACACGTGAGTCTATATTTATCTTTGGTCCGAGGAAACAAAGTATATTGACTAGTCAATTAGATCCACAAGGCCAAGGCCGAGAAGCAGCGTGAGCGTACCCTCAAGGAAGAAATGGACGCCAAGCGTGCCAAGACCAAGGCTGCTCGCGAACGACGACAAGAGCGTATCATCGCCAAGCGAAACGCTCTTATCGGCGAGGAGGAGGAGACCAAGGAGTAAAGGGGTTGAGGATGAGTTTGCGAGAAGACAAGACCATGGTCGGTCAGGCTATGGCATCAAAGGTCCGGTTGATTTGGCATTACTGTTCGGAGCAATTACTGGTCTTGGGATCTATGACGCGGGGCGGGGCTTGCATTTTAGAACTGTCAGATACGATCGGGCAGCTGATGAGACATAATGCACCCACTTTCTGTTTCTCTGGGTTCTGATAATGGCCCAGGGACCAAAATTTTCTTATGTGCCTTGAATAAATGATACGTCACAGAATATCCATCTAACCAAGTACAAAATTACGTTCAATCTATTTCCATTTGAAATGTTCATCAACTGGGATATTCCAAATCAAGACTTACATAGGTAAGATTTTCACTATTGTTAGATGACTTGCATGGTAGAAATCAAGACGATCATTTAATCAACAATCGCATCAACTTCGACCTCCACCAACATATCCCTTTCCACAAACCCATCCATCACCACAACCATAGTAGCGACAACACCCACTTCTCCTTCCTCCCCTTGAATAAGAAGACCACGGTCACCATCCACTGTCGAAGGCGGAAGCCCATTTTTCTTCCCAAACACCTCTCGAAATCCCTCTCCAACAGCACCACAATCCTCTGGCTTTGCAACATACATCCTAACCCTCACAACGTCAGACACATCCCCGCCTAGAGCGCGCACAGCCTGAATGCTTTCTTGAAACGCGATGATTGTCTGTTTGCGGGCGTCGTTCGGGAATTGGATTTGCGGTGGTTGTGGTTGTTGTTGACTGCTTTGATCAGACGTCGTCGTTGGGATGGATATGGCTGTTGTGCCGGATACAAAAAAATGTGTGATTTGCGGCGGAGGGCGCGGTAGTAGCCGAATTTGTGTTCGTATGGTGAGCGGGTTGAGTAGAAGGTTTTTGTGGACTGATGTTGTTGGAGGTCTGCCATTTTTTTGTTTAGAATGAGATGAGGTGGATGTACACGGCGAGTGTAGAGGAGTGGTGCTGGTGAGTTTTTATACGGCCGCGAAGTATTAATATTAGATCAGTGTGTATACGCGTTTTTAATATGTAAGAGAAGTGGAAGCAATCAATTGATATATGAGATGATGTGGCCGGCTTGAAGTTTGAGGTATGAGTCATTTGGGAAACCCTAATATATGAATACGAGCAAAATATGAAGACGGACTAATCAACGCTATGTTCTTCAGAATGCATATTTATAAAAAGCTCACTCCTTCCTCTAGCAAAATCCAAATGCAAATGCAAATACAAAATAGTACATGGGTATATATAACCGATTCCCTAGTGCCAAAACATTCGAAAACTATAAAACTTGTGGTGACGCAGGGTCACCTTGCTCCGCCCATCTTCTGCAGCGTAGGAGCAGAGTCGATTATTAACGATTTTTCCAGGTCGAATGGGTCACTATATGTGCTCATTCCCCTATCCGCTCGCCACTGTGAACTATTGGTTCGGCGCAATGATGCTCTGTGTCCGGAGACGCTACTGTTTGTACTTCTTGGATCCAGGCCGCGACTATATCGACTATCATTAGATATACTCCTCCATGGTGCATGTCGGGCGGGAGAATCGTCAAAGTCGCGCTCTAGATTAAATGGGTTGGAGTACTCCGAGTGCGAGTCATCGGCTTGTGAAATGCCATGATGTGCGGCTAGAGGGCCGGTGAATTGGTTGACCGCTGCCATTGGAGTGGATATGTTTCTTGACGGCGATCTCTGTACACTTTGAGCTAGCTCTCTAGCAGGCAGTGAATGTTGAAAATCTCGAGCATGGCTCCCGCTCTTTCCTGCTGTTTGGCTATCGGATACCGATTGAGCTTTTCGTCGTCTGCGTCGACGGAGGAATAAATATAAAAACACGAGCACAATTATCGCAAGAGCCCCGAGAGAGCCGCCCACTGCAGCTGGAACAACATTTTTATGTGAATTTCCACCCATCGAATTTACTGAAGTTTCGACAGGTTCTTGCGTAGGGAATGAGGCCCAATTCGGCCGGGTTGTGGTTAAAAGGGTGGTTGTAGTGGAGCGACCTATCGTCACAGTTAACTTCATTTATTCCATACAATCTGGGAAATACTCACCATAAGCCGTATTTATATTTGTCGCGGTTGTGGTCATGTCCGAAGTTTTGCTTGGCCTCGAAAGAGAATCTCCTCCGTCCGTGGTAGTTCCAGGCTGGGCTGTGATTGTGGTGCTTGGTAGCTCCGACTCAAACTGAATTTCGACAGAAGTTGTAACCGAGTCCCAAACTGTGGTGAAGACAAACTTCCTAGCGATCTTGGTACATTGGAGCTCCGAAATGGTGGTGAAAGCAGATGTCATGTCTTGGAAGTCAACCATCGCAACTGCACCAGCGCCGGATGACCTGGGTAGTGATGAAAGTTGCGCCCACCAACGCAGACGTATAGCTTAGTGCTATTGCTCCAGCTGCAAATAGCGGCCCTGGCGAAGACTCGACAGCCAGGACGGGCGTGGATATGATGCATCGCTGGGCCAGAACTGCACGCGGCGGTCTCCCTTCGGAGTTATAATCGTCAGCGAGAGAGGTCACATTGATGACGGAGCCATCTGTCTGGTGGCTCGGGACGGCGTCGGGACTGGGTGTTTCACAAGCGCCACGGTGAAGCGTATCCCAATAAGAAGCGAACCCAGGCTAAAACAAAACGAGGGGGCTCTGAGATGCGGTCATGCTGGGCGGCGCGAACAAGCTCGACCGAGATCGCCCTGAGGTTATTACATCCCAGCCAGTCACCGGGCAGAAGCTGCCTGGCATGGGGGGTTTGAGCGATGGGACGAGATGCATCGCAGGCATCGCAGGGCGGCTACGCGCCGTCCACTGGCCAATCACTGGGCAGAACCTGAGACTGCAGGTGTCGGGGTGTATCACGTGTGCGCCGTCGACGTCTCGAGTCTAGCGATCTACACTGTTTGGGACATTACGACTTGGTGTGTTGCGAGCTTGGTCGTGATGAGATGAGACTGTTTCTCACTGAGTAGTCGAGGTGTTGTTAAACTTGTTGCGACGAGCAAATGCTGCAACTGGCAAGTCCCACGGCGATGACCTGTTCGGGCTAGCGCGTGCGGCCCGCTGTCCGAACTTCCCCACTTGCCCTCACCGTCACTATCACTTTTCGTGCTGTCACTGTCACTGTCACCATCGGTCACAGCAGGCAAGCTGACAATCAATTCCTGGAGATCTCGCCAAGTATGCAGTCTTGCATGCCGATTGTCATCTAAGCTCGTGCGTGATTGAGAGAGAACGTTGCTGCAAGCACATCGGCCAAGCTACTAGACAGAGCTGTTTAGGCTGCAGCTGTTTTGATCCAGGTCACGGTCACCCCGCATCCGTATTGAAATGTTCGCATGGTCTGGTATAGGCAAGTCTCTCAGAAACGCAACTTCTCTGCTCGTTTATCGCGCCAATCCTTGGGTCTCTGGCGTATCTGGCCATACATGTGCCGTCTCTCAACGCACTTGGACGTCGATGTTGGCGGGGCTCGGCGGTGCCTCCGATGCAACGGACCAGCTGCAATCTGTGCAGCTGGTTCAAATTGACAAATACGCTCAGGCTCGCTGATCAAATGGGTTGAGCCACTTTATATACTGACTACGTACAGGGGCTCCCTCGGTGGGAATTGATCCGGATCAAGAACGAAACCCACCATCTCCGCCAACCCCGCTAGATTTTCCCCATTATGGCCAATTTGTCAACCAGGGAGCTTATTCGGCCACGGACTTTGGAGCCATCTGCCGGAGTCTTGCGTCGCTCAAAAGGCCGCAGGATTTCACTGCCGAAAATGCTCGGGTTCTGAACTTACACGTAGCCTCTGATATTAATGCGTCCGAATTAGTACCAGATCACCTTTTGAAGAATCTCCCGCCTTTGCCATGGAAGGAGACAGCAAGTTCAGATAAGCCAGAGCAGCATCTCATGAGCAATGGTCTTGCATACCCTGCAGTCGAGAAATTCAATGTTATCAAGGCGGAGCTGTTGCTAGAGAATGACGATGCGTACCGCGAGGTGGTTAGAATTCCACCAAAGCCCGGTCGCTCCCGGGTGAGGCTGACCCAATCAAGGAAATTCTGGGCTGGGTTGGAAAGGATGGCCCAGTATTGGGATGACAGTCTTGACCAATACTATGACAAACCGGCCAACACAGAACAGACAATCCAGGGTCAAGACGGAGAGGCGCAGACCGCTGAGGCTACAACAACAGATGCAATGGATACTAGTGAGACACCGCGTGATAGTGAAAGCAGTACGCGTGTCTACAAGGGGCGTCGCATTGGGACCGGTCATGAAATGCCCGACGACATTCGCGAGGAAACGATGCGCGGTTTTCTCGAAATGGCCGCGTGGCCGTTTCAATGTCAATTGGCAATTCCATCTCTGCCTCCCAGGCTGTCGGTTCAAAAGATGTTGTTTCCTACCCGACAAACCCTAGTGGCTGGTAGAGTTCCCCTAGACCGGCAAGCGGCCCGAAAAGGAATACTCGAAGGCCCGATGCTTTCGGTCCAGTGTCGCGGTCAAACTTCTTTTAGAGAGGCTGGTGAAACCCCTGGTCACGGCCAGAAAGAGGTGTGCGACCTAGCCCGAGAGGTTGGCGCCATGCTACTGCTGGCCCAAGAACGATTCCGGGACGGGACATCCGAGGTGAAGCCTGGCGAGGGAAAATGGTGGACGGAGGCACCTCGTTGGGGCGGGGCCCCGGACGAAGGCGTTACAGGCGAAGCCGCCACCAGGGCGGAGAAAGAGAGCGAGTCGGAGCCGGGAGACGGGAGCGTGCATAAACGATCCCGGTATAGCAACCCGTTCATGGCATCTCGACGATCGGCACGTCCGCGGAAATTGACGCCCAGTGAGAAATGGAAGAAACTAGAGGCCGGTCCGAGCATATGGGACAAAAAGTTGATTTACACGCAGATAGGGAAACCAAAGGATAGTCTGTACGACGATGTAAGCTTGTTTGCCCATGATATCATCGTTGTGATAATGATATTCTAACTTTATAGATCTTCATGGTTTCTCAACTCAATCACCATGTTTCAATTCTACACTTGCGAGTGCACAGACGTTATATCGAATGCCTCACTGATGGAGTTAGTAAAATCGCCGACGCGGGCGTGTCTGACCATCCTTGGGATGTTCTCAAATTACGTCGCAGCAAGTGGTACGACCTGATGGATGGAGAGCAGCGGATAGAGGCTTTTCAAGGTCTCTGGAGGGTATTCCATTATTTGGTAGGGAAAAAAGAGCCTGATATCAGTATGATCAGTCGATAGCTTTGCTTCTGGTTGAAACTAAAGGCTGCAGCATGGCATTGATGAGTGAACAGAAAAATCTTTTTTATGTTATACAATCCAAAATTATGCATCAGGCTGGCATAGTACAGGAGCATCAATTAACTCGGACTAATTGGTGGACTAGAATAGTATATTGTGTATATTTAGATATATATACCAGATGGCACCAATGAATATAAGTCACTAGTCAACATTTGAGAAACTCTTCCTTGCTTGAACAGCAGCGTAAGCTTCATCTATCTTTACATGGTCAGGTAGTTGGTACAGCGACTAATGCCAAGCTGCTCGTACAGGAATGTGTTAACAAACTGGCACTTGGGATCCATTTGCTCCTGGATTGCCAAAAACTTGGGAAGCATAGGATACCTCTCCAAGTTATAGGCAGGGGCAGGAGGCAGCATCTTATTCCAGTGGGCAGTCACATTGTAGGTCGAACCAAATTCAGGCAAGAAGGAGTAAGCCATGTCCTGGTTCTGCCACAAAGCCGTGAAATTGTTGTATGACTGAATCCAGTCCATCTCGATAACACCAAAGACATCGGTGTAGTTGGTCGGCTCCCAGTAAGAGTAATAGTACTGGGGCTCAAGGTCAAAGGTCTGAGTAGCTTCATTCCAGTCAAAGTGAGGGTCATACGATCGTGTTGGTTGTACAGCTCAGCCATCTGGTTGTACTTCTCTGTGTAGTTGGAGGTGGAATTCAAGACCTTGGTAGTCTTTTTTAGGAGAATGGTAGGCTGAACCTTGATAGTCACCTCCGTGATCACGCCGAGGGCACCCAGATTAATGCGGAAGGCTTTCATCATTTCCGGTGTGGCGGTGTCATTGTAGATGTGGGCTTGACCCATGGCATCCAAAACACGCATCCCAGTCATCACAGACATCTTCAAACGGATGGTACTACCTCAATTAATTGATGTTCATGGGTCTGGCTGTACATCGGGAAGATTATTTTGACGTCAATCGAATGACAATGAAACTTAACTGACCGGTCCAAACGCGAAAATTCTTCAGGGCAATTATCATCAAGCAAGCTAGGAACCATATTCGCCTCTTTTGTCTGTGCACTTGTTAATATTACTAAATAATTAATGCTTAACACCAGGATCGTTGCGCCATGTCAATATTTTTAGAGTCAAGGTTAGCTTTAAGCTACATTTGCCACGGGAATTTCCACGAAATTGTAGCGAAGGGGATAATCAACCGATGATCTAGACTACAGAACATCTCAATCTACTTGGATTACAAATTTAAGCAGTTCTTATATTTGTAAGAAGGTAGTTCTAGGCTGATGATAAATTGAAAATAGACACCATTGTTATTAATACCAAATCAAACGTTCCAAATGTTAATGTTGACTGCGAGCGGCGAAACCAGATTGCTATATTATTAAAAACAAGTTAGGAATAGAAATTGAGATGGTGTATATTGATATGTAGACTGGTCAATTGATACATTATCATGGAAATCGAGTTGAAGTCCAATACATCAACGTACTCACTCCCTACACAATGTAGTTTGTAAAAGTGAGACATTCATGATTTCAAAGAAGCCATATCTAGATTTCTTAAGATATTTGATTAGGTTTGACATTCTAGGGGCTGTCGCCAAGCCTCTACCACAACAGAAAATGCACACCGGGACACCGGCCATCATGGTAGGTAGTGCATGGATAACAGCCCGGTCAGCTCGGGATGCCGAGTGAATAGCGGCGGCATCGGTCCGATCTAGCGCTTGGGGTCCGGACTGTAAATAAGTTTCTGCACGGGAATCAAACTTCTTCATCATTGGTGTCGCAGCCGAAACAGGACGCCAAGATCAATTCAGGTTGTCCGTGCCCTCGCTTGAGCGTAGTTTTCTGGATTTCTGCAGATTGGCATGGTATCCTCAGTATCGACCAAAGGGGTCTATGGATGTTTCTAAAGAGCATGGAAGCCATGGCTAGAAGTCATCCTTCGTTGGTTTCTTACTAATGACAATCATCGAGATGGACTTGGCATCATTGCTAATGATAGGTATACCATATCGTCCGATACTAACCCCCATGAACCACCAATGATAATTGCATGTGTCGACGCCCATTAGATTCGATGACGGTGGCAGAGCTGTATCATGGATCCTGTGATAGTGGCACAGCTTACAACACCAAGACTGCTAACTGAAGCGAATCTTGGCGTGCTCTATCGAATCTATATATTAGGCTGGTATCTGCTAATCATCAGCATGTCTTGAAGCAGTTCAACCAACTCATTCAATATTCTTTGGCATCTTTTATCAGATTATCCTCGAGATGAAGTCCATCATTCTTGCCTCTGCCCTCGCCTCTCTAGCTGCAGCCCAGGGCTTCACTCCAGCCGAGCAGATTGATGTCCAGGCCAGCCTGATCTCCGACCCTAACAAGGTCGCCGGCCAGACATTCGACTACATCATCGCTGGAGGTGGTCTGACAGGTCTTACCGTTGCGGCCAAGCTGTCTGAGAACCCTAACATCACCGTCCTTGTCATCGAAAAGGGCTTCTACGAGTCCAATAATGGGCCCATCATCGAAAACCCCAACGACTATGGCTTGATCTTCGGTAGCTCTGTTGACCAAAACTACCTCACCGTTCCCATGGCCATCAACAACCGTACCCTGGAAGTCAAGTCTGGCAAGGGTCTCGGTGGTTCCACGTTGATTAACGGTGACTCCTGGACCGGTCCCGACAAGGTCCAGATTGACTCCTGGGAGACTGTCTTGGGAAATACCGGTTGGAACTATGACGCCCTCAAGGGGTACATGAAGGAAGCCGAGCTTGCTCGTTACCCAACCGCCAGTCAGATTGCCGCCGGTATCTACTTCAACGAAACCTGCCATGGATTCAACGGCACCGTTAACGCCGGACCCCGTGATGATGGTACCCCTTACTCTCCCCTTATGAAAGCCCTCATGAACACCACCTCTGCCAAGGGTGTTCCCACTCAGCTTGACTTCCTCTGCGGTCGCCCTCGTGGTGTCTCCATGATCTACAACAACTTGCTGCCTGACCAGACCCGTGCGGATGCTGCTCGCGAGTGGCTTCTTCCCAACTATAAGCGCCCCAACTTGAGCATTCTTACCGGCCAGGTTGTTGGAAAGGTTCTCTTCACTCAAACCGCGACTGGCCCCAAGGCTACTGGTGTTAATTTTGGCACCAACAAGGCCATCAATTTCAACGTCTTGGCCAAGCACGAGGTCCTTTTGGCTGCTGGCTCTGCCATCTCGCCCCTAATCCTCGAGCACTCTGGTATTGGTCTAAAGTCTGTCCTCGACCAGTTCAATATCACCCAGCTCGTCGAGCTTCCCGTCGGTCTCAATATGCAGGACCAGACCACCACCACTGTCCGCGCCCGAGCCAAGGCGTCTTCTGCTGGTCAGGGCCAGGCCGTCTACTTTGCCAACTTCACTGAGGTCTTTGGTGACTACTCCGCTCGAGCTACCAATTTACTCAACACCAAGCTCGCCCAGTGGGCCAACGAGACTGTTGCACGCGGAGGCTTCAACAACGCCACCGCTCTCTTAATCCAGTATGAGAACTACCGTAACTGGCTCCTGAACGAGGACGTTGCCTATGTCGAGCTTTTCCTCGACACCAACGGAAAGATGAACTTTGACTTGTGGGATCTCATCCCCTTCACGCGCGGCTCTACGCACATAGCACACGCCGACCCTTATCTGCAGTCCTTCTCCAACAATCCCATGTTCCTGTTGAACGAGCTTGACCTTCTTGGCCAGGCTGCTGGCTCGATGCTGGCTCGTGAGATCCAGAACTCAGGTGAGCTGGCCAACTACTTTGACGGCGAGGATATCCCCGGGGCAAATCTCTTGCCCTACAACGCTACCCTCGATGGCTGGGTTGGATATGTCAAGCAGAACTTTCGTGCCAACTGGCACGCTGTCGGGACTTGTTCTATGATGTCCCGGGAGCTTGGTGGTGTTGTTGATCCTACGGCCAAGGTCTACGGTACCCAGGGCCTTCGTGTCATTGATGGTTCTATTCCACCCACCCAGGTGTCATCTCACGTTATGACCATTTTCTACGGTATGGCTTTGAAGATTGCCGATGCTGTTCTGGCTGACTACAAGCCCTAATTTATATCTCCGAGAAGCTTCTGTGCTCTTGCGCATTTCAGTTAATTGTTCCTTAGTTATTCTATGTCTTTGGTGTTTTCTTTGTCTATTAATTGTAGCACTTGTTTGCTATATATAGCGTATATATGTATATAGCTTCAATTTGCCGACATAATCCTGGTAGGAAATGGAATTTCAGAGCATTTGAATTTACGCCATATCAATTATATAACATTTAAATTGAACTAGTACCAGTTGATAATTGATTGAATATGTAGGTCTTTGGGGTACATAAATGTTGAATGTTATCTATGCATGCTTCCAGATGTCGTTATATATATACATGCCAGATGGCTGATCCATATCCAAAATACATATACACAGATCTGAACAAGCCTAAATACCACTAAACAAGTAGCAATCAAAACAAAATAAACTTTTAAAAACTATTCACCCTTTGTACATTTTCTGTTTATTTAGAGCATGCAAGAATGAGCTCCATACATAGCGCTGTTTGCCAATGAAAGTAGCACTAGTTGACACTGCATATCAAAATAAATATACATATTTAAAAAAGCGGGTTTTTACACTGATTTTGAATAACCCAGCAAAATTTGAAAAATCCGAGAAAGATAAAAATGCTTTTGTGTGTGGTGTGGCACTACACATTTCTCAACAACTAAGCCCGACTACACAAATCCTTCTGCAATGAGTACAGTATTGAAACTAATCCGGCAAAGTCTGAGCCAGCACCACACAATCCATCGTCTAGATACACGAAAAAAATATGCACATGTAGGCCAAGCCACGACTTCAAGGAAGGGTACATATTACACCGACTGCCTAACTCACTACACCTTGATCCAACACCTTCTCCTATACCGCCACAAAGCAAAGCCATCAAATCAATTGCTACGAAAAACCAAGAATCCAAAGGATCCGGTTGGGCAGTCAGCGCGTCCTGCATGACATGGATTGTCAACTGGTGTCAAAACAAAAGTTTGGTTTTTTTTTTTTTATTCGGCACGCACAGTCTCCTCAGCCTCGTGGCCCAGTCACACTTCACCGACACACAAACGCGCATTGCTTTTTGGTCGCCCGGTTTGAAATCGCGGAATACTACATACTGTACGCACGCACGTACGTACCAACTAATAGGCGAGGCTGGAATGGCAAATCACGCGATTAGAATGGTGGTTTCATCTAGATTTCGTCGCTGTCAAAATATAAAATATATAATACAACCACCATCGCTAACAGCTAATTAGTAGTAAGTACTAATAGTAATTAATTAGCTGGCGACCATCACGTCAAAGGCTGTGCTAACATCTTAGTACAGTCTTGACCCTCGACATCCATTGATCTAGATCAACCGAGGGGCGTTCAGATGATCAGGTCCGTTTGCGTTGCATTTGTTGCAATGACCTCCTCTGCCCTTGCAGGGAGGGGGCAACACAAACTTGACGTATCAAGTCCAGGGTGTCATTATCATTACTATCATTACTATTACTATTAACTAACGAGTCAATAATAATGTCCGACTCAGCTACATGTCCAAAGGGTCAAACGAATGAACGAACGGATCGCTTCGCTTCGTGTTCTGACAGAAAACGAGAAAAAACAAAAGCAAAGACAACAGCAAAAAGCAAATGGCGGTGGAGTTTGGAGTACTCTGGACACTTTGAATACGGAGAAGCGGAGTTAACCTCCTTAATTATTATTATTGGTTATTCTTGTCTTGCGCATGCTTGTTTTTCTTTTTTTATTCTCGATCACTATCACTATTCTCGTTTGCTGCGGACAGAAAACAGTTCTGGAGATCGAGTTGTCTGAGCGCAGGGTTATTTGACGTACGCACGGATTATGGTGGCCGATGGCGGCCCGCCAACGTTATTTTCTTCTTACATACGGAGTACGTATGTAGGATTGATGATGATGATGATGATGTATGTATATGTATGTACATGTCAGGCGAAAAAGACATGGTTAAAAAGCGGAAATGCCCAACCATGAAGCAGGGATGCAGGACATGAACTTGTTGTCGCACAAGTGTCAGTGTGACAGTTGCGATGATATGCATACAATGTATGTACTGGTGGCCAATTTACATTGGCATGTTTATAAAGTAACCAACTCGAGCGAGTCGAATCAGACCAGAAACGAGCCAAAAGCCCGATGCAGGAATGCGATCCGCTCTTGACACGACGAATCGAGTAGCCAGTGCCAGCCACTTGACCAAATAGGTCAAAAAGTGCATGTGCTTTCACGGGCCTATAAAGTTTTAAACCGTATGCGTACGTAGGCAGTGTGGCTCGGATTCCTCAACTGGTCGAGCCCGCTTTCATCTCGACATTGGGCAAGCGTTTTGGGATCAAACGAGGGAGACGCCACGGCCCGAAGATCACAGATGGCGGGGCTGTCACTGTCAGAGCAGAAAGACAAAAAAAAAAGGCCGATTAAAACCGGGTGGCTATTATTAACACTTTCTTAAGTTTTAACATGGCTGCATGGTTTTAACCAGGGTTTCCCTGTCTCCCGGGTCCGCTACTCCCAGTAGAGTTAATACTTGGGGGGATGGTTTGAGAACTTACAGAAACTTACAGTAGGCAGCTGACCAGTCACATCCGGCAGCACACCAATAGTAAAAAGTGGTCAGGAAAGCGAACAGTGCGCGGCCCAAGCACACCCTGCAGGCTTGCTCGATCTGGTCTGGATTGGCTGGGCTTAATTTGTCCTTGTCCTTGGTCCTCGGTCCTTGCAGCTTTGGATCATGATGGCTAGACCGCTTAGTGATATACAGTATTAGAGCTGTTGGTCAGTTGGTCGGTTGGCCGCGTTTCAGCCAGCAGTAGTAATTGTATAGTACGGAGATTGTATTCCGTCGTAGTCTAGTAGGGGGGCACGGTCTGGCGAATATGGTTCAGTTATTGCAGGGTTTCTCATCAACTATTATACCAATCAGGCTAATATTCGGTTCTTCGCGCTTTTTATTGGCTGTACAGCCAGATTAATCCACCTCGTATTATGAGAATGGATTCCAGCAAAAAGTGACAGCAGCAAGGATCATGAAGATCGTTGATTAGCATTTGTCAAGAAATCATCACTACGTATTTACTATTGACACAAAGTTTTTGAGCCTGAATAGGGAATACTACTAGTACTACGTAGTAAATACGTACGCACTTCTGCTTTTATCTGTGTGGGCCAGTCACACCGCGTGCTCCGCCGTTACATTATTGCGTTGATCATCGCCGTTCCGATTCATATACGTACTACGTATATAGAACAGGTAGCGATTCTAGCGAAACTAGTCGTAACTACTCCGTACCCCGTATACATGTAAGTATTTGTCACTCAGGGTCAGGCCGGCCCTGAAGAAAATGCAGGAAAGGGATAATAATCACCCAACCCCTTAGCCCGGTATCTGCCCAGCAGCTCCATTCGAGCAATTCGCTCAGGATGAGTCGAGGCGATCCATATGGCGTCGAAGGATTCCGTCCGTGCTTGGGTTGGGGTATCCGCAGCGTAATAATATGAGTATCACTAAGAAAACTGCAGGGTCGAGTTTGCGAATCCCGTGTATTACACTGTAGAGTTACTAGAGTACCAGTTGGCAGAGAGTAAAAAAAAATGCAGGACGATATCATAACCAAAAAAAGCTCCGATTTAATTTCTGTGCCCCGGAACCAGCGCCATGGGCCACGATGCTCTAATTGCCAGGCGTGTTCCGAGCCTACGGAACCGCCGGCGATCGGTCCAATAGGCGGCCCGATCGCAAATTTGTGCCGTTGTTTTAATATACACACACCCTTGATGTAGATGAATATTATAACAGCAATATAATAATACTATCACGGAGATGCTATGATCGCAGCCACGATCCAGGTGCTATGCCACTCGTGAGACATGGCTTCTCTGGTGATGACGTCTGTTCTTATTTTTGAGATACAAGCGAGCATACTACTGCTGCTAACTCCTAGTAGTAACTAACTAATTACTCTAGAGTCTATAGCCTGTGCTAAGTTCAGTTGAGCCCCCACCGGCTCAGCTTCCAGGGCGGCCAATCAAGCCAAATTGCCCGAGTCTGAGGACTTGTTCTGACTCGCTCACTTGTACATACTACATTCTTTTCTTTTCGTCGAGTCATCATCCAAGGCACAGGACTCGATCGATCTTGACTCCCTTTTGCCGCTGTGTACTTGATCGGGATGTTGTTGTCAGAGCGTAAGAGTAAGAGTTCTCTGCCATGACTTTGACTGACTGACTGAACCTTGGCTCATGCATTTGTCCGAGCAGGCAGCGCTTCTACCACCAGTGCAAGCAATGCATAGAGGACATACATCATAGCATTAGCAGTAACTTGTACGGAGTCGACTAGAAGAGTAAGAGACAGTCCGGAAATTCCATTTGCAGACTAGTGCCGGCAAGGGACGGGCGGGTCGGTAGCCAGTCAGCGTCGCCGTCCAAATAATGCGAACCGGCTGACAGGGGCCCCCCTGTCGTGACCAGCCAATCCGCTGCCGCACAGTGCGCAAGGCGGGGCTTTCCCCACCGCGAACCGAGTTTCCTGCGTCCGTACTGCGGATACGGAGTTACCCTCCCGCTGTCACTGTGTTTGTTCCATGAAGAAAGATTACTATAGAACAAAGTATAGTACATAGTATACTTCGCAGTAGTAAACTATAGTAATAATAGCATGGTTATACCGCCATGACGCCAAGTGACCAAACGAGGGGCACAGCTCAATTGAGCTTCGATCGTGACGGCGTGACCATCACATCGTATTATATTTGATTACGCTATCGCTATCGTCTCCCGCAAGGGAGCTGTCGTGTAGCCACCTGACCAGCCATCCCTGCCTGCGCTGAGAGCAGGGCTGAATAACTTTCTCTCACTGGTGTTGGTCTATCCGGGACAATAAACAAACAAATCACATAAATGAGAGAAATCAAATCAAATCATATAAATCATAAAAAGGGAATATCTAATGGATATCGAAAAAGACAGACGTACAGGCCACATAGTATACAAGGACTAGTACATAGTAATTAGCAGCATCCACGTGTTTCAACTTTCTGGCTCGCGTCCGTCCGGCCTCCCATTGGCAGTGCGAATAATTCTTTATGTCCGATTGGGGGTTCTTTGTTGTTTGCTGTTGGTGACGCACCCGGCAGTCTGCATGACATGGCTCTCGGTGTGCAATTTCTCCGCACATGGGGATTCCGCCTGATAGCAATGCTCCTGAACCGAAGAACAGGGTGACTGCAGTCTGGAAACAACAATGCTGGAGTAACAGCGATATCAAGCAGCTTAGTCATCTCCCAACCCGGCGGTTTGGCTGGCTCTAGCCTCTAGCCCTGTTGGGCGCGGAAGGCGCACCCCCCCGGCACCTTCCTTGGGTTGTCGGGCATCTGTTTATTGTCTGCAGTCTGTCTGCAGTCTTGTCTCCTCGTCTGAACTCGCTTAGCTGAATCCCAGCTTCATCTGTAACCACCACCAGCATCATCCTCATCGATATCAAGTTTCCTATACCTGGCCTGGGCCGTGCCGTGCATCTATCTCCCCGTCCGTCGCACCCCCCCCGGTCATCTGCTCGCTCCCCACCCCTCCCTCCCCCCAATCCACGCTTATGCAACTCTAGCTTTCTCAGATTCTCTGCTGTCCGCCGCAACTGAGATCGCCCATCGGCCCTGCTCCTCTCTCGTCTGGGCCTGCCACAATCCGGTCGGGATACATTCTGCCCGAGTGCAAACCCTTTCTTCAGGAGGTACGTAGTACGTACTCGCGGCATGAACGTTCAAGCATGAAATAACAGCAATACTAACGCCCAGTACCCACTAGCCCATCAACCAAGACGAACTGATTTAGCATTGACTTTGTCCAACACCCTGTCATGCTAGTCGCTCCATCCTGCTGGGTCCGGCCGAGGTGGGTATCGCCTCTCTGATTATTGCTCTTCCCAGTATAGTGTCGCTTTTTCCCATTGGGGCGTCTGTCTGCTGCTGATCTTCCCATCTCAATTCTTGTCGTCGCTTAGTCCCGCTGTGCCGCCATCCCAGCTAGCACCACCGCTAGCTTACCACTCCTCTTGCTCCGACTGCAATAGTTACCTGCTTGTTTTCCTCCCACTCAACTCACTCTACATACGCTTCCAATTGTTTTTGGTTGCGAACCTTTTCCTGCCTCTTACCTTTGCCTATTCGACACCGCTCTGAGCTCGTCTCTTGTTGTACATACTTCCCACACACACTCACACCCTCTGCTCTCTCACTTTCTCTCGGCCACACCTCTTTTCTTTGTCCGCCCTTTTTTCATTCGTTACCTCTCGTTGCGGGACCTGGGCAAAATCACGATCCTTCCGTCCCGACTACAACATCACGGGCGGTAAAGCGAGAGGGTACCGGAGACGTCGGCTTCATTATTGTGATTGCGGTCGCAAGTACTTGCATTTCGTGCGTGTCTTTTCCGCCCACTCTTCGCCAGAAACGCGCCATACTCAGTGGTACAATCATACTGACCCTCCTTTGCTTTTAGGCATCGGCGAATATAGTGTTTGCTTGCCATCCGTTTGTCATTTCTCCGGTTCCCTGCAGCCGACACTGTACGCCGATTACGCTTCTTGGGTATAACATGCCGTGGGCTTGATACTTGGCCCGGGTCACACATTACAATCTGTCGCGCTTGGTGGAACATTTTGGGACTACTGGAGGGGAACGTCACCGACAGAGAGCATAGGAAATTAATTGCCTTCAACCGGTCGCCCTTGTACCAGGCAAATTAATTCTTCTCATTTCTTTCCCTCCCTCCCTCCATCGGACGACGGATCGCCCGCGAACCATTTAAGCAGATGGACGCAGTTATAGCAACACCATATCCATTGCGCTGACAATGGAAGCTTCTGTTTCAATCGACAACAAGCCCAAGACGCTTCCGCCGTACGGTCCACCGCCTCCTCATCCTCATCACCCTCCTCATCCCGGCTCTCATCCGCTCCACCACCCTCCTCCACCCGGTCCTCAACCACGAATGCTACCCCCTTCGGACGGACCGCATCACGCGTTGCCGACCCCCCATGCGGTATACGACCAACAATGGCGCCAGCCATATCCTCACCCGCATTATGAGAGCGCCGACCAGCGCCGCCACTCCACCGCTGGTCAATCACACAATCCGCCGCACCCTCCTCCACACCCTTCGTATCCCATTGCTCAACCGAATCGAGAACTCCCCCAACTGCCACCGGGTGATCCATATCCCCGTCCGAACAGTCTTCCGGCGCCGCCGCTCACACATTCACCATCAGATGCTCATCCGCCCCATTCTTATAGGCCGCCCATGAATGGAGCGCCTCCCGAGACAGCACCTCCGCATTCTGCCCCCGGCGATTTTAGACAACCGCGCAATCCATATGCCCCCCCTCACGAAACCCCGGCTCCTCATCACGGCGAGCCCCCTGGTCCTCAATATATGAGCCAGATGCCGCCGCCAGCTGCGCAGACCCCGAGTGCTCCTTATGACTACCCTTTTTCCCGTCAGCGCAAGGCCGCCAGAGCGCAGCAGGTAAGATCCCTTTATCGGCGCGTATACATTTTTCTTTTACTAATTGGTATTCCGGTAGGCCTGTGATCAATGCCGAGCGCGAAAAGCTAAATGTGACGAAGGTCGTCCGTCCTGCAGCCATTGTAAGGAGAACAGCATTCCCTGTGTATACAAGGAAATTCCGCCTCACAAGTAGGTTTTTTACCCACCGTACTATATCGAAATAGATGTCTAACCAACGTAGGCAAGAGAAAGCGACACAGGTGCTTCTCGACCGCATCGACCGACTTGAAGAGAGAATAGAGGCCAGGTTTGAAGCCAGGTTTCGTGAAATGTTCAAACTTCTTGGCGCTCACGGAGGAGCTCCATTGGCCGATATTGAACCGACCAAAGAGGCCGCCGAACCAGACGAGTCTACGCCGAGCGCGACGGCTCCCGAACCTAGCCCGGAGCCGCCCCAAGACGAGGGCGTACCCGCGCAGAAAACGGCCAAAGAAATCAAAGACAACGACAATAACGCAAATGATGTTTTGATGAGCGATGTGCCACTGGACGAAGGATCGAGTGCCAACGAATCAACCGACCGGGTAACACCGTCACTGAAGGGTCTACCTGCTCCTACTCTACCAAAAGCCAACATACCATTAAACAGTTTGCCGAACAGCAATGTGCCATTAACTGGACTTCCAGCAAAAAGTCTTCCGAATAGCCACCTCCCCGTCACCACACTTCCGAGATCCGGGTATAAAAACCCATTAATGAACGAAATCGCCATGAAGAGCTTCAGATTGCTTGAGAAATACGATGAAATTGCCAACCCGCCGATGGACGAGCCCGAGGAAAAACCGAAAAAAGACACTGAAGAACTGTCCATTCCGGTGGAGCATTCTACCGCGGCTCATAAGTTGTTGTCTTGGCCATCTATCAAGCGCCTTTTAGAATCCAATATTGACATGGACTACGTGATGAAAGGCGAAGAGAACCGGGGCTTGATTCGTATCTATGGGTGTGGAGAAGGGCAAGAAAATGACAACGATTACTACAATGATAAGAAACCGAGTATAGGAGGCAGTCCTATGACCGCTTCGTCCAGTCCTTCCTTTGATGAGGAGGCTTCGCATCCTTCTTCCCCTGACTGGGGGACAGGTCTCCCATCTGTCCCGACTTATCGACCAATCGAGCGACTTTCAGAGCGACCAGGAGAACACTACCGAGGCGGACTGGATGCTTTTGGCCAACTGAATACACATCCAGAAACCGTGAGAGATCTTCATCGTAATTTCATGGAGAACATTCATATACTTCATCCATTCCTTGACGAGGTCATATTGGACAATAAGATATCGAACTTTATCAAGAGATACGGAGGTGTCAAGAAGAATCCTATCAGCCATACTGGTACTGGTTCTACAGATTTCCGTAGTGCTAAGCGGAAACGATCTTCGGAGGCCATGCACGTTAGCAGCGTTGAGATGTCTCGCTCACCGAGCTCACACTCGAACTATGAAAAGTGGCCCCAGCCACAGCGAATCGAGCGCTCAATTGACAATGCAATCATCCTTCTGGTTCTCGCTCTGGGAGCTATTTGTGATTGTAAAGACAAAATACCTGGTCTGATACCAGATCCTAACGAGAAAGTGAAAGCCGAGTATCCTGCTTCATCACCATCAACACGCGCCTTTCTCAGCCATATTCTCTCACCGGATTCCGATTCATATTCCCCAAAAATGTCATTTCAATCTCCAAGATTGACATCAGACGATGGAGCAGCCCGGAGGAGGGGCCCCATGCGGCCTCCTTCGGCAACTGGCCCCGAGAATCCGGATTTATCTACGTTGAAAAACATGGATATTATGCCAGGGCTGGCCTACTACGCATACGCCACAGACATATTGGGTAACCTTCAGGGTGGGAGTGGTCTTCTCCATGTACAAGCGGCCCTCCTTGCTGGTCTGTATGCAGGCCAATTGGCACACCCGTTCCAGAGCTATGGCTGGATCCACCAGGCATCCAGAGCCTGCCTGATACTCGTTCGACCGTAAGTTTTGCACCTGAAGTCCTCACCTCCGCGAACATGTACTGACGAACATTTAAAGGCAAAAATATTCTAAGATGAAAGAGGGTCCTATGAAAGATCTTCACGATTTTGCCTATTGGACGTGCCTACAGCTGGAAAGGTGAGCTAAAAGTTGTCTTTTTTTGAAGCATCACGCATTAATATCTTATAGTGACATTCTCGCCGAGTTGGATCTTCCCGCCAGTGGTATTTCTCGATGTGAGGGTCGAATCGATCTTCCTAGAGGTCACTTCACACTCCGAGTGCCTCAAAATCCCAAGAACTCGACGATGATGTTCTTTTACTCGGCGCAGATTCACCTTCGAAAGGTGCTGAACCAAATCCACACGGATCTTTACAAAGTTGGCAGTAAGCATCCCATCACGAAATCAGTTTCTGTGTTTGCTTTTCTAACATGTTATCACCATAGATGATAAAAAAGGTGACGATCTGGGCTTTTCGAGCAGCGTGCTTGAAATCCTTGGAATGAACCTTGATTTTTGGCGGAAGAGCTTACCCGACCATATGAACTGGAGTGAAGATGACCCGCCTTCATCTGATATCAACGTTGCCCGATTGCGTGCTAAATACTACGGGGCGAGGTATATCATCTACCGACCATTGTTGCATTATGCGCTACATGCGCTACACCCACAGATAGACCTGGAGGAGTCCCAGAAGATTTCTCAGTCCCCCGGCCACAGTGGTTCTAAATCGGAACAAGCCAGTTCGTTTTCGACCCAGACCCCGCAAGCCCCGAGCATGACACGTTGGTCTAGCGATACAGGCCTCTCTGGAGAGCACAATGATGATATTCATCGCACCGTTGATTGGGATGGGCTTCCCCCGTCGATACAGCACGCGTGTCAAACATGTGTCAATGCCGCCATTCGAAGTACTCAGGCATTCCATGGTATCAAAGGGCGGCCAATAATCACTGGTATTTTCGGTACCGCTCATGCGTAAGTCTTCTTGTGTCCTAGTGTCATTTTGTGTCTTCACACTAATTCATCCTTAGACAATTCGGTAATATGCTTGTTCTCTCAGCCACATACATGTCAGGCCTTCGTCATCTGGTTGAGCGCGACAAGTTGGAGGAGCTGTTTATCCGCACGATCAGATTCCTTTCGCACAGCAAGGAAGTGTCGCCCACGTTATGGCAGGATGCTCAGATTCTCACTGGCATCTATCGTAAGATCTTCCACAAAACGCCCAACTCCAGTTTTGCCGACTGAATTCTTTAATCCCTTCTATGTTTGTGTTTTTTACTTAAATATAGTTTCGCTATCCTTATTGGGCAGGTTGCGTGTCTTTTTTATGGAGAGGCTGATTGCTTTAAATGCTGTGGTGTTTTTAGTCGATGCATTTTCGGGGCTGGAGGCTTGTGTGCAGCCGATTTTTGTTTATTGTTTTGTTTTGCATTGCTGTTTGTTTTACGGGGAGGTGATATCCCGCTGTTTTACTATGCATATACATTGCCTATTCTTTCATGTATAGGGATGTATCCATGCATAGTCGCAGCTGGGCTTTGTTTTGCGGTTTCTTTTTTTTTCTTTTTTGGTTTTTTTGACCTTTTGTACTATTTTGAAAGTGGTGGATACCCACAGGGAGTGATGACATTCTGGGTGGCTCGCTCTTCTTAGCGCTATATATACTGATCTATACCTATATACTTAGTATCTACATATACTCGATTGTTTGGATGGCTGGTTCAGCATTGAGCCTCTGCAGTTGAATCAATGGATGCCATTTCCGCACCGCATTAGAATGTCTTTTGGTTCATACCTGATTCGTAGAGTTAGGAATATGTAGACCTCAGAACAATGAAAGGGAGGCGAACAGAGAGGCACGCTATATACGTAATTAGTAATTATTACCAATTATAGTAACATCTATATACCACGTCGGACGGAGTATTTAACTCTAGTCGAAGCACCTCAGGTTGCGTGACATCTCGCATGAAATCTCCGCGAAAGGTCGAGGCCTATGCGTTTTCCCCGCATCTTTGGGATCCGCCAGACCTCGGTCTGGCGAGGCTCATAATTTCCGAATCGACGGCGAAACGGCCATCGAATCTAGTATATAACCTTGAAGTTCTCTTGGAGGTTGGACAAACCGATTGTATTTCATGTTCTCTTTGTCTTGTCGTGAGAGAGTTGATTCGTCACAGTAGAAAAAAAAAAAAAAGCAAAAGAGCTGTGCCGTGGCATTGATAACCCCCTAATTAATTGTCCGAACGGCTGGGTTACAGATATGGCGAACCGTCCTTGGTTTTCGAGAGAAGGCAAGTTCTGAGATTTACTATAGCCATCAAAATTCAGTTAAATTGTCTAACACCTTACATAAAGGATTCACCGCCGACGTGCTAGGCTCTATCCTCAAGTCAACAGTCCTCAGCCCAACCAAAACCCTACTCGCCCAGCTCCTACTGCACTACGCCCCACCGAGCGCCTTCCTGCCCCAGAACCGCGAGCCAGCTCTGAAATACCTGCGCATCGCGTTTGCGCTGGGCCTGGTGCGCGTCATCAATGCGTGGCTCAGTCGTCGCGCAATCAACCGTGCTGCCGCCGACAAGTACGACTGGCCGCGGCGCGAGATTATCGCGGTGACGGGCGGTAGTAATGGATTCGGCAAGCAGATTGTGCTGATGCTAGCGGCGCGCGCAAAGACGAAGATTGTTGTGCTGGATGTTCTCGAGCCGCAGTATGAGTTACCACAAGGCGCGAGATACTATCGTTGCGACATCACCAGCTCTGAAGCAATCGCGGCGGCGGCAGAGAAGATTCGTGCAGATCATGGCGGTGCGAGTCCGACGGTGCTGATCAACAACGCGGGCATCATCTATGCGCGTCCGTTGCTCGATACCTCCGAGGCCGAGATTGAGAAGATGTTTAGCGTGAATACGCTGGCGCAGTACAAGCTTGTGCGCGAGTTTTTGCCGCCGATGATTGAGAATAACCACGGCATGGTGGTGACGGTGGCGTCGCAGGGAGGGAATTGCACGACGCCCGGCATGACGGCGTACTGTGCCAGCAAGGCGGCCAATATCAATCTGCACGAGGGGCTGGCGTCGGAGTTGCTGATGCGATACAAGGCGCCGCGCGTGCGTACTGTCTTGGTTACGCCGGCCTATGCGAAGACGTTTGTGACGCGCGATATGGATCCTCCGAGTGGCTTCATTAGTCCCCTGCTGGAGCCGGAGACGGTCGCCGAGGCTATCGTCAACCAGGTGCTGTCTGGCCAGAGCGGATATGTCGGTGTTTCGGCGACGGCGGACTTGATCACGTTCAATCTGCGCTCGCTGCCTCTGTGGCTTCAGGCGTTTTTAAGAGATGGACTGGATCGGACTGTTAAGACGCCGGCGATCAAGCATGCCTGGGTCAATCGCGATGAGTAGTTTTTGTTGTTATGTTTTGATAGTGTACGTGTGTCGTGTTGATATGTTCGAGTAACTGCAAGTTTTGTAAACAAACCTGCTAGTGATACCTTATCAAATAAAATTATTAATCGACTGCTCGCCCAATGAAACCAAGCTCAACACTTTTGCGATATTGATGAATAATTTCATCGAGCTGGCCGCGGAGAGGTCGTCCAAGACTGTTCAAGCTCCCTTTATAGCCACAGCAAAGACAGCTGAAATAATCCAAACAGGGCTGATACGCATACCCCCAGATATGATGGATGACAGGCATGCGCTCACCGCAACGCGTACAGCCGCCAAAGAGCAGGGAATACGACCTGGAGCCGGGAAACTTGTTGCACCAGCAGACGGCAAACCGGCTGCGCTCGTCAATCGGGATGACATGGCCTGCCTGGTAGATGTGTCTGCGGATGCCGCAGCTGAGGCAGAAGCGTCGTCTGTTTTCCGAGTAGCCGCGCATGCGTTTACCCTGGAGTTGTTTGGCGGAGAAGGCAGTGCTAGGGCGCATTTTGAGGCATTGGTTGCAGGCGAAGTATCCGTGGTACCTGATATAGGACTGTCAACATTGCCAACAGATCAAGCTCCCAGGAGGGAAAACGCACACCGGCCATGTCTCCGCCGCGCATAGATAAACGAGTTTGTCTGCGTTTGTAGGCGGTGGCACCTGGCGCGATACAAGTTGCTCAAAGTAGTGACTGGTATATGCTAGCGCAAACCGCGCTGGGCCTTCGAGACGGTCGATGATCTCGAGATGGATTTCAACTGGGAGGGATGAAAATGACGGAGCATTCGCCATTGTCATCGTGTGTGGTATGTCGGGGTGCTGGATGCACTAAGCAGATTCTTGCAGCGACTGCTTTCAGGGTGCAGGGGTTTTCGTGCATTGATCTTGAGTTCTCGAGCTGTTGCGCAAATGGTTGCCGGACCTGCCATTGATTTTGCCAGGGAATGGAGTATTGGAGGTATTCAGAGGCACAGATGATGCTCTCGGCGCAAATAACCGATATAATCGTAATTATTATAACGAGAATAATAATATCCCGACTCGGATCAACGATGCAGAGCAGCGATGCTAGCCAAGCCCAAACCAGCTAGCTGCTGCCACGTACAGCTCGCCACTTGTTGCGGTGTGGAAGCAGCCCAAGCCAAGAGTGGCGCGATGAGGTTTAGAGCGAGCGCGAAACTGCTGTGCACCTGCCTGCACAACCATCACATAGACGTATATATACAGATGCACAGATAGAGAGACAGCTGTCTCTCTGCACATCGATATATCTGCAGACACATGTATGTTGGAGCAGAAGCTGATCTCAGATCCGCCGAACACAAGCTCCATCCGAGGAAGGTGCCCCACCGCCGGCACTAGCCCGCTAGCAGCAGCCCGTCTACCACGGTTCAGCTTGTTTACCCAACAACAAACAACAATAACAATCAAAACAACACCAGCACCAGCACCAGCAGCTACATCGCCAGTCTCGTTCTCAGCGACTCGTCTCAATAACCATTGCCAGCTCGCAATTGAGACGCCCAGCTTGGGACAAGACCCCGGCGCCACATACGAAGCGCTCGCTCTGCTGAAATCGCTGCGTGCGACCGCCACGGCTTTTCCCACCACCTTCCCCAGCCTCGTGGTCGGACTTTTTTTTAAACTCGTTGACTGCTGCGAGCCTCAGTCTGCGCATTCCATCTCACATTCTTTATCCCTTTTTATCCCCTCCATGACTTACATCATTATCGTGCGATAAAGAGCCCCTCCCTACCCTCTCTATCGCCATGTTCAAGGCTCTGATGGGAAGCAGTCGAGACGATGGGAGCTCCCGATCGTCTCGTCGCAAGGAATCCACAGATGGCGACGACGTCTCAGTCTCGTCTCGCCGCCGCTCCAAACGCTCCTCTGCCTCCAGCGTCTCTTCTAACCGCAAGTCTACACGGGGTGACGACCGTGACCGCGGTGTGGGAGACGTGAGCGCAAGTCGCAGCGTCACCGGCGAATCCACAACTACCTACGTTACCGCCGAGCCGGATTCCTATGCTGAAGAGCCCATAATCATTGAACGTGCCCCCAAATATGCCGACGATGATGCTCGGTCGACGACCAGTCGGCCCTCTCGCCGCGACTCCAACAAATACAAGGAGCGCAAGGACACAAAGGAGCGATCCACTCGAGATGATACAGATTCAGATCGCACGCGCACGCGCACTCGCTCCGGCGACAAGAATGATTCGTCATCAAAATATCCTCCTGCTGAAACGGCCGCTGGCCATTTTGCATCCGACATAGCTGCGCCCGGCTTTAATCAGTTCCCCATGCAGTACGATTCTACCATACCCGGTCCCTCGGCTCCAGCCCATTCTCCACTAGACCCTCATATCACACAACAATTTCCCGGTCAGATGTCAGGGTCGGGTGCAGAGCCTTTTATCCCGCAAAACCCGGCCGGTTTCGCTGCCGATTATTATGGCGACCAGGGCCAGTCGGTGGCCCATCAACCCGGTGTTCGTCCTCGTCCGCCGGATGTCATTGCAGGCACGGAGCCCCATTTGATGGCCGCTTCGCCCAGTGCCAATCCGCCTCCAGAACCAAGTAGTTTAGGCCAGGTTGGTGCGGCTGCCGAATATTATGCAGCTGGCGATTTGGGTGAAACTACTTCGTCCACACCTGCTAAGCCATCCAAGCCGTCGAAACCCAGCAAAATAACCAAGCCATCTTCACGACCTCCTAAACCGACCAAACCTACATCTGGAGGTGCTGCGACGACATACGGGATTAGCCCTGAATTAATCAACCAGGCCAATTCAAATTACCCTCTCGCATCCGGTGGTCTCCCAAACACTTCGACTCAAGCCACTTCGGGGTCACAGCATGGTGTGGGCATGGCCCTAGGCGGCGCAGCGGCAACCGCAGCAGCAGCCTACATGCTTAACCATCACCAGCACCAGTCTAGCTCTGAAAACTATCATAGCCATCAGAATGAGTCTTATGGAGTTGGGATTCCGCTACCGCCTGGTAATTCTGCCTCCAATGGCGTCACGCCGATACAAGGTGTCTCTCCCTACGGCCCTCAATATCCCAATGGTCCTCCTCCTGGCTATCCGCAAGGTGCCTTTCAGCCAGGTTCACTTGCATACCACCAGCGTCATCATGGACCACTCGATAAGTTCATTGATTTCTGGAAGGACCCCGAGGCTGTTGGGAGATTTGAAGACTACACTGAGGCAATCGGGGTGTGCAAATACTGTTTTGAACCTGGTAGCAGCTCGAGAAACGCGCCACGCAAGCACAATTACAACCGACGAAAGCGTTCTCCAGTGGTCGAGAGATATGGCAGCAGCAGCAGTCGAGTCGATAAGCTGACCCGCTATGCATCCTCCGAGGATGAAAGTCGGCGTTCAAAGTCAAAGTCTGGCTCATGGCTAGCTGGTGGCCTTGCCGGTGGAATTGCTGGTTATGTGGCAAAATCTTTGTTCAATAGCAAGGATTTTGACGATACATACAGTGTTCGTTCCGGACAACGCATCGAGTCTCGGCGTTATTCCCACGATGATGAAAGTTTTGTATCTTCCAGCAAGGCTAGCTCTACGTCTCGAGGAGTCTTTTCGAGTCGTCCGGTGAGCGATAGTAAGCTCTCTGCTTCCCGAGACTCAAAAACGTACAAACTATCCCGCCGTTCACGATCACGATCACGATCGCGGTCTAGATCGAGAGACCGCCGTAGTCATTCTGGCATCAAGGAGGCAGCCATCGGAGCAGCTGTTGGAACGGCCTTGACTGCTGCCGCTGCAGGATCGCTTCGCGACAGGAGTAAAAGCAGAACAAGAAGCGAGAGCAGAGATAGATCATATCGCCATAGAAGACGACGGTCAGACTCTTCAGAGCGCATTTCCTATGAAACTACCCGTGGACGCCGCAGATCCAGCCCTAGAAGCTTCAAATCGTTCTTCACTGCGCCTTCGGCCAATCGCCGAAAGAAGCGTTCGCCTAAGAGACGAGGCTTCTTTTCATTTGGAAACTCGTCTTCATCGGGTGATGATGACTTGGCTTTTGGCGGCTCAGAAATATTCGGCTCGTCAGTGAGTGGTAGATCTAGCAAGTCAAGCAAATCTAGCAAGTCTACCAAGAAACAATCCAGGGCAAAGGTTGATGCCGAGATTCTCGGCCTAGGTCTCGCCGCGAGAGAACTTGCCCATGCATCTTCTCGAAAAGATATTTCCCCTCGTGACCTTGCTCGACCTTCGAGACACTCCCAACCTGTTGGTCCTGTCGATGACGAGTGGGAGGATGCAGGCTCCTCGGACTCTGCAGATTCTGCTCTTTCTGCCAACCTGGCTTATGGCGGAAGCGATCTATTTGGAAGCCAATCGTCTGTCAGTTCCGGCCCGTCATTCTGGCCTTGGAAATCAAGCAAGAAGGACAAGAAACGGCAGTCTCGCCAAGAATTTATTCCGCCTGCCTCGAATGAATACCCACTAGCTGCTGACTATGGCAACTACAACTCTTCTGGTGGTAGCCTTCAGCAAGTATACCCCGTTCCAACGAGTGACCCCTCACGATTTGACGCTGTTCGCATGTCAACATCCTCATCCCCCAATGTACAACCACCGCTCGTGCGGCCTGGGCCTATACCTCTTCAACAACCTCAGCCTATTACCCCCGTCTCTCAATCTGTTTACAATCCCTCTTTAACCGGGCCTCCTATTCTTCCAAATACCTCTTGGGAATATGGAATTCGCTCTGAAACTGTGTCTTCCGACATTGTTCCTCATCGCCGTAATTCTTCACCGTCGTTCCCAACGGCAGCTATGGATGGCAGTCCCTCACCAGGAATTCTTAAACGGAGATCGACAACCAAAGATGCTGGGGCTGTTGCTTTCGCATTCACTGAGGAGCAAGCAGACAGGCAACAGAGAGCAGACCGCCGCGAGAAAGAGCGCCTTGCACGGAGACGCGAGGAAGCTAGACTACGGGAAGAGGCCGAGGAGCTTGAGCGAAAGGAACAAAAACGCGAAGAACGCCGCCGACGCGAGGAATTCGAAGCAGCAGAAGCCGAGCGCCAAGAGAGAGACCGTAAACTCGAAGAAATCCGGTTGCGCGAGGAGGCAGATGAAGAGGAACGCAGGCGTGAGCGCAAGGAGCGCAAGGAGCGGAAGCGAGAAGAACGACGCCGACGTGAAGAGTCCGAGGCGGAAGATGCGGCGCGTGAGACTAGCCGCCAAAGACGACGCCAAGATGACGACCGACAATCAGATGATCGCTCTTCCTCCTGGGTTGCACCAACAGTGGCAGCCATTGGCACCGCTGTTGTCGCTGGTGCCGTTGCCGATAGTGTTCTTGAAGACAACGAGTCAACATCTAATCGTAGCCGTTATGAAGAACGTCGTGAGAAGCGTCGATCAGAGCGGCGCCGTGCTTCTGAAAGCCTGGAAGACGTGACGGAAAGTCCTTACCAGGAAGAATTTGAAAAAGATGATGAGCACGATAACAGGAGAAGGGAGGAACGTATTGCCAAGATTGCCGCTTCTCGCATCGTAAGAAGCACGAGCCCTACCTACGATAGCTATGTGGACTTCTTTAAACCTGATGGGTTAGACGAACACGACTCCTCTAAGGAAATCACTGCAGCGAATGCTAGTGACTCTGAAAATTCTATTGTCCCACCTGTGACTATCAATATTATTGGACCGACACCCCCGGCCAGCCACGATGGTTCTGTAAGAGATGTCCATTCCCCTATTCCTGCACCAGAACCGACGATCGAAGAGGAGTCTGGAGAAGAGGCGGCAGAAGTGCAGTCGGACCGTCCAACAGGATCCCGAGTCTCGTGGGGCGAACATCGGACGCACGAATATGAGGTTGAGACCCCTCTTTCTGAGGAAGAACCCGAGAACGTGCTTGATGATCACGACGAAATTCCACTGGAACGCGAGATTGCCGAAACGTCACCTCAAGAAACTTATGACCAGGAGCCAAGTTCGAAAAGTATTGAGAAGCGAAGCATGCCTGGTGGCTTTGAAGACGACTCTGAATTTGCCGCGACTCTGGCAGCTGGAGCTGAATTGGCCGGATTTGACCCGGCTGTCGTGGTTGATGACGCATCTTATTATAAGAGGGACTCTCCCCCGGGCTCAGAACTTGACGGTACCTATCACAGCCCAAAGGTTGAGAGCGTGACCGACATTGGTGACCAGCCTGCAACCAAATCTCGAAAAGACAAAGCCTTGCCCAACCGCAGCGAGAGATTTATGATGGAAGATTCGGTGCCAGTCGATACGAGATCTGCTTCTGGGGCTGATGGACGAACATACAACATCGACGAGGATGAAGACGATAATAGCCGATCTGTGGTGTCTGCACCAGCTGGCGAAGAGCGCAAAAAGTCGAAGAAATCGAAGAAATCTTCCAAGCGCGGAAAAGACATTGATAGCGATTCGGAGAAACGCTCGAAATCTTCATCAGCCAAGGAGGTCACTGCTGTGACTCTATATGAGGATCCATCGTCAGATCGCGATATCGTGGATCCAGAGTACGATGTCGACAAGTCTCAGCCTATCCCAGCTGCAGAAGAGTGGGAAGAAGATGAAAAAGAGCAACGCCGTCGCAAATCCAAGCGATCTAGCAAGGACCGTGACTTTTTTGACGATGCAGCATCCATAGCAGCATCCGCCGCAGTCTCCGCTCCAGGAGCCGATGAAATGGACAAATATCGTTCGCGCAGATCTAAAAAAGACACCGACGATCTCGAGGACGATAGCCGATCTCTTCCAGACGTGGATAACGACGGAGAAAAACGCAAAAAGCGTCGTTCCAAGCGCCACAGTGGTGCCTTTGATGACACCCAGTCGGTGACTTCCTCGCCAGCTAGGATTGATGAAACCCGCGAGCGGCACCGCAGTCGAGACTCTTCGCTCTCTAAAGAAGAGAAAGAGAAAGAAAAAGAGCAAGATAAAGACAAAAAGAGCGGTGGATTCTTCAGCAACATATTTGGCTCTAGAAGCAATGCGGATCTTTCTTCCTCTTCCTCAGCAAAACGTGAGGTACGATCCGAAGTTGGCGTCGATGACTATAACAAGTCTGAACGTAGGCGCAAGAAGAAATCCTTCGACACGGCTAGCGAAGCAGCACGGTCTTCCTTGGATTTGTCTCAGCTAGACAACGCTGATGAAGGAGAAGGGGGTGATAATGATAGTCAGGTCTCCCGACGAAGGCGGAAGCGTCGAGATAAATATGAGGAAATTGTGGAATCGTCTCGTGATGCGTCAGCGAAGGTAGATTTCTAGTCCCTTACTTTTCTTTTTCTACATTTTGGACATCATGTAATATGTCTGTATTTTTACTATCATGTGTACCCCATATATATCCATACTATTTTTGTAACTGTGTGTGCTGAATTTTTCTTTCAAATGGTATAGGACCGCTCCATTACTGCAGATGACGATGAAGATAACGACAAGAAGCAGTCTTTTTTAGAGACTAGCCCCGAAATGCCGCCAGTGACTACTAGTTCTGAAGGCCTAGACGTTCAAGAAGAGGGTGGTGCTTCGGGGCTTCCTGTTACGCATGGACAAGACTCGCCTTTCTACGATCTCGATGACAAATACCAGCAGCTACAACGCCTCAGAAGTCGTTCGGTATCCCCCTCTGCTACTGAAAAGGCCCTTGACGTAACACCCAAGTCTCGTAGCCGGCCACCGTCTTTTTCTATCGATCAGGAAACAGAATCGCATTCCCGTCGTCTTTCGATGTTAAGAACACATGAGTCGCCTACCGCAGTTCCCTTGCATTTCCGCAAACCTCCAACTTCACCAAACGGCTCTAGGCGCGTCTCAATGACCTCGCCAATCGCATCTCCAAGTTCTCCCAAGATGGGCCACCGCCGCCCTAATTCCATGGAATTCAAAACCGTCCGCGAAGTCCGACCGTTGTGGCTCGTCGAGAGACATAGCTCTAGCAAGCTAGACCCTGAACCAGAGATTTCGCTACCCTCTTTGCCGTCTAGCAAAACTTCCTCACGAAGTCCGTCGGTAGAGGATCTTCGACAAGAAAACATCCGACAAGAAAACGCCGTTGATTCCTTCTTTCAAGATCCTTCGCCCTATACCTGGGGCCGAAGACCCGTGGACATGCGGATTTCGACAGAAAACACGTTTCATGAGGACAGCGGTGACTATCTGAATTCTCAACAAACCACCCCGACAGCTGAGACATATTCGCAAACCTTTCCCCCGCCAATTAAAAAGGAGAAACCCAGATATGAATTTCATTCTCCATCCGAGCTTCTCCAGGACCCTACCATGTTCCATCCAGAAGTACCAGAACCACCAGCATCTTTGGATCCCTTGCCCTCAGTGACAGGTTCAGTCGTCAGTGAGAGGGAGGCTAGTCCAACAGACGAAGATAAGTCTGTAGAGACTGTCACCGATGCCTCCAAGGACGTGCCTGATTCTGGACACAAGCCGAGCGGCATTTCATCGTTCTTGGGCGGCATGGGGCTCGCTTCAGTCGTTGACGCTGCAGTCTCCACCGCCGTTCGTGGCAAGGAGGATGTATCAGATGCACCTCAGAATGATCTGCCTGGCGAGTCCAACAAAGGGGTTGAAGCTACATCTGCAACTGGCGAACCCGGTTTTGGAAATGTTGTAGATGCTGCTGTTGCAGCAGCCGTTCAAGACAACACTGATGTCGCTGCTTCACTTGATTCTTCTGAGCGCAAAGTTGACGACGCACCGGAAGAAAGTCAACAACAGGTCAAGGATATTCCAGCTGATGAGCCCGCGCCTACGCTTTCTAAGAAACAGAAGAAAAAGGACAAGAAAAAGAAGAAGCAGAAGAGCGAAGACAACGACGAGAGCAAGGAAGCTGTTCCTGCCGAAGCTCCTTCTGCCGCAGTGGAAATAAGCACTACAGAAGTGGAGGCGGAACGGGCCGCGCCAACGGAGCCGGATGCCGCTGAACCACCAGCGGCCGCAGTTGAAGAACAGGCTACTACTACTAGCACTTCGGAATCCAAAGAGCCCGAGGACATTGCAAACGACCAGCCTCCTGCTGATTCCTCGCGCGAAGTCGCTGAAACCGAGCTTCGATATGTTTCAACAACAGAAGCCGAACAGATACCGGAGATGCCCAAGGCGCCAACAGACAACGAAGCGCCGTCCACCTCGACTGTGGAGCAAGCTGACCGCGACACCAATGACCAGCCAACACATGTGCCAGCGGAACCTGAGGAGGATACTTCAATGCTCACCAAGGCACAAAAGAAGAAAAAGAAGAAACAAAAGAAATCCCAAAGCTTATCTGAGTCAGTATCTCTCGAGTCTCCGCAGCCCTCAATTGAAGAGACTGCTGCTCCTGCGACAGTAGCGGACGACGAGCCAAAGATATCTGAAGATCAGACTCGGGATATTTCTTCACCGATTGCCGCTCCTGGTTCGTTGGAAATGGAAGAGCCTAAAGAGCTGGAGGCGCAGCCAGAAGTACAGCCAGAGGTGCAGCCAGACGCCCAGCTAGAAGAACAGCCTGAAACTCAGCTAGAAGCACAGCCGGAAGCGCAGGACAAGCCAAAAGAGTCGGAAGCTCAGCCGGAAACCCCTACACCGCTTGATTCTTCTGCCCCAACCCAGCAACCCGAGGAAAGCGTTGATACTGGAGTCACCCTTTCCAAATCGCAGAAGAAGAAAAACAAAAAGAAGCAAAAGGGCAAATCCTTGTCTTTGACCGAAGAACCGGTCGATGTTCCCAAGCCTGAGGAGCCAGCTGAAGCTTCAGCAACTCAGTCTACCAGCGAAGACAAGACAAATGATGCTTCTTCCAATAAGAACCTGCCTCTTGATGCTCCCACGTCTGAAGGAAATATCGAACAGACATCTACCGAAAGCATTCCTATTTCCAGTGAGCCAGCTAATCTTAAAGAACAAACAGAGGGTGTCAAGGAAGACATGGACACTACGCAAGCTATGTCCAGCGAAACCTCTATGGAACCACTTGTTTCTAAAGAAGTTGCCGATATCGCTGTCGAAAATGACAAGTCAATTGAAACTGAAGCCCAGGTCCAAGAACCGCAGCAAGACACACCTGACCCTTCTACAGAAGTGCTGCCTGAAGAGAAGAGCGAGGAGCCGCCCGTTGAATCTTCTGCTAAACTGAGCAAGAGCCAGAAGAAAAAGAAAAAGAAGAGGCAGTCGCTAATACTGGATGCGGAGAACGAAGACAAGCCAACCCCGGAGATTCCTGAGACAAATCCTCCGCCAGTTGATAGTGCAGATCACGTTCCAGAGACGACTGAAAATGACAAGGCGATTTCAGACCAGCCTGCGGAATCTGCACTGGAGACATCTGAAGAAAAGTTCGAGGATGTGAACGAAAGCACAACGCCAGCAGACCAGGACACAACTGCTGCCGAGGTAGAGGAGCCTGATGACTTTGTGGATGCTCAAGAGACCAACGACAATACTACCCTCGAAACTGCTGAGCTGACAACCCTGGAGCAACCAGCTGCGGCTGATGACATCGCAGAGTCCAAAGAACTTACTACTGAAGCACAAGAACCAGTCCCAGCAGAGGAACCCCAACAGCCAGAGGACTCGTCAGAATTAAAAGAACCCACTTCCGAGGTACAAGAGCCAATGCAAGACGAGGACGCTCAGAAGCCGGAGGATTCATCTGAGCCGAAAGAATCGCTACCTGAGACAAAAGAGTCAAGCGAGCAGCCAGCAGTAGAGGATTCCGAATTGCCTCTTTCCAAGAAAGAAAAGAAGAAGAAGAAGAAAGGCAAAAAGAACTTGCCTCTTCCTTGGGAAGAAGAGACTCCTGCTACTTCAGAAAAAGCAGCCGAGCCTGTCCTGGAATCTGAACCCACTCCAATACCCGAGGAATCTGGTGATTTGGCGACCCCTGCCGAAGACACTCCTTCTGTAGCACCAGTCTTGGAAGAGCAGATTCCCGAAACCTTGAATACACAAGAGACAGAAACCCAGGAACCTGCCTCGACCGACATTGACAATGACTTGGTTACGCAAGATGAGAAACAGCCGGACCCAGAACCTTCACAGCCCGAGCCCCCTACCCCTTCAAAGTCGAAGAAGAAGAAAGGCAAGAAGGGCAAGCGAGTATCCTGGATAGACGAATCTGAGAATACGACGGAAACTCAACCGGAGCCCTCTACAGAGCCCCAAGAGGCCACTACTACTAAACCCGAGCCATCTTCTACGGATCCTGATCTCTCCCCGCCAGCAGAAATCGACTCGACTCCCGCAGAGTCGCCTTCTGAAGACCAGTTGCCTGCAAAACCAGAGGACGATTCACCTGCCGCTGTAGATGCTAGCACGGCCGAGACCGAAAATCCTACTCCTGTTGAGGCTGAGGTTTCCCCTGATGTGCAAGCCGAATCATCACCCGAAGATATCGAGGGTGTTGTCCCCGCAGCCGACTTTGTCCCAGCTACGGAAGTTGAAGAAACAAAAGCTCTCGAGCAGGAAGCAACAACAGAACTGCCCGATGAAACGGCCGAGCCACAAGCTGAGCAGGATCTAAAAGCGGACGAGGAAAGCCGGGAACTGTCTACAACTGAGGAAACCAAACCGGTTGAAGCTGACGAGCAAAAGCCTTCTATTGCAGCCGAGGCCGAGGATTCGGGGCCGGCTGACTCTAAAAAGAAGAGCAAGAAAGACAAGAAGAAGGACAAGAAGCGAAAGAAGGCACTTGAGTCGCTCGCGGTAGACGAAGAAGCACCTCAACAGCCTGCAAACGAGGCTGTCAACGAAGATCCTGTGCCCTCCGGGCCTTCTGAAGCCCTCACCTCTGACAACACAGAAAAGGAGGAGTCAGGCGAAGTGCAGTTACCTACTGCCATTGACAAAGAAGCTGACGCCCCCAACGAGAAAGAGTACGAGGATCAGCACCTTGACACATCGGAAGAGCCAAAGCCGGCTGATGTCTCCGAACCCACCGATAACGACACAGAGGGCAAGGATCTTGAGACGTCATCAGACCAGATAAAACCAGTTGAGACCGCCAAAGTTGAGGATGACTTCACCCAAGAGACCTCGAAGTCCAAGAAGAAGAAAGACAAGAAGAAAAAGCGCAAGTCTCTCCAAACGGAAACTACACAAGAAGAGGACATTGGCGATTCTTCTAAAGACTTGGCTACGTCAGAAACAATTCCTGATTCGACACCAGCCGATCCTGAACCTACCGCGGCGCCCGAAATCCCACAAGAGGAAACCAAGGACGATGGAACCAAGGACGATGCTATTACGCCATCACTTGATGAGGAGTCTTCACAGCCCCAGCCCAAGAGTCTTGGAGAAGACGAGCCGGATGTTCAGACCGAAGACGCAAAGGAAGTGGCCGAGGACAGCAAGAATGAAGAGCCTGTATCACAAGACGTTGAGCCATCCGTTGAACCCTCTACTCTCCCAGATGTCAGCCAAGAAGCAGAGTTGACCGAAGAACCGCCTGTGCAAGATTCATCGGTAGAGAACATTTACACCGAGAAGGCTGCAGATCCCGTTGAGCCGACAGAGTCTACTGGTGTAGATTCTCCAAAGGATATCGACGAAGAGCCAGTGGTATTGACCGGAAAAGCCAAGAAGAAGGCCAAGAAGAACAAGAAGAAGCGCGAATCAATGCTTTTGGACGAACCCGAGGCTGAGGTTGTGGCCGAGACTGAGTCTGCACCTGCCCCTCAAGAACAAGAGGATTCTTCAGCCATGGCGGCTCCAGTGGAACAGCCAGCCGATGAGAAGGATGACACGCCTGCTGAGACATCTCCTCAAGAGATTGACTCCAAGTCAGACCCGACTGCGGCAGATGAGCCGCAGCAGACAACTGAACCCGCAGAAGATAATGCAAACGAGGAGACAGTGGCTTCAGAAAACGTTGATACCACACCTGCGGTACCAGAGAGGAAACTATCTGCTAAAGAAAAGAGGAAAGAAAAGAAGAAAAAACGCCAGACTCTGGATTTGTCCAACGAGGAGCCAACGCCTACAGACGATATCATCCCGGATGCGCAACCCGTCACCGGTGACGCTGGTGACGCTGGTGCGGATGAGAAGAAGGCCGAAGAGACGAAAGACGAACCACAATCAGTTGAGCCCAATGACGAAGAGTTTTCCCTTGCAGGAAAGAAAAAGAAGAAGGGAAAGAAAAATAAAAGAGAGTCATCCAACTGGGAGGACGAAGTCATTGAGGCTGTCGCGGGCGGCGAGTCGGGAGAAATTGCAAATCAGGCAACGGATGTAGGAGAGGGCGCTGAAGAACCAAAGGAATCGGCCTCAGAGGAAACCACCGTACCTACGCCGGTGCCGGAAGACCCGGAATCCACACTGCAGGAGACGCCTGTTGAAGTCGACGGTAAAGATACATTTCAGTCTTCCGACAAAAATGACATCGACACAAAGGAAAAAGATTTCGATTGGACTGATAACGTGGTGTCTTCGCAGGTACAAGCTCAAACAGAGGATTCTCCCTACCCGGTGCCTTCCCCGACTTTAGTTGATCGCGATAACGTCTTCGAACCAAGCCCTGCCGAGGATAACCACGAAACTGTAGTGCCCGATGCCGCGGAAGAAAGTCAACCATTAGTCTCAAACGAGGAGGAAGCTATCAAGGATGTCTCTACTACGGACGTTGACCCTTCTACCCAGGAGCCAGACAGTGAGTTCTGGAGTACAAGTACGAGCAAGGGGAGTAAAAACAAGAAAAAGAAAAAACAGAAGTCGAAGTTGAATTTCTCCGCCTTAGACGAGGACCAGAATGCCGAGAGCATACTTCCAACACAACCTCCTGCAGACTTTGCCGAAGATTCCAAAGATCAACCTTCAATCACCCAAGACGAGCCCACTACTGCCGACAACGACAATCTACCCTCTGGTCTTTCTGAAGAACAGAAAAATGAAGAGGACACACCTATGGAGGAAGTAACTGAGCCTGAAGTTGCACTCGATGACCAAACAACTGCAGAGACTCCAGCTGTTGAAGAGGCACCACAGGGTGAGAACGAGGCAGAGCAAGGTCTCACTCATCCTGCCACTGAGAATGTCGAAGAAAAGGAAGAGCCATCTTCTGAGGCTCTAGACAACTCCGATCGTGACTTGGCCGAGCAACCTTCTGCTAGCGCGGTAGAGCATCTCGTGGAAGAGCACACAAGGACTTCTGACACTGAGCAAGATGGTGAAACAATCCCCATTGAAGAGTCAAGTATAAGCCCAAAGCCGAAGGACTCAGCTGAAACCGGAGAACAGCCCGAGGAGGTGCCAGAAGAACTACCAGTTGCAAACACCGAAGAACCGGAGCCTATCAAGGATATTTCACCTGAAACCAGCAAAGAAGCCGAAGAAGTCGAGACCGAGACCCCTGTCATTTCTGAGCCTATCAGCCGGAAGCTGTCCAAGAAAGAAAAGAAGAAACAGAAGAAGAAGGGCAAGCAGACCGCAGAAATCGACGAAGAAGAGAGCAAACCAGCAGACGCCCAGGAAATCGCCGCCGTTGAGAAGCCTGAAGAATTTAACACTGAGCCATCGGCTGATACTACTATCCCGACCGTAGATGAGGAGCCTACAGCACCCACGACAGCTGATACAGAAATTGCTACCACTCAAGAAGAGCAAGATCATGCTGAGCCGGAGCCTGAGTCTGCCTGGACACAACAGCCTCTTGAACGCAAGCTCTCGCGCAAAGAAAAACGGAAAAACGCGAAGAAAGGTCTTACCGAACCCGATGGTGAAAACAAAGAAATCGATTATTTCTCAAAGGGAGAGAGTACTGATCTACCAATGGGCGAGCCTGTCGTTGAAGAACGTGATGCCACTGAACCCGTGGAAGAACCAAGTGCTGATGCGACCTCTATCCCGACACATATATCTTTAGATCCCTTCGACGCTCCTGATGGAGATGATGAGGCTACTATGACTACAGCCGAACCTGTCGATGTCGACATGGACCTATTTGTTGAAGACAAAAAAGATAAGGATCTTTCGCAAGATACAAGCGAGATGCTACGTCGAACAGCTCTAGAAAAAGAAGACGACCTCGCAGTTGCCGCTGATCTCTTTGGCGAACCCTCTAGTGCTAAGCCTGAGGGTGCAGACTTGGAGAAGTCCTCCAAGAAAAAAGACAAGAAGAACAAGAAAAAGGGCAAAGCAACATTAGTCGAAGAGTCTGAACGAGTAGCAGAACCCGATGAGGTTGCAGATCCTGAGAAAACAGTCACCGAAACACAGGCGACGCCGGACACTACGTCAACTGATCCGCTTCTCATACGACGTGATTCAAAATCTTCCAAGGCAAAAGGAAAGAAAAAGAAGAAGAGTGACCCGCAGGTTGATGCTGAACAGGATGACGTCCAGTCCCAAATGCCTCTGCCGACAGAAGAGCCTGCCATTATTAGTGAAGAACGTCATCTCGACCCAATTGCAGATGAGTCGGGTGAAAAGAGTGTACAATCTTGGCCATCGATTGAATTTGACAAGGAACGTGACGGGGCGCCAAGTGATTCTAGCAAGAGATCGCCGCCTTCGGATCACTCTGCTTCCCAGGATAAAGAAACTTCCTATCATGAGCCAGAAAATATGATCGAAGAATTCGTGGAATCTTTACCTGCTGCAGAGCCTCAAGCCGACAAATCTCTCCCGCCTTCTATGGATCGCGAAATGCCTGAAACCTTAATTGAAGATAGTCCAGCCAGCAGTCAGGCCAGAGATGTGGATCTTATTTCAGAGCTCGCAATGGCTGCAGCAGGATTCCGTTCTTCTCCAAAACTAGAAGATGCAGACGCCAAAGTTGATTATTCGGAGGCGGTTACCTCTAAGGGAAAGAAAACAAAGGATCTGACCAGTATCTACGAACCTCAATCTTCCAAAGCGGAGGAGAACACGACAAGCAAAATTTCCGGTATCTTCCCAGGTTTACAAAGAGCGAATTTCCGGCGGCCATCGCCGAAACCAGTCACCCAACGCGGCGATATGATTCCTACTACGAAAGACAACGAAATACACAAGGCCAGCTCTTTTGACGACGATTCCAACGTGTTAATGACTGCAAGGAAGACACGCAAAATGCCAAGCCCGTCAACCAGTCCAGCTCCTGATCGCCAGTCTTCACGAGCCCCAATGCAGTCAAGTTCCAAAAACCACTCTTCATCTCTCTTCAACTCTTCTCCTGCCACCCGCTTCGATCCTCCCCTAGAAGCTGAACACAGGAGTGAAACACCCCCAACGGGATCTCGCCATGCCCTTCACCGAACAAAGTCAATACATGGCCATCATGGAGGTGCTACGCACAGCTGGAAATCTGAGGATGACCTTCCCCCGTCAAATCATTCTCCAAGCATGAGCCACACTGACCACACCGGTCTCTCTCCGCCGCGAACGCCTCTTGATCCGATCAGAGAGCACGATGGCATGCATTCGAATTTTTCTCGTCTTGACATTGGCGAAGCACACGTGCTCCCCCGGCCAGACAGCCGCAACAGCGTGCATAGTTCGCGGTCCCTGCGGCGAACCAATCGCAGCATTAGCTCCGAACTCCGAGAAGCAGCGGGCGACAGTCCGGGTGCGGACAAGCACCAGAAGCGCAGTAGTGGCGCAGGCAGTGGGGCTAGCGCGGGGTGGGAGGCTGGGCCCGAGGCGGACCACTCCCAGCCACCCAAATCGGCCGAACAACAAACACATGACGAACTCGATCGCCAACACATCGAAAACATCTCTTCTTCATCCACATACGACCCAGTCACCGATAAGGGCAAACGGCCTGCTCGAGGCATGGGCGATGTCTACGTAAGTCATACTCGTCGCATTGATAATTAATCGGTTTTTCTCGTTTCAGCTATTTGCATTTGCATTTTTTTGCGTTTGTGTTTGCGTTGCAGCATGCTCGCTCGGGCTCCCCAAACTAACCTGCTCCGTCCACAGGAGGCATGGGGCGAGACGCCAAATTCGCCGCGGTCGCCGACCCGACCACCCAGTGTTAGACGTCGACAGAGCATGCAACACTTGGCAGAACTAGAATCGCGACTAGATCAACTGATTTCCGAAAACCGACTCCTCGCTACAGCCAAAGAAGAGGCCGAACACAAGCTCTCCCGCGCTGGAGTAGCTCGCCGCAAGAGCGACCAAGCTCTGAATAGCAGCACCGCCGATCTACGTGACAAGGAAGCCGAGATTGCCCGTTTGACGAGCTCATTAGAATGGATGCAGGGCGAGGTACACAGGTTGACACAAGAGAATGAATCAATCAGCGCGACACACACAGAATTGACCGCATCGCACGCACGTGAGGTGGACAATCTCCGCACTCGTCAGGTCGAACTCGCAACGGGCATGGAAACCATTGTGCGCGACCAGATATCCGCTGCATTGGCCGAAAAGGACGCAGAACTCCGGCGTCTGCGCGATGAGCTTGCTGCTGCTCGCCAAACAGTTCAAGAACTGCAGCAGCAGATTGTCGCGGCAACAGCAGACGATGTCCTGTCAACACGAGACGAAGACTACTTTGACAACTCCTGCCAACGACTTTGTCAACATGTACAGCAATGGGTCTTGCGATTCTCGAAACACTCTGATCTACGTCGCTGTCGCCCATTGGCTGAAGTGCGCGATTCAAATGTCGCTGATCGATTCGACAATGCCATCCTGGACGGTTCCGATGTTGACTCTGCCTTGGCTGACCGTGTGCGCCGACGCGATGTCTTCATGGCCGTAGTTATGACAATGATTTGGGAATACATATTCACCAGATACTTATTCGGTATGGATCGCGAGCAGCGCCAGAAATTAAAGGCTCTCGAAAAGCAATTGAGCGAAATCGGACCCCGACCAGCTGTCGCCCATTGGCGTGCGCTTACCTTGACCTTACTCGCCAAACGACCAGCTTTTGCCGAACAGCGGGTTAGAGATACCGAGGCTGTCGCTCTTGAAATCATGGGAACTCTTTCGCAGCTTCTTCCACCACCACAATCAGCCGAAAGCCAGCTTACTGAGTCTCTACGCGGAGTGCTCCGACGAGCTGCAAATCTCTCTATCGAAATGCGAACGCAACGCGCCGGATATGTGATGTTGCCACCTCTCCAGCCCGAATATGACGCGCAGGGTGACCTAGCTCGCCAGGTGGTGTTTAATGCATCTCTCATGAACGAACGCAGCGGTGCCTTCTCTTCCAACGAGCCACTCGAAGCACAAGGAGCAGTTGTTCGGCTCGTGCTCTTCCCCTTGGTCGTGAAAAAGGGCAATGACTTTGGGAGCGGGGACGATGAGATTGTCGTTTGCCCGGCCCAAGTGCTTGTGGCCCGTCCAGAAGGAGAGAGGACCCGAGACCGCATGTCGACTTTGGGCAACCGATCTGTGTCAAGCGTGGTGCCATCCATGGCCCCGTCCGTCGACATGGGGAACATGATCTGATCTCTCCATCCACGCCTACTACTTCACTAATACCTTTTCTATGCGAATTCGGAGGATTACTCTCAAATTATAATATACTTATGACGAATTTTTACCCCGGAAAACCAACGAGCTTCCGTCGTTTTCATCTCAAGGCGTCACACTTGGGATATCACTGAGGAGGAGCCGTTTTTCGCCAGGGGTTATGGTGTTGGCGTTTTTCCTTTTATGCCTGGGTATCCAACAAGACAGCAGCGTTACAAGGAGTACTCGGCGCGCTTGGGATATTTACGGCCTTGGAGTTGTTTATTGTTTATTGTTTATTATTTTCTTTTCTTGTACCTTTTGTTGCTTGCGGTTCTTTGTAATATTTTTTACCATGTTTTGTGCCCGAAGCGATGGGTTGGTCATGATTCCCTCATCGGTTTGTGAAAATTTTTGCCTGTATGTATGAGGACATGAATAACGAATTACACATGTTTAGACGTCCGTTCAGCCATGATCTAAGAACGTAGTAATTGACGAATCCGAGTAAATACAAATTAGTACTAGTGCTATCTCGGAGAACACGGGCCTGTGATTTGCCGGGGACGACCTCACCAACCGCGAGCCTGGAAGCTGGAACCGTCCCACCCCAAGAACGAGCCCATGCGACCTCCTAATTTTCCATCTTTCTGTCTTTCCGGCTTTTCTCTGCCCAGGCGACCCTTACAGCGTGCTGCGCTTACCGCCTATTTGGTTTTTTCCAGCCTGCATCGGTGGCAATCGTTTATCTGCAAGATCCCTGCGCCTCGGCTGCCATCCACCGACGTCATCCGCCACTGCCACTATCGATTCCACCGAGCCTCCTCTCACATGAGCATGGACCATGCTGTCTGGTGTTGACAACCACCTCTTGCTTTACACACCCTTTAGGTCGGATAACCTATGCAATCGGCTTCTGGGACTGCCGGTGGTTCTCCAGGCCGCCGCTCAAGCCCGACGCTGAGTCCCGCGTGGTCTGGACTCCCATCGCCGTTGGCGTCGGCACCCGCACGCACCACAACCTCCGTCTCTACAACCAACCTCGAGGCTTCACAAACCGCCAATATGCCTGCCAGCGCTTCGGCGACGACAGCATCGCAGAGTCGGTCTGCCGTCGGACAGGCATCTGATGCGGGCACAGCTTCTTCGGCAAAGAAGAAGAAGAAGAATCGCAATCGCAAACGGCGCAATCGTCGCCAATCGTTTCTTGCGCCTGAGGAACCAGGCCCAATCATTACTGAACTCCCATCGGAGCTAGCCCGGGCGGCTTCGGATCAAATACAAGAGCGTGTTCCGTTCTATAGAGGACGGAATTTGAGTATTTCGAGCTTGGAAAGCGAGGCGCTGTTGGATCACCGGTATGAATGCCAATCCGCTAATGTTACACTTGTAAGAACAATACTGATGATCAAGTTTAAAGAGCCCAACCGATGATGCGCCCCCGACGAGACAGTCGCCTCACTCAGCCATTTCGTCCCGAATCATACAATCGAGTAGGATCGTACTTTTCCGGTTTAGACGGACAAACTGCTGGTCGTCGTCGTTCAGTTGCGAGATATCAGCAGAACCGGCCAGAAAGTGGTGATATTGAAGAAGATCATGACGAGGATCAAAGGCTGGTCACCGACCGCACTCCATTGATTGCTCCTTTTCAAACTGCGAGCCCGGTGCGAGCCGCCTACGGTACCGATATGCGAGGTTCATATTATACTGCGTCAAAGAATCGAAGGTCGTCTCATGATACAGCATCGTCCCACCGTCCGTTATCCTTCAAGAGCCAAAATGCCGAGTACGATGTCAATAATCCACCTTCGGTTCCCGGGAGCCCAAAGACCGGTATTGCGGATATAGGCTACGATGATGCTATGGTTACAGGATTGGAATTCGGTCCTGGTGCTCGTTCACCCACCGGACGACGAGGATCCGTGGATCTGCTGCGCGACACAGTCATCAATATGGAAGGAAGCCGTGAAACCCCAGCAGGCATGAAAGACTCAACTCCGCCTTCACCACATGCATCGCCTCCAGACATGCGTCGCCGGCGGACCATCAATCTACCCGCAGAGGAAGATGTATGCTTTCCGTCGGAATTAGCAGAGGAATTTCGACCTCCGCATGTGGCTGAGTCTGAAACTGCGGAACGAAGACGCCGCAGAAGACGGGAATGGCCAGACCTTGCGGTCTTGGAGGAGTGGAGTCACGAAGAGAAGGAGGAGCGCAGTCTCGAATATCGGGTCAAGAAGATTAGCGAGCCAGTCCTGGTTGGCGGGCGACTACGGCCCCAGTATGTAGGATGGCGAAGAGAAGAGGAGGATTCACCCTATCGGTTCACTTATTTCAACGAAGATTTCCAAAGCACCATTCACGCGCAAACTGTCTCGGAACTTGTTCAGCCGGGAGGCAACTTCCGAGAGCTTTTCATCCCAGAGCCACCAGAGCTGGAGGAAACGTCATCAGATGATGAAGACTTGATTTCTTTGCACGACCCTCCATACTACAGCACCAATAACCATAACGGCAATGGTCAACCCCGGCAAAGTTCCGGTGTTGGTCTGGACTATTCAACCAGCCATGGGTCAGAGTCGCATCTGCGCAACAGCCGCAGGGAAAGTGGCCTCAATTCTGTCCAAGAGACTCACTCAGAATCAAATATGTCAAACTTACAGGATACGCCGCGACAGTCGAAACCAAAACGCTACGGGCCACGGCCTACATGGTGGCTTGATGTTCTATGCCCGACTGACGCGGAAATGCGCGTTATCGCCAAGGCATTTGGTATACATGCCTTGACAGCCGAAGACATCATGATGCAAGAAGCTCGCGAGAAGGTCGAACTTTTCCGAAACTACTACTTTTTAAACTATCGTACATTTGAGCAAGACCCCAACAGCGAAAACTACCTGCAACCGGTCAACATGTACGTCGTGGTTTTCCGGGAAGGCTGTCTGAGCTTTCACTTTTCGCAGACACCTCACCCAGCAAACGTCCGTCGGCGGATCCGACAGCTACGCGACTATTTGATTCTGAGCTCTGATTGGATTTCATATGCATTGATTGACGATATCACCGACGTCTTCGGCCCGCTCATTCAAACCATTGAAAACGAAGTCGACGAGGTCGACGATACCATCATGCAAATGCATGCCGTTGATGAGTCGGGGGCTGGCGATGTTCAGCGGAAAAAGGAAGACGACACGGTTTCTACTGTGTCGATAGCCCCCGGTGAAATGCTTCGGCGAGTGGGCGAGTGCCGCAAGAAAGTGATGGGCATGTATCGCTTGCTCAGCAACAAGGCCGACGTCATCAAGGGCTTTGCGAAACGATGCAATGAGCAGTGGGAAGTGGCGCCCAAGTCGGAGATTGGCTTGTACCTGGGCGATATTCAGGACCATATCATGACCATGACGAGCAACTTGGCTCACTATGAGACGTAAGCTTCCTCTTTTTATTCGAGGGAGAAAAAAGAAAGAAAAAAAAAACTAACATTTCCTTATAGATTGCTCTCTCGGGCGCACTCCAACTATCTAGCTCAAATCAACATCCTCATGAACGAGCGCCAGGAACGAACAGCCGATGTCCTTGGAAAACTGACCGTTTTGGGAACCATCGTTTTGCCCATGAACATCATCTGTGGTATGTGGGGAATGAACGTCAAAGTGCCAGGTCAAGAAATCGATAACCTATACTGGTTCTGGTCAAGTTTGTTTCCCTTTCCTCTTGTTTCTATGAAAATTACTCTACTAACAACGTGAATTATAGTCACTGCCGGACTCGTCGTGTTTGGAGTCGTCTCGTTCTTGGTTGCCAAACGGGTTTACCGAATCGTTTAAAACATATTCGCAACTTTTTCCCCTTTTGGAATATACTGTTCTTTCTCGTCCTATCTATCTACGTACAAGCATTTCTCTGGATACAAACAATCAGTCTCATGTACCCTTTTGTCCATACGTGGAATAGAGTTTTGGCATTTTGTTTGATTTTTTTTGGTCTATATATACAAACTAGTGGGCTCTTTTTTTTGTTTTATTTTCATTAATTTTTTTTTATATAGAGTTGTTTTTTTCTTACCTTGGTTGTGCATTTCGTTTCTCTTGGTTTTGTGGGTTTCGGGAAGTATTCGGGTGTGGGTGGGTGTCGGTCGATTCAGAGAAGGTAAAGCGCAAGCAAGCAAGCGAGTCTGGTTTTATCCGTGTTTCAGATTCAACTGTCGTTATAAATATCAATATATAAACATTTTTAATTAATGGGTCGGAGAATTAGAAGTAGATCATCTTTGATGCCTTGGCTACTGTAGAGCATCAAACATCCGTGTAATACTACATGTAGGTAGAAGTAAATAAAACAATATGTAAACGAATGCTAGCACATGGAATTATTTAGCTAGTCTATTCATTAACTCTTCAGAGCTGAAAGAGTGTATGGAGGTGAAGCAAATCTCAATCCACCCCCATATAACAATCTGGTATGACATGATAGTAGACAAAGGAAAAGGTTTCTCAGTAAAGGTATCGTAACAAAATCTCCCACAACGCAGAGTCTCTGGGTATATGCGAGATGGGGGTCTGACTGGTCCACAGTAACTGTTGTTCGTTAAAAATATAAAGCGCTCTCTTTTCTTCGCCGCGCTCTGAATGCTGTAGCAAAATCGTTAAAGTTCCTTTCCGTACATGCTCCATGCAACGCTAAGGGGTATTCGTTAAAAAACATAAAAAAAAAAAAAAAACAAGATCGAGCCCCGAAAACGAAATGAGAAAGGAAACTTGAAATCAATGACATCAATGGCGTGGTATTTTGTACAGGTAGAATTTCATAACTGGTAAAAGTTGCAAGTGGGCTTGCCACTGCAAGCATTAAAAATTTTCTGTCGGAATCATAATAGTTAGACAAGCTGAACTGATGCTTTGGTGGCGTGGACCGAAGACTGCGCGATATTTGTGTGGTAAGTGCCGTTTTCAGGAATGTCAGGCTGGCTGTCGTCGTCGTTGTTTCCGTCATCGTTCGGCGAAACTTGTATTTTGGCGTTGACTGGTGCGGAACGCATGCTCGACATCAGAGGCAACGAGTACTTGACCTCACCGCGCACAATGAGCTCAAAAGGATGTTGCAATACCCTTTCCCAGCGCGCACTACCGCCTTCCTCAGTCTTGTTGCCAGGTTTAGGCAGGCGAATTTCTCCGACTGAGATAGACTTAGTGCGTCTCCACGGGGATGGATCGAAAATTATGGGAGAATCAAATTTAAACACTCGTCCCAGCAGCATCGACAGAGCATCACCCGAAGGATCATCGGGTTCAGGGATCGGGTCAGTGCCGTGGTCAACATTGCCTGATGGCGCAATCTCAGAAGCCTCAGACAAAGGTGACCGAACCAGTTCAGCCAGTCTAGCACGAAGGTTGCTGCGTTCAACACGGGGAAAGTCTTTCGGATGTGGACCATGGTCGCGCCAAAAACTGTCGCTGCCAACATATCGGCTTTTGGCAAAAATGTCGGCATCCATATTTGCAATGGAGATGGGGAAAATGTTTGGATTGACGGCGCTGATATGCACATCCACAATGATCTCTTGTTGAGATGCAAGCACGTTTGAAAGCTTGGTGACCTCAATTTCCAGAAGAGGTCGAGTAAGTGCAGCGAAGAAAGTTGCCGCTCCGCCAACAAGAATCAGTATCAGAAATGATGCGATAATACAACCTCCATAGCGAGAAAAACAGTTCCTCTGGCGTTCGATGTACTCCATTTGTCGCATGCTAGCGCTGCCTGGGCGACGTCCATTGCGGTTACGAGACAAACGAATCGAGGCCACCAAAGGAGTACGTTCGTCATCAGCACCGTCGGCGTCGAAATCGTCCATGTATTCATCACTCATGCTCTTGGGCCCGCCAAGAGTTCGATAATTTGGATGTGAGCGCGGAGTGGCCCCTCGTCGGGTTTGACGAAAGCCATTGCCAATGTAGTGTCGAGGAGACCGTGGCGGGGGACCTTGCGATGGGAATGGCGAGTCACTGTCAAAGAGAGACGGATAACCACCACCTCGCCCATGACGACCAATGTGATGGTGCCGGGTGGAGTGGGTGTTATTGTCGCCTCTACCGCTGACGCTGCGTTGGTCGACCTCACCCAAATCGCCATCGAGATTAGAGTTGTAATTGTTCGTAAATTTCATGCTCCGCTTGACGGTCACCCCGTTTCCATCTCTCGGTGCAAGTCGAGAACGGGTGGCGAACTGCTCAGCCTGACTGGCCATGGAAGTCGTACTAGGAGTTCTCGAGTGATAGCGGTGGCGGGGTGGGAGCGGCTCTGGCGGGTTGGATTCGTAGACAAACGTCTCGTCGGAATCGGAGACATCGGCATCGTCAATTGCGCTGGCTACTTTGGCCTCGAAGATGTCCGCTTTGGACGATGCCACGCCGGGTACGTTTGTTGGTTTGCGAACAGGTCTTTTCTTCTCTTTCTTAGGGCGAATAGTCTCCACGCTGGGTTTCATCCTTAGTGTACCACCTTGATCATTCCTATTCGAGTTTCCCCGTTCTCCTGCACCGACGCCGAGCGAAACCTGGGGGATTGAGCTCACAGTTTCTGTCTCGACGATCATGTTGTGGACAGAGCCATCGCCAGGCTTTCCTCGGGCGCTGTTCAGAGAGGTGAATGATTTTTGCGGAAGGATGGCGCCGGCTGGTCGAGAGGTAGATGGCTTGCGTGCATCTTCCTTTGACTCCGAGCTCTTATTCCCACCACTGTCACTCCCACTCTCAACAGCTTGTTGGAGCGATTCATATGCTTTGGATCGTGCGGGCTCATCGGCATTGGTCGAATCTGCCTTATCGTTCAAGGGAGTTGAAGGCACGCTGGATGATTCTTGCACAGTTTCCAGGGGAGTGGAGGGACCGGCAACATTTCTGGCGGATGGCCGACGCGCACCAGATCCACCTTCTTCAAAGGAAGTTTTTGTCGGCGACGTTCTTGTATCTTCTGGACTTATAGATGTCCTCTTGCTCGAGGTGTTGGCAGCAACAACCTCCGATGACTCAGAGGTCGTTGCATTATTTCCCGAGAGGGGAATCCTCGTGCCATTTGTAAGTGAGCTACGTCGCCTAGACGTACGCGGCGGTGGCATACTTGCTCGGTCCGGATCGCCAGCATCGAGATTTTGGTCGGCAGAGGCAGTCTGCTGAAGATCTGGTTTGGCGAGTTGCGAAAAGGCTTTTTGAACGGCGGCAGAGGACGGGGCGGAGGTGACACCAGAGCCAGTTCCACTGACGCGGCGGTTAGGGCTAGGACTTGCACTGTGCTTGGTTCGTGAGGAAGTGCGGATTGAGGAGGAAGAGGTGTTGTCCCTCTGTCGGATGGGAGAAGCCTCGCGCGATGAATTCGCCGAGTTGTGTCGGGTACCCGGGGCGGAAAGACTGTCGGGGGTCGATATTCGAGGAACTAGGGACATTGAGGGTGGATTTTGGCGCGGCGCAGCTCGTGTGTCAGGGTCAGAGCCATTCCCGCTGCGGCCGGTATTGGGCTCTGTGGAGGTGGCGGAAGCGCTGGCTCGATTCGACTTTGCCGACGACCTGGGGGTCGGTGTAGATCCGTTGGAGGAAGCCATGGCGAGTCACAGAGGGACAGCGAAAGAGAAGGAGGCATGCGAGTCCGATCACGCGAAGGGGTGGGTGATTATGCGGACCAGGACAAGCAGGGTCAAGAAGAGGTATGGCCGTCCGCACCAGACAGGACAGGAAAATTTGGGGGTGCGCCGACGGCCGAAATGGGCAGTGTGTTTTTTTTTTCTTTCAGTAAGACGGTAAAGGACGAATGAACGATGGCCACATTCTGCGATGGATAGTGGGACCTCTTTCAGCAGTTGTGCGTGGGATTTTTTTTTTTTGCTGACGTTGGGGGTGGTCTCTCTGTAGGGCTGTCTCGGATCGGTGAACGACGGGAGCTTTGCAGAACTTGTCAAGGCAACCTAATCAGGGCCAGGCACGTCACCAGGTCAGTTGCATTGAGGAGTAAGGCATCAATCGAGGCGTGAAGAGGAATAGAAACGCTGGGCTGCGGCTGCGTTGGTCTTGCTGCAGATCTGGGATACGCGGTTCTGATACGACCGAGATGCTGCAGGCTAAGACAATTGGCGTGCAGCTTGCTCGCGTGTAGGGCAGACCGACAGGCGCAACAGTCGTCGGCAGCGAGAAATTCAAGACTGGAGCGGCGACAAAGGAGACGAGGCCACGCGTTTGGTCGTTGATGGGTTGCTGATGGTCGGGGGACTTGACAGGCGGAGGAGTGGTTGTTGGGTGTGGAAGAGGAAGAAGAAGAACAGGAAGGAACCAGGAAGGACTGACTGATTGCGTTCGGCAGTCGAGACCCGCGGAGTGGATTTTTGGGGAAGTGTGCGGAAGGCGCTGGGCGAGTGGACCCGGCCGGGCGGTGTGTGACTGGGCGCTCCCCGTTTTGTTTGTTGGCAGTCCAGAACAGGCGAGGGTGATGCGTTGTGTGTGGTGTGTGTTGGGCATTGGGTCTCAACAGGAACAGTCAGACTATTAGTCTAGTCAGTGCCTCAGTCAGCGGTAAAGGCTCTTGGGAACAGGGAAGAGGCCGAGGTCTGGCCATCGGGGAAAATAAACGCCAATAGCAGCGCCCCACGTCAAGCAGCCCGCTGACTAAGTCCAACGGCGTCACTAACGTTAATTACACAAAAGCAACAAACACCGCCAGACAATCAGCAGCGTCGCTGCCAGTCCTGGGTAATGTAATATTGGTATTGTGCACGCACGCCCTTTGAGGCAGGAAAAATTTCCCCGAAAAGGGCTGTTCTGGACTCGTACCGGTCTTTGTTGGTTGATCCGTATCGGGCAATACGGGGCTGGTAATTTACGGTCCCGAGAAACCGGGAGAAAACTGGGAGACACTGTGCCGGGGCAACCGTCACATACGGCAAAGACTGTAACGGTACGGGAAGTCGGCACCCATCACACTCAGTCTGTGTTACGGTACATTCATTACGTACGTGACGACCCTTTCCGTACCACCGAGCCGAGAAAGATGACCTCATTCGGTTGCCCTTTGTGTTGCACTCGGACTTGTTTTGTTACATAATAATCTTGTCGCTGATTATGTTTATTTATTATTCAAAAAGTATCATCACCAGTATTTTCCCTGATTTTTAAAGGCAAATACATGACACTGGTTTTACGTCAGTCTTCGTGGTCGACTTGGCTCCGAGCCTCGCAAGCCTCTGACGGAAGATGTACGACTAACCGTCGCCTATCGTGATCGGCATATCGGATAAGACCCCATATAACAACGGCTATTACTAAGCTTGTATGCCTAACATAGTAATCACTCTCGACCTAGACAACTGAAACCAAGAATCTGGAATCCAGAATCTGGAATCTGGAATCTGGAATCTGGAATCTGGAAATGAGGGGTGCTAGAGTGTTATTAATTTTTTTTTCTCGGCCGATTTACCAAGTTTTGGGCTCTTTGACTTCGGAGGCTGCCGATCTGGGCCAGGTCTAGCCTTTTCCCCCACGATTCCCGACGAAGGGGCCTGAGACAGTGGACGAGTCATAAAGAGTGCAATTCATATACATAGTACAATAGATGAAAGTATAACTCATTTCTCGGATAGCAATAATACTGTGCTGCTATATAGTCAATGCGCATTGAATAAAGGTTTAAAACGTCCGATTAACTTTGGTGAGGAGAGCCGTGGAGAGGTAGAATACGAGTGGCTTTTTACACTGCTGGCATAACACTGTATACTGTGCAAGGAGCGCAAAAATGTCCGAAGACCTGCCCTCTGATAGTCCCCTCTTTGTCGTCGCTGAGAAATCCGTACGGATCGGGTATCTGTTTCGGCCGCCGAGTCGGACGTTTCAGGAAGACAAGAGAAATCGGAGAGTCCGGTCCGGACTGTTTTGCTTCAGATATGCTTTTCCTACTCTATAATTAGATGTGTAAATTCTCCGAACTATAGACTCTTTTTTTTCAAAATTCAACCATTGTACTAGACGCGACATTAGGAAATCATCAATTACATGTACTATACTAAACTAAAAATCAAGAATCCTCCCTCAGAAATACACATCATTCGTTACACGCTCGTCGTTCCTCATTAATTCATGATATCTCTCCGTCGTACAATAACTAAAGAATCAAAATCGAGAGTAAAAGGAAATAAAACAGCGCAGTAAAATCAAAATACAGTCAAAGAATCACCAGGCTTTGCTCGTCGAACGTGAATGAGACTTGCCGTTCATGAAAGCGTCGTGCAAGAACTGATCCATAGTATCGGCAAGAGGATCATCGCCCTTTTCGGGAAGCTTCCGTCCTTGTGCATCGAACCGATCAGGCAGGTCAATCGTCGATTCCGAGTCCGAGTCTCGTGGAAGATCTGCAGCAGGTCGTCCTGGCCTTTGATTGCGAGTAGAAGTATTGTTCGTGCCCGTAGTGTGGTGATGTGGAACTGAAGAACGCCGGGATCGGTGGCCATGAGAATGCTGATTGCGGTCCAGCCCATCAATTGTCGAGTCACTATCGTCCGTCTCATATCCCTTTTCGCCAACATAATCTCTTCTTATCTGCGGCTCCGCAATTGACCTTTCTCGTTCGTTCAAATTAAAAGAAACTGACTTTGTCGAGTTCCCCAAAGGTTCATTTGGCAGATAAGACGTAGAATCCTGTCCCATTACACCTGAAAACTTGGTCAGCAACATGTCAAGTCAACATAACGCTTAATCAAAACACATCGAACCCACCATCTGGTCTGTGATGCGCGTCAAGAAAAGGGGCACTCACATTTTCATCAGCCCGGCGAGGCTGCGGTGCATATGGTTCGCTGGTAGGAGGCGGCCCTGGAGGAGGGGGGTAGCCTTGTGACTGGGGGGGCGGCATTGCTCCAGGGGGTGGTGCATATTCCGCTGGAGGGTAAGGCAAGTTTCCTGGGTTGGACGTTGCTCCTGGAGGTGGTGGGAAACTATTTGTGTATGGGTAATAGTTGTCACCCCCAGGTGCTGGTCCTGCCGGCGGAGGAGATGGCATGTAGGGAGCTGGGTCATATGGCTCTTCATAAGAGTCATGATCTCTGTCACTATCATGTCCTATGCAGATTGTCAGTCACCTTTTTTTTCTCTTATATCAGACATAATGTTTACTTACGGCTTCGTCTCCGATGCTCCTTATCCTTACGATCCTTCTTTCCAGAGATCTTGTTTGCTGCATAACCCAGACCAGCGGCTGCTAGACCAGCCTCTGCAAAATCGCGGATACGACTGCCACTCCGCTCCCTTCTCTCACGACGACGGTGTCGCCGACGATGGCTTCGGTCCGAGTCAGACTCAGAGGGGCTAAATCCGCGGCTTTGGCTGCGATGGCGTGAGTCTACAGCACCGGCCGGGACAACTGCATCGGGATGATATCCTTGCGGGCTGGCTGGACGACCATAGTAGTCTGCTGCTGGGATGTTGCCGTAGAGAGGATCCTGGCCATACTCGATGAGACCAGTCGACTCTTTTCCAGGGTCTGGGAATTTGGCACTTCTGCTGCGGCTTACTGAACGGGAACGCGCTCGACTTCCCGTTTCTCCTTCTTTCTTAGCCTTTCTGTTTTCGTAGAGACCGGCGACAGCGGCGCTTCCCAAGCCAGCAGCAACAATTGGCAAACCTTGTCTGATACGGCTTCTTGACCTGCTTTCTCCCTTGCGTGAACGTGATCGACTGCGGACTTTCTCGATTATACCTGCAGCAGCCGCACCTGCGACACCTGCGGCTGCAATGTGCTGGTTGCGGTTCTTTGAAGGGGCACGCGCATCGTCGCCGCGAGAGGGCGAGTCACGACGATGGCGCGAGCGGCTTCGTCTATCTCTGTTGCTCTGCGACTTCTTCCGAGCCACAGCGACGGCACCAGCAATTGCTGCAGCACCGAGACCAATGCCGGCCAATGTCTTGGCTCTCGAATGTGATGACGAACGGCTGCGGCTGCGGTGTCTGGATCGATGACGACGGTGGTGAGTATGACGCGAGCTCCTATCATCATCTACAGATGAAGAGCGGTGTCGGCTCTTGCTGCGATAGTGTTCGATGGCATTAGCTGCGACGGCGCCTAATGCCGCAGCACCAACATCTTGGCCAACGCGACCTGCTTTACCTGAAACTTGGCGACCCTGACTCTTGCTGCGATGCCGCATGAGCTCCATTGCACCGACTCCTAAAATGGCACCTTCCGCAAGGTGACGCTTGTGGTGGTGAGGCTCGTCATCGTATTCGCGAGTTTCTTTGCGTATGTAAACCATGCTGTCGTCGCTGCTATATTCGCGGTCACGGTCTCGGTCTCGGTGCCTTCGGGTGCTGACTTGTGAGACGGAATCATGAGGGCTGATCTCGCGTCTTAGGCGATGATCACGGTCGTCGTCGTATTCGCGAACACGTCTTTGATAATAGTACTCTACATCCCGAGGATCCCGGTCGGTCTCGGATCGGTGAACTACCTGATAGTCAGGCTCATGGATTGTTCGGGCTGGCGAGATATCAGCGCTCATTCAACGTATAACTCAGATATACAACTTACGTTCGTAGTCACGTTCTGTGCGATATTCGCGGCGCACTTCATAGTCAGACTCGTACGGCTCGGTCCTGCGTCGAATTACAAGCTCCCGATCACCAGTGCCCGAGTCATCACGGCGGAAAAAATCTCGTTCGCGCTCACGGTCTCGGCTGTCTTCGGAAGAAACGACGTAGCGCTTTACAGTATAACCGCGATGCTCAGAGGGTCGTGAATAGTCATCCCACTCACGCTCTCTTTCTCTGTACGAATAAGACATTATAAGATAAATGTCTGGCTCAGAGCCAAACAAGTAATGGCGAAGTAATTGCACCAGTCAAGGCTGAAGCCTGATATGATTGTTGTAATCCGGCTGCGTATAGTCTTGTTTGGTTGCTGTTGTTTATGGTCTCTTCTGCGGGTAACGGGAGCAAGATAGAGATAGAAAAGATGGCAACAAATAGTGACGAGATGATGGGGCCTGATAAGAAAGAAAAATATTCGCGGATGGAGGGGCAAACACAGATGCCTATGCTGCCGTTGCCCGAGAAGTGGACCGCGTGAAGGCGGGGTTGGTCCGATGGGCTGCTAAACAGGGGCCTAATGCACCCAGCCACCCACTCGCTTGTTGGGAAAAGGGCAGACTGCAGAGCTTTCTAGAAGAAGTGGGCCGAGAGCGATGATTGCTAATGATAATGAGTCTTCTGCTGCAGGTCGGAGGTAGCGAGAATCAGGATCTGCGATGGCGAAAAAAAGAGTCGCTGAGGAAGGTGCAAGCAGGCCTGAGAAAGCACGTGAGATCACGGGAGTTTCTGATCAGCCTCAGCCAGAAAACGAGAAGGGGCCCGATGACGTCGTATAGTCGAGCTAAGCCCAAGCAAGCCAAGCCTGTTTCCGTGTCTCTTGTTCCTTCTGTTTTCCTTCACACGCCGATGTTGATATCGATGTCAAGATACTCTTTTCACTTGGCCTTTTCCTGGTCGACCTCCTGAACGCGGCCTGCAACCCCTTAAGTATGTCCAATGCAGGCACTCATTACTATTAGCCGCCCACGCGGCGGCATCGTGCATGTCGCAGGCGAAATGCTTCGGGCGCCGGCGCCCAGCGAATACGACTCAGCCTCACGAAATTGTATGCAGGACTTGCCACGCCCCAATCAGACGCCAACCATTGGCACTTGGCGGCTCGGTGCCTCACCGACAAGGAGTCCCAATACTGAGCGCTGTCTACTAGGTAGTGACCCGAAACGGAGCCCGGAAGAACGGTGAAATTGGAAACGCTCGGCTCCTTCAGCCCACTTCCGAATAATTGGGTTCGCCCCATCGTGTCTTTCCCAGGCCAAGGCAGACTCGAGTCACTTCGACAAGCGGTCAGACCTGTCATAGGGCTGTTTGTCAGCGGGTGATTCTTCCTATTTGATAGTGATATTTCTTATTGAGCAGCACAACGTCGGATTTGGCTTTCGTGGAATGTCAGGCCTCACCCATGGAATGGAGCCGCACCCCGCACGGAGTTGCCCGGCGCCTCTACCATGGATCCTGACGGTCTGGTTACACTCGTATTCCCTGCATAATATATATATGGCTGCAAGTTGTTCATTTGGCGATAGCTTGTGAGTCACAGCAGTTCACAAAATAAGATGCCAGTGAATAGTTCTACTAGTCAGTGCAACGCGATCCATGAGCGATGACGTATTTATCTTGTTGACTGCAGCTTCTCCACCTATGACATCGTCCAACCAACACAACCACAGCCTTAAATACACTGCACACCTCGATAGATATGCATAATACGATGTGTACTGTGGAATTTATTTAAAAATTTATATCTTCTCTACCAATGGGGCTACATTCAATGATCCTTGCACAAGATAAAAAAGAATTGGACAATATTCAAGTGCTAACTAATGACAACCTTCCAAGTGCCCAATACATGTAAAAATAGGAGTTGAAAAATCACCCATGAACCAAAGGCAAAGCCACAACAAAAGCCATTCATCGATTTGACCGACCCGCCTGGCCATAGATCCATGAGTAGCGGAACTTCTCGACATTTGAATAGAAGTTGGTGGTCGACAACTCAGTTTGGGCTCTGGTCATGCGTGAGGGTTTGGTGCGCGGCTCCTTTAGGGCCTCCCTCTCATTCGGAGCAAGTCTCGCATTGTCATCTATACCCCAGTACTGTTTACACCAATTCTGTCGATCAAGCCACACACCTATAATTACCTCGTTAGCGGTTGCTCCTCCCAAATCCGGTATATGAGAGAACCCTGGCTTCCCGAAGTGAAGCCATAGTAAATCATCACCGGCCGGTAGATCCGCTTGCTCTTCGATTAAATTATACACTTCCCCCATCGTCATATTGCTTGGAAATCGATCAAAAGTGACGGGCATCCCAAAGTATCGCTTCCTCGACTTGTAAAAGATATTTGTTAACACAGACGCTGGAGCCAAATTCTGAAACCGCATTCGCCGCCATGACGCCTCTGGTCTGAGAAATGCCTCTGGGTTACTCCGTTTCATGGGAATATAAGAAACGTATTCTCTAGGCCTAGGCAACCTCTGATAGTTGCTGCCCCATGTAAACCACTCGGGAAAGACTTCCATCAAAAAGGGATTAAAAACATGTGCGCCCTTCTTCTGATTGTCGGGGAGGGGTCGAAACTGAAAACCGAGTGTCTCTTGCATTGGCCGCGATCGATCAATGAGACTCTTCCAATAATAGGAAACAAATTGGGAAAAAAAGAGGTCACGCATAGGGAGATGAAGAAGGATCATTTCCAAAATCTCAGGAACCCGCAACGCCCTATGCTCAGTTACTTGCTGTATCCTGGACCCAGCTGGGGTTTGGGTCGATATTATTTTTTCCGTTTCAGAGGGCATTTTGACCAGGCAAGTGTAGTGATGAATTGAAGAAATTCAAGAAGTTGGTTTCTTGTGACAGCAGGGAGGGAAGAAGAGTGTTCTTGAAGACATCTGGGAAGCGTTTGTGGCCTATAAAATACCTTTAAATAGCAGTATAAAAGGGCCAAAAGGATATTAAGGCAGTAAATTTCCAGAATAAATTTTGTGAAACGCGTTATCAACTATACTTGTTACAAGTTCGCCGGTACATTAAGACCCTAAAACAAAGAACTTTTTAAGACATCTATAATAATTGTACAAAATATCCGCATAATTAAGTAAAAAATGTGTAGCTTTTCGAAAAATGTTGACAAATAAGGTGATTTGACTTGGGAAACCCTCGAAAGACTGGTTTGAATTGACCGGATTGGTCGAGTATAGGTTTGTGGGTGGTGTACTTGATAACTCCGCTTTCTTTATTCGCGTCTACGTGATCAACAATTGGTCTGATCCAAGGAGTCGAAATTGATGGCTTGAAGAAATCTTGAAATAAAATACAGTGGCAAACCATGAAAGACTGGCCAATATGCCAATGGCGTTTTGGTTGGCGGCTCAAATGTTAGTATCAATGGATGCTGAGTTTCGAAAAATGTCGACAAGTCGGGGGATCTTGCCTAGGAAGTAACAACTTGCTTGACAAATTGACTGGATTGGCTGGCATGAAGGTTGAATGCAGGGTTTGTATCAAGGTCGCCTAATAAATCTATTCTCTCTATTCCCGTCACATAACCGACGATTGGCCTGGTGCATATATCAATATGTCAACAGTCAATGCACAGCAGCTGACTGAGCAAGAGTATTTGAAGGAAAGGCATAATTTGAGTCGAGTGGTGATTACGGTTTAAGTAATTTATGGCGAGTCAGCCTCTTTGGATCGTATCCAGAAATTAAGTGTGGTCAAGTTTCGGAATTTATTTTTTATGTATCAATTCCTTCCTCTCTGCCTTTGCCTCGTTCTTTTGCAAGGTCAAAGTCGAGGAATACATGTGTTTTGTTTCATCGTGCCATAACGTAAAATGCATGACGAAAATAAGCATAACACCCCCAGGCCAAGACGTGACATAAGAAATATATCTTGTAATCGGGAAAACGAAACACCAACACCCTCTTTGCTTCCTGCGTTCCTTAAATTTGAGCGTTTAGAACACAAGAGCGGCACCCTTGGTCTTCTTGTCACCACTGTTGAAATAAATCCGTTAGCCACAGAACAAAAATTTTTCAGCAAAAATACAAAACGTACCCAAGTTCGAAGTGCTTGCAGCGCTTCAGAGCCAGCTGGGCCTTGGTCTTGCACTGAGTGCACTCAAGACGAAGCACAACCTTCTTGGTCGTCTTGGCCTTCTTGTGGAAGACGGGCTTTGTCTGACCACCATAACCGCTCTGCTTTCGGTCGTAACGACGCTTACCCTGGGCGAAGAGGGAGGCCTATAATATCGTCGTCAATATCCTGTCCACCGGAACACAGTGGATGGTGTCTGACCTTGCCAGCCTTGTACTGGGTGACCTTGTGCTGGGTGTGCTTCTTGCATTCCTTGCCCTTGCAATACGTCCGGCGGGTTTTGGGAACGTTGACCTGAATGGATAGAACCGTCAGCAATTGCGCTGTAACTTGTTGACGCTAAAATGACGAGCCATCTCGCTTCACGAATTCGACAAATCATTAAAAAAATCAGTCGCTTAGTTCCGTGCCCATCCAGTTGCAAAAATTGTCGAGATTGTCAAAAAACGTCGAATCCCCGACGAAAAGGAAAGTGTTGTGCGGTGCGGAACTGAAACGGAGAGCTTGACGCCGGTCTGAAATTCGCCCACATTGAAGCCCTACATAACTTCCAAATGCGCAAAATATTTCTGGATGAAGCTTGGAAGTAGGCAATTCAGGCTGGGTTGTTTTCCAATCGTCACCGAGTCAAGTTGAAGTCGCTGCAATATTTTCGAGCGTCGAATTTGTCGTCGCAAGTCGCAGGCGCAGATCGCACATCGTGGTTTCCTCCTCCATCAAACAACATAAAATAAAACAATCAAAAAGAACAATATTTCTTACCATTTTGACGGTATTTGCCGGGGTACAACTTCGTGCTGGTCGTGGAGGTTGTCGACTTGGTCGTGCGGTGGTTGAATCGACAATTGTGTGTCTTCGGAGGGGGCTTATGCCCTACCCGAAAACGAGCTAGCCTCGATCAGGTGAACCTTCCGTCACGTGATAATTTGCGCCAAGACTTTCCCGTCCGGCGATATAATTGGTCCTCGCTGTGCAATATCGTGATGATTCATGATTACTCAAAAAGACCACAGTTGATCTCGCCATTTCTAGTCTAGCTAATACGAGGACTATTGATGTCATTTGGGGCTATGGATTGGGTTCAATCATGGCCTTTCCCAATCACGACCGTCTCTCCGCCGCCATACCATAACCGACCCCTTCGAAAGTCCAATCCCTTTTCTTGTCCCACGGTCCATTCGCCGCCGGTTGGAATACCAGAACTCGTGGGCCAGTATTGGGCCTCTAGTCTGACATTGATGCTTTCGATTTTGTCGATCACGCGCTTCACCTTGTCACTGTCAAACGTTCCTGCTCCATCCTGAAACCCGTTTTGGTTAATGAAGCGCCCTATCGTGAGATGCGCGGATGGCACTGCGTATCTCGAGGCCGGAGTCACTCCAGCAGCTTTGGCTTGGTCAAAGACATCCCGGCGGAGATGATGGTAGGTGAACTTGTCGTCTTCTGCCGTTCTGCTTTCTCCTTCCCCTGCAGCGGGCACGAAGCTGAGGGCCATGGCGGCCGCGTCGTAGCTCACCATTGGCTTGATGAGACGGGGTCGGTACTGAAGCGTGAGATTGGCAATCTTCTCTGCTGCCCCGTCTTTGAGTAAGGTGGAGACCAGCTTGTTCATCTCGGTTTCTGTGGTGGAGTGCACGAGTTCCAGCACAGTGATATGCAGGTTCTCTTGCGGCATGAACCACATGTCTATAGTATATTTATGAGCTTTATTATCCGTAGATCGGCTTCCTTTAACTTACCTGGAGCAATCTCTCGTATCTCTTGTTGGATGTCATAGATCATCTTCCGAATATGGCCAGGGGGTCGACCCCAGAAAACAAGACAGAACCTCTCGTCAATAAACGCAGGATCCCTATTTGGGCCATCCAATTTTGCGAGGATTGGATCCAGAAGCCAGCCATCAAAGCTTGGATCTAGAATCTTGGTCTTTTGGTTTCCGTTTCTGGTGGTGCGGTGCGCCGAGTACCGTTCTTGGATTTGAAGCTACAAGCAGCAAAGAATTCGCACCTATTATTTAGCCATGGATTGTAATATTCGTTCAGGTTATAAGGGAACCGACTGGATCGTTGTTTGCTGCTTCTATCAAAGGCTGGTGGGGGTTATCGCTATCTGACACAGGCGTGGCTGTTCCAGATAAATCCTCAAAAACCACAGCTGCCATGGATGATCAAGGGCTCTTCTGTGCAGTATAACTGAGAAATTGAACGAGTAAATCAATAAACAAAATTATTGGCTGTAACGAGCAAACGAACAAGGTGCCGGTACGTAGGCAGTAACCAGTAAAGTAGGCTGCCAGCGGAGAGTCATAGACCCCACTTCTCCGTTCCGCCTGCCCTGCCTGCTGAAGCATTCAAAAGGAACCTTCACTACTGTTCTCACTGCCACTGCTTCTCTCATCCGTACCACTTACTGTTCCTCAAGAGCTCCTGCTACACATCCACGTCGGATTTCAGCCTTCTGCACACCGCCACAATGCTCATCAAGTAAGAACTCCCTTATCCGATGCGGCGAGGGCTGCGGGGAAGAAATCAGCCGGATGGCATCATCTCCAGGATACCTGCTAACAGATATGTCTTCGCTTGCAGAGTGCGCACTCTTACCGGAAAGGAGATCGAGCTCGATATTGAATCAGACTACAAGGTACGACATATCTTTTGAGAAAAAACAAGAACACAAATATCCCGTTTCGAAGAACGAGCGAAGCATGTGAGAAGCAAGTGGCTGATAAAAGGCGCGATAAACAGGTCTCTAGAATAAAGGAACGTGTCGAAGAGAAGGAGGGCATTCCCCCTGTCCAACAACGTCTCATTTTCGGCGGAAAACAAATGTACGTGTTGTGATCTTTTTCTTTCAAGTTGATATACTGACTTGGAGATGTTCGAATAGGGCGGATGACAAGACTGCTGCTGAATACAGTCTCGAGGGAGGCGCGACGTTACACTTGGTTCTAGCTCTTCGTGGAGGTCTTTTGCAATAGCTCGGGGGTTGGTCTTCGTCTTTGAAAACTTAAAGAGTCGCTTGAACAAGAAATACCCTTTCCCTGCCTGCATATTCATGATGCCGTGGATTTTGACCTCAATATCTCACCGGCGCCATGTCATCGCTGCAATATGACTCATGAATTTTTGTGAACTTTGTACTAGAACTAAATGCATTATGACTAAAATTTCTTGATATGCAAATCTACCCTTGAACGCCACTATAAACACAGCATGCCCTTCTATTATACAACTCGATCCAAAAATGCAATTCGAAAACAGATGGCTGTGCCAAGCCACTGATTCAAACAAATACAAGCCCGCTGAAATCCATATATAACCCAGATATAATATACTCACCTTGTCATAGGCAGTATTATGTAGAAGCGAAGAGAATGGTATCACCGTACACCTCGCCAAAATGCATCGCTTGAAATGCAAAGAGTGCTCAATATTGACTTGGGCTTGAGAAAATAAGTGTTGTAGTAGTGTAGTTTATTGCCTTCTTCTCTTTGGCTCCATGAACATTTTTGGATCACTCGAGATAGGACGTTTTCTCATGGGTGCTGGTGGCTGACCAGCCGAAGATGTACCGGTTGGTGCACGAACACCCCCGGATGGAGGGACCCCAGTAGGTCGTTTGGGTGTCAGAATAGTACGAGAACCAGGAGTTGGTTGAGTTTTTGATGGCGAGGTTGCCAGCCGAGAAGCCGACTGTGCCATCTGTGGACGGTTCAAGGATCTAGGAGACACGGCTGTTCTAGAATTTGTGCTCGGAACGCCAGCAGGGGTCGGACGCTTGGGAGCAGCGACTGGCAATGGCTGCTTGTGCTCATCGACAAGCCACTGCGGAACGTTCCTTATTTGCGAGGCTCCGCTATTGAGTCGGTGCGTTGGGACAGCCAGCGCTTTGTTCCGTTTGTTCCCAAAAATGCCTGTTTTCTTTGGTTCACTCCGAGTCTGATAATTTCTCCATCCCCGTCGCGCCTGAGGCAGGAAATTGCTATCTTTCACATGGATGGTAGCCTTTTCGGAGTTGATCTTATCAACCGCCTTCTTTAATAGCAGACTGTCTTCATCGACCTCGCGCTGCACTTGCTGGACCAAATCGTTGTAAACGTCATACCAAGAGGCCGGTTCCTTCGGTAACTCGTATTGCTGCCATCGCGGTATGTCACGTTTGATAAAGCCCATCCAGAGTTCTCGGTCTTCTTCCGTAATGTGAGGCGAATTCTTTTCGATTTCTCGCTATTTAAATTTCTAATCAGTATAAAAGAAACATATATAAAAGGCATATATACTACTTACCAGTTGTGCCGGACTTTCAACCTTGAGGAGGATGGGCCTTGCCATCGAGTACGGCATATTTCCGACGTCCCTGAGACCTTTACAAGTCAGTAACAGCCCCAAAATATTTATAAATCGGTGAATATTGATTTCCAAAAGCATACTTCTAACAAACTGTATCGCAACACGTGTGCTTATCGCACGCAAGGATAGGGCCGGCATGATGGAGGTCTTTGCGGAGAAATCATGTACTCTCGAGGCGAACAGGTCAAGATGGTGCAGTAAGCAAACAGAGATAACAAAGCGGCAGTAGTTGAAACATGGGAGAAACTTCCGGAGAGTGTGGTGTGGTGTGGCCAACGACAAGGCTGTAGTAGGAGGTTGAGTATAGATTACTTTGTTTGTCCATCGGATGATGACGATAACTGCGCCAAGACGGTGAATGGCGGACTCCTGAGAGCGGGGCTTCACGTGCTGATAAGGGCGTTCGTTGACTGATAAGGATTTGTATACAACATTTCTATTTATATTCACCCTACATAATGTCCTGCTAAAACTTGTAATTATTGGTCAAAAAATTGGGGGTATGATTGGTTATTTTAAGCTATGAGTAAGTGGTCCCAACGCTGCCCAGGAGCAACATTAGTGCACCTGTCACTGGTCAACTAGCCTATGTAAATATATATTTATCAATTGATGTAAGCTGTTAGCATGGCACATGTATAATTCAAATGTTACATGAGGTCAACCGACACATGGATGATGAACGACATCTGCACATGTGGAGATTTCAATTTCTTCTTAACTGTTCTTCTGACAAATTTAATCCTATAAATATATTGAAAATGCTAATATATATAAAAAACACGAAATATCGTCACAAACAAACATGAACACGAACCCATACAAGTTCATTCCAAGCCAAGGATTGCTCGCATAACATGCAACAACTTATCCTGACAAGCTTGCTCACTCTCCAAAACCTTAGGCGCCCTCCATGCAACGAAACGATCTGGCCGGACCAGCACCGCGCCTGATTCTTCCACTCCGCGGACTCTCGCCCAGTCATGATAAACGTCCTCCCATTCTTGCCGGAAGCCAATGACGTGGACATTAACCTTCACATTCAGTGTTCCCAAGACCTTGGCGGCAGCCTGTTGCCATAACTCACCCCCGATTCCTGTGAACAGCGAGAACGCACCGTGGCCAGCGAGATCTTGTGTCGAGATAGCAGTTACTGGGATGCTCTTGTTCAGCCAGGCATGTGGCAGCCTGCTCCCAGGATAGGTATTGGGTACATAATCCAAAACTTCATCTTTGACATTAGAAACGTATGGAGCTGTTTCATCAGCCTCGTAAATTGCAGTGCTGGTATATTGTTGGCCCATCTCGATGCCCAAGCCGTGAAACTCTTGAGCGCTCTGTGCGATTCCCTTTTGGAATGCTTTTCTGCGCGCAGCGCCTTTTGGTGTTGCGCTTTTGAATTCGTCTAGAATGGCCACGCGCTCTTCAAGAGTCTGAGCTGTTTGCCCAATCGATTCAAGGATCTCAAAGTGCGATCGATATGACTGGTTTGAACGGGTGATAATTCCTAGGCCGACCGGTTGTCGTTCCGGAGTATACGTTGACAGGAGCGACGGAGCTGCGATTCCCTTTTCGACAAATGCTATTTTCCAGGCCAGATTGTACGCATCTTGAATGCACGTGTTGGACCCCAGACCGTTGAATGGTGGGTGTCTGTGGACAGCATCGCCGAGACAAAACACGTTTCCCCGAGAATACTCTTCAGCAACGGTTTCGTTGATGAACCACTTGGACACACTCAAGATTTCGGCCGGGGTCTCGTCCCCGATCAACTCTTTTACCCGTTTCAAGTAGTCTTCGTTACTGGGCTGGATATCAGGATCAGTGCCCGGCGTCGGGAAGACAATGAACATCCATTCATTCCATGGCTTTACCATGCGCACAATGCCCCACCATCCGAAATCAGGATGGTCACGATCGGGCTGGAGGACATAATGCAGATTTCCCTTTCGGTATTGCACCAGATGCGAAAGATCGGTCTTGACGAGAATATTGATCGCTAGACCTTGGCCCGGTTTGGCGTACAAGGGAAGGTCAAGCTGTTTGACTATGCGAGAACGAGCACCGTCAGCGCCAAAGAGATATTTGGTCCGGATTTGGTATTCAACATTTGACAAGGTGTCTTGAGCCGTGACAATGAATTTCCCAGTCACCGAGTCTTCGTCAAAGCGGAGAAACTTGGTGTTGAAACGGGTTATGAAGCCGTTGTGAGTAGCATAGCGGACAAGGATGGGCTCAAGAAGAGTCTGAGGAATATCTACCGGGGAACAAGGGCTGGCTTTGACGTAGTCTCCCTTTTTTTATTGTAAGCATCGTGTTTTGGGACTCATTGAAAGATGACTTACCTTTCGAACAGGATCATTTCCCCATGAATAGACCCTCGCATACTCTTCACCAGCCATACTGTGACACCAACGGGTATGTAGCATATGTGACTCGCCGTCCGAAGATATATCCTTAAGCTCTTGTTCAAGACCAATATCGCGGAGACACTCTGTAGAATGTCAGAATGTGTGAGAAACACAGAAAGTCTTGGGACTAACCAATGGCCGCCATGTTAGTGATATGAGCACGGGGTGTATCTGCCGTACCCGAGGCAGCACTGATCATAATGCCCTTGAATCCTAAACCCCTTTATTAACTTTGGCATGCAATGAAAAAAAAGGGTGGATATAGATACCATGGAAGGCTAGGAAGCAAGCCAGACTGGCTCCAGCCGGCCCTGCGCCGACAATAAGAAACTCGGTCTCGACAATTCTCTCTGCTTGGCCATTATCGCCCGTCGAAGCCATGATTTCAATGTTCTTGCAAGTACGAGAGGACAGCGTCTGGTGCAGATGAAGATTTGAGGTAGAGGGGGCAGCGTACAGAAGCATATATATAAACAACCCGCCGAACCTAACCACGGATTTAGATATGGCCAAGAGAAGCACTAATTAGTTGACGAACACGCCCGTCGTATCACCTTTTAAGCATGCGTATGATACGTAACATGTATGAATTTCGTTTAGTTAACTGCTTGGCCGCCCCGGAGGTTTTCCGATGTGAAGGATCATCTCATCTCACATGCATGTTTTACTAGTATCAGTAGATCACTCCACTTGCAAGCCTACCAAAACAATAGTACTTTCCCTAAGCAGTAGTAAGGGCGACACCTTTCTGTCCAATGGATCAACGGAATTTAGAGAACCATACCATATCAGGCTAGGATATGTGGAATTAAGCTCGAGAACCTGAGCGACTAACGGGGTATATAATGTGTAAGATCTTGGTAATGCTTCATAATCCGCATCCAACCATAAAGTTCTGCAGAGATCCTCGGGTTTGAAGCGCAAGGACCGTTGAATTTTAAATTTCGAATTGCCGGCGGATAACTAATACATATATCCACGTTGACGCGTATATCCGTGATGCCAGTTATCCCTATATCCGTCTTTCAAAATAAAAGACTGGGGTAGATCGGAAATACTCCGCAATATGATGTGGGGTAAGTTCGAGGCTTTTTGTTATATTTCCGATAAAATGTTCATTGCAATGTTTCCGCAATTCTAATGTCGAGCCTTGTTAAGATATCTAAGAGAATGGCAAAATCGCTTCTTGCTCGGGTTATTGATGGCGAAGTTCCGTTTTCGTCCTCACGGAGGATTGCGAGGAGACCTGCACCAACGAAATGGATTTTCTCAACCTGCAAAAAGGCCTGTCAGTAGAATTCAGAAGTGAAAACAAGCATTCAAGGTGCATGAATACATACACAAGGGTGTCTATTCATCTGTAGTGCCCAGAATGGAGCGCTACGCAGAACTCGAAGCATATCTCGGGCTACCTCGGTCTTTCGCAAAACCAATATGCGCGATTCAGATTTGGACTGGGGCTCTGTTTGCATCGCCGATATCCTTTGCAGAAGAACCATGCGAAGAAACTGAAATGTTACGTGAATATTTACTCGTTGAATCGTTGCCATTTTGTTTTCATCGATTTCGTCCATTTGAAGGTAACGAGGCGGGTTGTCAAGGCAGGTAACGAAGCGAACATATAACATATCAAGCGTTGCTGAGTTTTCACTTGAAAGTGGAGACAGCGTTAACTGCATGATGCGCGAATGTTCTTGCATCATTCTGATCTCGAGCAGAATGTCTGACGCAGCTTGCCATAGTTTGATGTTGGCATTGAATCCTGTCACGAAGTCTGCCTGAGAACTGCCTATAACTGATGATATACTTAGCTCAATGTCGGTAATATCCCCAATAGGACATAGCACTGTAATCCCCGTTTCAAATGAAAGCGTGTGTATAATGACCGGGTGCGTTCTCAGAATAGCGGTCGACTTGTCTTCTATGAACATCAACCAGAATACCCTTCTGCGTAACTCAGCTTCAAGTGGGTGTAATGACTGGTATGAAGATTCATCGTTCATCTGCATCGCTTGTGCAAGACATGTGGCTTCGGCAAAGATACGTCGAGCGTTGTCAGGCCTTTCCGCTTCGTGGTAGCAATTGTAATGGCAGTATCGGATAACCACCGAAGCGGCATTTGGATTTTCTAGGTCTGCTTCCACGTAGCTGTCCAAGCAACTTCTCGAGGTCTTCAGAAAGGCATCTGCAACCAAGCATCCCTCGGGAAATACTTCGGCTGGTAACAAAAAAGCCGTTTCCGCACAGAGAGCAGTAATAAGTGCAAGGGCCGATTCTGGCCAAAGTCCTAGATCGTCATATATACTTGATGGACCTGCTGTGCTTTCATCATGGCGGAGCAGCGGAATAGCCCCGACCAAAAAGGAGTTTAGAATCTCTCTGAGAACTTGCTCATTAATGAGAGGAAACAGTGGAAACAGGTACTCAAAATAGAGACCAAAGCACCTCTTGATCAATCCTTCAAGCGTGAGATCGGGAACGCTGGTCCGGATTCGTGTTTCTAACTCGTTCCATCGCTGGAGTATCGGGGATGACCGGACCAAAGCATCGTCCAAGAGAGAACTCGCAAGGTTCCCTGGCTCTGGTGATAGGATGCCAATTTCCCATGCCGAGTCTGGTAAAGCAGCGACTAGGTCGTCCCCTTGCGATGCAGGCCTTTGGACAGCAAAAGTGCTAGTAGTTCCAGCTGCAACAGGGATGGCAGCAGCAGTAGCAGCGTTTCTAGCAGGATAACGCGTCTTCGGCCCTCGTCTCTGCACCGGGAGATCAAAAGTGCACTCCAGCCCTGCCGCTTTACATCTCGAGCAAATCGAATCGGTCAAATCGCACTGGATCAAGATATAAGCCTAAGCCAATATTCCCATTGATGAAAAAGAAGCCCGAGAGCACGAAAGCTGGGCAACCAACGACAGTGGCAGTGTGTTTGTTGCACGACGTACCTTAGCCTTGCGCCGGCGACAACGATCACAGGCTCTGTTGGTCGCGACGGCTGGTATCTTCCCACTCATTTCTGCACCTAATTAGTCCCTCGTCAGAAATGGATGAGCAAGGAATCCTGCAGCATTTAACAGTAGACCTGGCATAGAGACGATCGAGTTCTGGCGATCGTATCATCAATTTAAATGAACTTCGGTGAACGGTGCATGGGCAGGACAATTTCGGTTTAGCGCATCCCGCCGCTTTAACAGAATGATAGTAACCTCACCATGTATAACTGAAATACTATTATAATCTATTATAATAATTGATTACTACTGCAAACTTATAGGGATAACAATAAATATTGTGAGCAACAATGTGAGAATATACTATACGAGCTGCTGTTGATTCAAGCACTTGGATTAGTACACATTAGTACACATTGATCGTGCGGTCTGTTTCATTCTCGTTGTGTGATCCGTATGGACCAAGATGGCTGATGGCCTCGGTTGTATCAAATGATAGACCAACTGTTTACTTTTCAGTCATGGTATTTGAGTCTTTTTTTTTTCTTTGACTGGGTAGGATACCTACTGTACGGAGAATGGTCTCCTTTTTGCTTTTCAAGCACAATAGCCCAACAAACCAGCAACACATTCAAAAGCAAGGATATACTCGAAAAGAGAACAAGTAGCCATGTGGGAGGACGCAGTCGATGACGGATACTGTAGCATTCTGAATTAAATCTTAGGGATGGATCTTGTTCAGATAGAAGCTTGGCTGTCTCGGTCTCATCTTTGACCATTGTGGGCTCTTCTATCGTGACACGAAAATGAATCCAACATGAACACCTTTTCTTTTAGCACTTTAGAGATTGGAAATGGCGTAATTCCTGAAACAAAACCTGGAACAATGCTACATCCAATAATTTGGCACATACTGATTATGTACTGCAACACACTCTACGTGGTATGAGCGGAGGAGAGAAGTGCGGTCTCGGACGCCAAAGGCAGCACGACCAGTCAGGGGCTGAGACAAACAGTGTAGTTTTTTTTTTATGTGACGTATCACGATTCATAGGTGTACATATATTATGTGTGATGAGTACCTATAATAAGGAAAAATGGACAGACGCTCCAGGTATCCAAACTAATGAATGGCGATTTCCTAATATCAATTATTAATTAAAAGTCTTGTTGAGTTGTACATATGGATATCGTACTAAATGCACTGAAACGAGGACCGAGAATTAGTCATGTATAACATATAACACTCAAATGTTGTGCAAGACGCAGCCGAGGATATAGTAGTCTATCCTCGAGAACAACAGCCGCTAGAGATTAAAACTGCAAACACCACGAGGAAAAAAGTCTTGGGCGTATAAATCTTCAAGTCATGATAGATAGAATTCTCTTTATGAATTCGCAGGGGGAATAGACACATCCAAACCCCCCACCCACGGAGGTATATTGCGCGCATGAGGAGGTCCATTCCCTTCATACTCCGGCCCACCGAACCCAGCAGCAGCAGCCGCAGCCGCAGCAGCGGTGTTTGCGCTCGTGTCGTTTGGTACTCCTCCATCCATTTGTGGGGGCCGCGTATTGGTGGCTGCTGGATGATGCATGCCGTGTGGTGGTAAATAGGCGTTGTGGATGACGTTTCCCTGGCTTGGGAAGAAACTCTGGTTTAGAACACCGCATGATCCGCAGGTAAACTCGATTTTGAAATTGGTGAGCACCAGCTGAGCGGTTGCAGGATGGCCGGTTGGGGGAGGGGGTTGTTGGTGATGATGCTGTTGAGGTGGTTGGGGTTGCGGCAGCGGCGGCGGGTTTTGCTGAGGAGGCTGAGGTTGAGGTTGTGGTTGATTAGGAGGTTTTGGGTTGGCCTGTGGAGGAGGAGGATATGTCTGAGGAGGCGGTGGAAGAGAGCTGATCTGTGAAGGATGATGTTGAACAGTCGGAAGCGGACTGGGATCGGATGGGCCTGGCTGCACATGAGGTACGAGAGGTGGGCTATGCTGTTGTTGGGCATGCACATGCATACCCCCTGATGGCGAGTCGTTGTCTTGGTCCATGCTGTCATCGTCCATCAATGTGGAATCAAGGCCGTTCTCTGCCCACCCACGGTCCTCCGCCAGCGGATCAAAGGACTCTTCATTGTGCCCAGTCGAATTCGACGGTAAATGCGAAGCACTCCCCTCACGGTTGGCCGACTGATTATGGGATCGCGAAGACTGGCGAGGCTGTAATTTTGTCAAGGCGCGCTGCGCTTGTCGCATTGAGATGTCGTAGCCATGGTACCGCTTGACAGCATCAACAACATCCTGACCCTTGATCTTGCTCTTCATATCAAACAGCTTTGGAATCTCATTCAGCAGAAACCGGACATGCGAAGCCTCTGACCGCGCAGGCGTCGACCCAGCAGTGCCCAAGTTGCGCCGACAGCTGTGGCGGTCCTGCAAGCTCGTAATGTGTGTCGCATTCTTGTTTGCGCGACACACGACGCGGAAATAGCAGTTGGGCGATGAGCGACAACCCAACACCACGCTTTTCTTGTTGCTGCGCACAACCCGTAGATCCCAATGCTGACGGACGGAGATGTTGCGAATGGCTGATTTGAAGTCTTCGAGGGACTCGAATTGCTGGCCGACCAGAAGCCCCGACACGACCTCTGCCATTGCGACGTCGCGCTTCAATCGGGTGTGGTTGTCGACTCTGCTTTACGGCTCTCTATAGAAATCGCGGTTAGCCTAGCCAAAAATAAAATAATAAAAAAATCAAATCAATAAAAGAAAGCTAGAGGGCACTGCAAGCTAACCTGGGCTTCGTCCACGATGAGCCTGAGAGCATGGGGGCCTCCATTCAGGTCATCACTAGAAATGCGCAACCCTCGGGGCAAAAGCAGTACGTATATTACCACGTGCGGCGAAAAAGTCACACGCGACACAAAAGGCCCGGAATATAAGGACTCGAGAAAGGAGACACGAGCACAGCCATCTGGGGGTTCGATGAGATAATAGTGAAAGGCCGGTTTGGTTTGCGGTGGGGCGGAGAGCTTGAGCCTTAAACAAAGCAGCCGCGATCGCTCTGGCCAAGACCTTTTGTCTGCGCTTGCCTTGTGTTCCCTCCGGCACCAACTTTGCCCTCAAGACACATATACCATGGCTTCACACAGGCTGCTGGATCAGGAGGAGGAAGGTGAGTCGGGTTGTATCCCTCGTTTTTTTATTCTCTCTGACTCCCAACTAATCCCCGCGCAGACTCACTCCATAAATCCCGCCTCCTCAACGTCGAAGAAAAACCGTTTAAACGCATTACGAAACGCCTCCTCGCACGCGACTCGCTCATATCTACACCATTATCGCTCCCTCCTACACCGCCACCAGACGCAGAGAATGACAGCGCCGCAGATAGCGACGCCTCGCGACAAAAGAAGCTCGAAGAATGGCGGCAACTCAAGGAAGCCGTGACACTCGACTTTGCCGCGTTCGAGAGCAGCATTGCTCGCATCCAGTTTCTATTGACGAATAACGAAAAGGAGCGAGAGCGATATGCAGCAGAAAAACTGCGCATCCAATCTACGGCGCAGGACGTTCGAGACAACACGGCCGAGCTTCGCGTGCAGCTTGAAGCCGCGCAGAAGACGCTGAACCTTAGGAAAACGTACGATGACCTTACGGAGAAAATCACGAGTAATAGGCTCCTCCGACCCCGGGAAGACCAGAAAGCAAACTTGGAGAAACTCGAAACGGAAATCTTGGAGTTGGAGAAGGAGAGCAAGGAATATGCAAAGACGTGGTCCGAGAGGCGCGAACAATTCGGCCGGATCGTCGAAGAAGGAATGCAGCTGCGTCGCTTGATTCGTGATGAGAAAGAAGAGGTTGAGCGGAGAGAGGGTATGCAAGAAGGCGACGACGGCGATGCCGGAGACGGAGAAGATGAATCGAAAGGGCGAGCCAGTAATGCCAACTCTCCTCGACCAGATTCTGAATCTCAGACGGGCGAAGATGCTTCCTCTGGCAAGCTACAGGTGGAAAGATTACAGGCGGACACAGTGGGTGCGGCTTCTCCGCTAAGACAGTCCATGTCTGCGGCCGAGGAAAAGGCCGAGGATGATATCAACATGGCGGACGAAGGGGAGGTCGATGAGCTCGAGGAGGGCGAGGCTGACGAAAGGGACGATCAGATGGACACTACATAAATCGAAATACATAGACATTGGCTGGCGTTGTATGGATGGTTTTCAGCGTTCTTCAAGATATGGTATTACATTAATATAACTGTGAGCATAATGGTTTCTCGCATCTATCGGTTTTGTAATAGAACAAGACTGCAATCAGGCGACCTCTCTAAGCGCGGTTTTGGCTTGGGACACAGCTTCTTTGGCAGCTGTCAGCTGTTCCACATTGCTCTCGGATCCTTTTTGGCCCTCCTCGACCTAGACAGCGTTAGCTGGTAAAGAATATATATGTAGATCTAATCACTCACAATGCGATCTTCCAATTTTGCCAAGGCATCCTTGATCTTCTCCTTCAATGTAGGCAGCACAGCCTTGGTCTCATCCGCTGCTCGTTGCTGAATTGACATGTTAGAACCATGCGTCAAATTATTTTCAAAAAGACACAACCTCTTGCTTAATCAGATACTCGCGATTTCCCTCGGGGTCCTCAGTGCCGGCCTCTGATTCGAGCTTCGCTATGCGTTTCGTCTGCTCCTCTAGCTCTCGGTGGTACGAAGCTTCTTCCTTGACGAGCCGGTTCACGGACGACGTGGCGATGGCGAGGGGAGATGCTGGAGCCATAGTTGTAGTTTGCGTTTGTTTTGAAAAGATGGGTAGCTGTGTTGAAATGTAAGCAGATGGTATAACAAAGTACTGGTAGTCGAGACGAAACGAGATGCTATGCATGATGTCATGCGACCCAACGAGGCAACGTGCCAGTGTTTGTGTAGATTTTCAGGGGAAATGAAGTAAAAAATCAACTGGAGAACAATCTCGAATGTAAAAAAAAAAGTCTAAATGCTCGGGCGCATGAAAGATGCAGTGTTGAGTTGACAGGTGCATTTGCGATTGTATGCAAAGAGGGGCGCATGCATCTTGCATTACACAAAATGCTGATGGAACACGATCATAGCTGCTGCTGGGTAGAGGACTAGGAGATCCTTAGGGAATGCTTACCTCGGAAAGAATAGGCTCGGTTGCAAAAGGCTTGATTTGACGCGAATTTCTGAACAAGAGGGAATCTCCAAAACAATTTGAAGTGATCGTCAGTCAGTAGTCAGTGCCTACCGCGGGGAGCCCGGATGCAAACACTGCAAAGTCCTCTGGCAGCACCACCATTCAGAAAATCACCTCGTCCATTATTTATAGATGGGTTTGTTGTATTAATTACAGTATCTAAGTATTGTCAATCAATGCTAATATACCAGGCAATTGTAGACAAATTTTGATCAAATTGTCTTCAGTCCTCAGATTCCACTTTGCATATATACAACTACTCGTCATCTGAAACTCATCGGCTCCCAAACTCAACTGACAAGCAAACACCAGGTCCCTTGCGAGTCTCATACAAGCCCAGCTCGTTTTCTACACGCACGCAAACTTCCTTCCATTCGACCTTCACCCGAACCGATCCCCTTGGCAGGAGTTTGTCTTGGCTGGCCTCTTCGTGTTTACCCCGCCATCCTAATTTGTGGTCTGTTACGATTGCCTCCGAGGGAACGGTGGACTCGAGCCATGACTTTGATTCCTTTGATTCCTTTTTGGGCTTGCTGGATCGGAACCAGCTTGATGATTTCTTTTTCTCCACGGGTGTAGGCTCAACAGGAGGTGTTGGATCAGAAACTGCTGATGCGTGGTCGGAGTCTTGCTCGACGCGATGACCACTCATTTCCAAGCGCATGCGCAGGTTCACTGCCAGTTCCTCTACTACAGCTGGTTGTCTCCAGAACTGAAGAGTGTGTTCCTCTCCCTTCAAACGAACAACGTGGACGACATCGGTGGATGCAAACCCCAAGACCTCTGGTTCTTTTGGTGTTGAATATTCACATGTTTGTGGTTGTAGCGAGGTGACATTGGAGGGGATCAGAAGAAAAACAGTTTTGTAGAGGCCAGAGTCAGCCTGGGCCTCTATTAGTGGATCGACGTGCGTTGAGAGTATGTCTCGCACGCGATCTAAACGAACTTGATCGAGCCGTTGATGCAACGCCGATCTGGGTTGTGTAGAGTAAACGCTCTCCTCATAAGAGGGCACAGGATCATCACGGTCGAGAAACGAAGACTTGGACATGGTGTTCGAGAATTCGGCCTTGAATGGGGATTTGGGGATTCAAAGAACTAGATGTGACAAAGGGTCAGTACATGCATGACATGACTTGAAACCAGGCTTGGCAGGAAGATGCCTTGCAAACGAGGCATCCCGCTATGCGGCATTATTAGGCCAAGGTGAGGCAATTTCCAAACCGACAAGTGCCCCGTGACAACAAGCACCGCCCCTGCCAATGCATGTCAACGGGTCATTGTTGCCGCGCGAACCGAGAGATGCAACCAGTAGCCGACACAGCCGCATCCCAAGCGCCCGACCAAGAACCACTTTGAGTCAGTTTAGCCTTGCTTACCCCAAGGCAGAGCCGCGCCAGCGGCCGAAGAAGGAGTAGCAAGCGCCTCAAAAGCCGCCACGATAAGACAGTAGCCAATAACCCGAGGACTCTGTGCACGATGCTTCTTTTATGTGGTCTATCCTGACTCTGCAGTGACGACGACAGCTGCAAGGCTGACATGGCAGGCCGTATTCGCGGTGTTGGCGGGGCCGATTTCCTGCTTAGGCATGGTGTCTAGCTGCGGCTCGCGAGCGCCCGATTAACTAAACCAATATAGGACTAGACCAGTCCTTATGTACCCCAAATGCCCCCGCCGCCAATTGTCCAGTCACAGCACGCCGGGTGGGTCCTGTGCACCTGCCTGCTTGGTATAAAAAGACTCCCAGGAGCTCTTTCCTGCACCGCTCTCAGATTGATTATCGCGAGTGCAACAGCATCATCAAAGAACTTATTCACTGATACAATCTTTTTCCATTCGAACCAATTTCCTACCGCCACAATGAGGTGTGTAGTCTCCCGCGAGGACCTGTCGCTCTACATGCAACTAACCATGCTTGCAGATACCACATCGCCAGCGCAAATGAATACCTGGTCATTACCGGTGCCGGTATTGCAGACCTGCGCATCTGCAAGAAAGCATTTGTGTATCCATGGCAAAAGGTAAGTCTAGCGCAAACGGTGTCAAAACAGACCTGTCCATTTTCTAACATTGAACCTGTAGATCTCTAGAATCTCTGTCATGCCCTTTGACTTCTCTCTGAACCTGCAGGCTATGACCGTCGAAAAGCTGCAATTTGCTCTCCCCGCTGTTTTCACTATTGGTCCCGACAACGAGCTGGAAGCGCTGAAGAAATATGCTCTTTTACTCTCTGGAACCACCGATGGCGAGGACTCGCAACCCAAGGTCAATATGCCCGCGCGCCGCAACCATGTTCAAGATATCGTCAAGGGTATTATTGAGGGTGAGACCCGTGTTATTGTCTCCAGCATGACCATGGAGGAGATATTCAAGGAGCGTCAGGTGTTCAAAGCAAAGGGTTTGTCACTCTCTTGTTGCGTTAGCAGGATGTGAACTAACATCAATTCTAGTCATTGAGAATGTTCAAAACGAATTGCAGCAATTTGGCCTGCGAATGTAAGTTGTTTCCTAGTTCTGTACAGATCGGACAGCGCACTAACAAGCCACAGCTACAATGCCAACGTTAAAGAGCTGCAAGATACCCCCGGAAGCGAATACTTTGCATTCCTTAGCCGCAAGGCTCATGAAGGTGCTTCGAACCAGGCCAAGATCGATGTCGCCGAGGCTCGAATGCGCGGTGAGATTGGAGAGGCCGAGAAGAAAGGTCGCACCAAACAGGAGATCTCCAAGATCGATGCCGAAACAGCCGTTCTTGAGACCAAGCGCAGGGCCGAAAAGGCTAAAGCCGACTCCGAACTGACCAATCGCCAAACTGAACTGGAACGAGACATTAAAATGGCCAAGATCACAGCCCAGCGTCAAACGGAAATGAGAGACGCCGAACTGCAAAAGTCGGTTGAGTCTGCGCGTGCCCAGACTGAATTGGAGCGTCTTCGCGCCACCGATGTCACAAAGAGCAAGATCGCCCGTGAAGCTGCAGAGCAGCGGGCCGATGCTGCATACTATACCGAACAGAAGTCTGCTGATGCCGCCTTTTACCGTCAAAAGATTGATTCCGATGCAGCCTGTATGACTTCCCTTCTTTCATTTTATTTATTGTGGATAAATGATGAGACATTTACTAATACTATATTATAGACTACCGCCAGAAGCGTGAGGCAGAAGGTATCATGGAAATGGCCAAAGCATACCGCGAGATGGTCGACACTCTCGGCGGCCCACAGGGATTCCTCCAGTTTAGAATGATCGAGACTGGAGTCTACGAGAAATTGGCCAAGGCCAATGCCACCGCTGTCAACGGAATGCAGCCCAAGATCACTACTTGGAATACAGGATCAGCTGCTGGCGAAGCCGATTCTGCTGCCCCAATCAGAAATATCATGCAATCCTTGCCACCACTGCTCAGCACAATTCATGAACAGACTGGCATTTTACCGCCTACCTGGATGGCCCAGATGCCAAAGAATCCAGATGTCGATGTTGCTACTGCGAAGAAGGCCAAGACCAACGGTAACTAAGATGGTCATTTGATTTTATCGAAATCTTCAGTTATTGCGTTTCTTGATCAATCTTCGTTCCATTTGTGATTCTATGTATCGGTTTTCCATTCCCCCGATTTTGCCTCGTTTCTTTTGTTCTCTTTTTTCATTCACTTCCTTTGAATATTCCCCACGTTATTGATACCACGCCGTTTCCTATGTTTAGCGTTATTTGATTCATATCTCACAATATAGACTGTTTTCAACAATCTTTGATTTTAATCATAGTTGATTTCCAAGTAAACATCCCCTTAATCTGTTCCTATAGCGATGATTTAAGATCTTGGTAGGTACATATGTTAGATCATAAAGCGCCAATTCACCAATAACAGTAGCAATACACCGTGACTAATAACCAATAATACCCAAAACAATACAGTTCCCCAATCAACTTGACTCCTGCTGCATACTTTTTGCCGTGGGGAAACGAAATAACAATCGCGGTGGGGCCTCCAGAGTGGATTGATGTTGTCTCCACATTCCACATTTAAGCTTATTGCGGGACTTGACGTGCTACATGTATGTACGTACGTACTAGTATGGAAAAATATGTAATCATCAATTGTGATGAATGGGCATTAAATATTGCTCAATTAGCGACTGAGTTTACGCAGGCACATTTACACTGACCTATTCAATGGAAGATAGTCCACTTTGGACATGATTTCTTCATTAACTTTTGACTATTACAGATATGCTCTTTCTACTCATGGAAATACTGAGCAGTCTAGCATGGTCTTCGGGCTCTTAGATTTGAGAAAGTATTGTTGAAGCAAAGGGTTTGCTGTGGGCGTTGTCTTTACATGTTGACACGGAAGAGATACCGAAGGCGGACCTGGGCTACGTCGTAGGCAATGTACTCATTGTACTGCAGGTATGCATTGGGAACATTTGTGGGCCCCGGAGTGACTGACACGTCAGGCTGCCAACCATGTTAGCGGTACGAAAAATTGATTACTAGGCTAGAAGCAAGCTCACCATCAAACAGCCTGACAAGGCTGGATTCACGCTCTTTGCATCCTTCCATTTGCTTGGTCCGGTCATACCTTTTCCCCATGTGCTGTGCATGCCTTTCGCTTTTGCATCCTCGCCAGCGCAGTAGGATGCGTCGGTCAACTCGTGCATTGGATTTCCCAACTCAGCCTCGCATAGCAGCAACAAGGCCGTGCCGCCAGAACTGTACGAACAGCAGTAATTTGCAGATTTAGAAGACATGTCAGCTAGATAGATGCCTTTTCCAAACATGTATCCAGACACTGGAGCCTCGGGCGGCGCAATACGGAGACCTTGGCTGAGAATTCCTGCAAAGTTGGTCACTCGAGAGCCGTGCCAAAGCAAGCGACGCTGACCGGCAATCTTTGAAAATTCGCTCTGTTCAAATCTCTCAAACTCCCCTTGGCGCTCAATTCGGAAAATTTCTTCCACATTGTAGGTCATGTAATGCGTAGCACCCTTGGAGTCGTTGAGGTAGGCTTCCAGCTCCATAAATTCTTGGCTCTTGTGATCAATGGGTGACATCTCGTTCATATTGAGGCCCTGGAACTGTTTGTCCAGTCTATGAATGCCGCCATCATCCTGGAGGGTGTCCTTCAGCATCGCTGCCGCCTCCTTCATGTCCGACAAGCTCTCAAGCAATTCAATCTCTTTTTTAAGATGATTATTATCGTGGATGATAGGAGGACGATTGCGGCCAAAGGCATGAGGAATGACGGAATAGTACAGATTTGACAATCGCTCGACTTCTTGGACATTTGATCCATTGATGTGTATGGATAGATCTTTGAGTGCTTGGAAACCCCGCGCAATCGTGCCTTTGCTAAGTTTTCCCAGGGGAAGCTTGTTCGCGTCGTAGTTGAGTTCAGTCATGGTTGCACTGAAATACGATTGATTAAAGATTAGTTTCATCAAATCCTGCACGGGCTGCTCGAGGAGGGATTCGGCTGGTTTTGTCTTGGGCTCCTCGGCGTTGACGGTGTCGGTGTTGCCGCTGGTATCCTCCTCCTCGTCATCCGAGTCAGGATCGTACGACCGCTCAATATAGGCGTATTTACCCATCTTGGGCTCTAAAACTCGATCCAACCATTTGAGACCAGACTTTTCTCTGAACTTCTTTTCGAAATTCTTGACTGCGTCTGCCAGCGATCCATTACCGAGCAGGGAGCTCTGGCCACGTTCGCCCACTCTACCCCATCGTGTCCATGTTTTGAAGTCTGAACGGGCACCATTGCACACCAACTGTAATCTGTGAGTTAGCTTGTACGATATGAATGAGATGAAGGGTGATGTACTTGAACTTTGTAGAATTTATTGTTGTTAGCCGAGGCATTTGTCTGGTTGAGTGATGCGTCCATGATTGTACCATCGTCGTCTATGTAGACTTCGTAGGCAAGCGGGCAGTACTCATCAACTGAGATGACGAGTTTCTTCGACTTTGAGTCCTGGTCAGCTCCTACCTTGGCGTCCTGATCGATTTTCGACTTTTTCGGTTGTGGTGCATCTTGAGCGACTGGCGATGGGCTGGAAGCAGATGCAGGGCGCTTCTTGGAGCCATTAACCTTTGCTGAGTTTGGAGATGAGGATAACAAGAACTGAGACTCATCTGCCTTTTGATCTAAGATTTGAATGAGCACAACGATCTTTCAAGTCCAAGAGTAGGAAGCTTACCGGCTGACTCGCACTCATCGAGCCACTCAACCTTCACAACTGGCACATTGTGAGAAGCTGCCGACTTGACTTTGGTAGAATTACTCTCGTATTCTTTTTCTGTAGCGATCAGGAAAGTAGTGTCGGCGGTCACCTTGGATACGATGTCGGCGCCCAGAGACGTGATGCGTGCGGCCAGCGCTGCTTGCGTAGTGCCAGGGAATTTGCCAGACGTTGCAATTGAGCAGCCCTCCAAAGGCGAAGGCTTGGAGGGTTTCTGAGCGGCTTTGCGAGCCATGGCAGCAATTGGAGTTGACAATAGAAAGATGTTTTGTCTGAGAATTATATATTGGGGTCAACGTGCAGCTGAAATAGACAAAGCACGCCCTCCGAGAAAGGGAAGGCGCGGTGTCGCTGCCTAGGCATGGCAGGCAGCAACGGGGCAGCGGGACTGGCCGTGACCCCTTACCCACTTAGCGCGCATGCTGCCTACAGCTGAATCGGTGATAAAGACAACAATTCCATCACAATTAATTCAATCAATGCTGTCGAGTCCATTCGCCCTTCATCATTCGACTGTATGAACCATGGCGTCTTTGCTCACGCTCCCACTTGAGTTGCTGGTGGCCGTTTCTACACACCTTTCGACCGAAGAGCTCGGCTTCTTGCGGCTGACCTGCAAACGAGTAGAAAAGTCGCTATACTCATGGTTTGCCGATGAATTCTTCACGAAGAAGCAATTCATGCTCACTCATAAGAGCCTGCAAACTTTGATCGATATATCCAGACATGAAACTCTTTCGAAACACCTCACACATGTGATTATTGCCACAAACATATATGCAGCGTTTCCCTACACATTCAGACTTCCTGATCAAGCCGCCAACTGGACACAAGGCTTTTATGATCAACAGTCACTGATGAGCACCGGCTATGACCGGGACATGCTTACAGAGGCATTTGAGAATTTGGAGAATCTTCAAGTGGTTGGAATTCGCGACTTCAATGCCAATAATCGACGTCGAGATGGCAACAACGCAAGTTGGAGCTCTTGGGGGGCTCCGGCAGTTTTGCGGGAGACTGGAATGGAATTACCATTTACTGATACTGGCAACCAAGTCTTAGGCCTGACCAATGGCTTCTTAACTCACATCTTTCATACGTTGATTTGTGCACTTTCCCGCGCAAGTCGAAAGCCTCGAGAAATTGAAGTCTTGCTGCGAAAAGTGCCGTTGCCCGATAAGGCTTTCCATTTCCCAGATTTTCTGGCCCCATCCGTCACACCTGTACTGCAGAATCTTGAAACACTTCTGATCAGTGCGGACCGAATTCCAGTTGCGATTGATACCATTACCATCGATGGTCCTTTTTTGCGCCAATTTCTCGGACGGACATATAACCTCCGGCACCTGCGTATCAATTTCGATAAGAACGCAAGAGGAACTACTACTGAAGGTTTCTTGGAATGGCTTGGTCAACCCACTGTCGATGCAGGAGCTGCTCCAATAGGCATTCTCGACCATCCGCCTATCGCGCTCACGCATTTGAAACAGCTTGAGCTTGGTCAAATGACTGTTAAGCCCGCAGTTATTCTCAAGGTCATCAACAAATTCGCGTCTACCTTGAAAGAGTTCTGTTTGTGGAGGACTAATTTAGTTAGCCATCCTGATACCGCCACAGATTCGACCGTAACAGTCGATTTCCTGAAGTCTTTAGCACACAATCGCCAATTGTCTCTCACGGACTTCAAGCTGGGATTCCTCCAACAGGATGGTTTCTTTACTAATTTCAAGACTCGAGACCTCAATGACGCTCCGTCTGACATAATTAGAGAATATACCGGGGAGAATATGGGCCACTTTATTCGAGGGCTTATCGACGATATAGTCATTCAAAAGCCAAGATCTTACGATGACGACAGCGATGACGGTTCCAATGACGACGACGATGATTTAATTATGGTGGATGACGAAGAATAGCGAGAACGATTATGAATTAAATGAATATAAGTCCTTCTCTGCCAGCGTAAGCATATTCGTTGTCCTTCAATGTTGTAGCGATCGTCGGCAACGGCAAAATAGTTGGCCGGATGCGTACGACGCATGAAGCAAGGGGAAATGGGCATTATCAAACCTTCAAATGTAAGTATGGACATATTTCTACGATAATTATGGCTGCTAGGGCATGGTCAACAAATTGAAGGCTATATATGAATACCAAGGTTACAAAAACTTCTTCACCACCTCATCAAATACTTCCTTGGCATTCTTCTCTGCATCAAACTGGAAAATCCAATCCTCACGCGGGAGATGAATTGAATCAGGATCCTCTTTGACCTTGTCCCAGTCGGCTTTGTGCCACATGTCTCGAGTCGTTTCGCCGGTCTTTTGAACTAGTCGAACGCGCTCATATCTATTACTGTTAAAAAAAACACGCAGAGTAAGAGAGTAAGATGGCTCACCTAATGTCCTGATATGCTCGCACAGCAGCAGGAATGCGGTCCTTGCTTTGCGCCCTTTTCAAGCAGACCGCTATCACGACTCCGTCTTCCATTGCTTGGGTAGCTCCTTGAGCTGACGTTGGCAGGAATGGGTGGGCCGAGTCACCCAAAAGGGTGATGCGGCCGTTGTCACTGACCCACCGTGGCAGAGGATCTCTGTATACCAGCTTCCAGTCTACCAAAGACGGCGTCTTCTCCACGATGGCTTTACATATTGGGTCCCATCCTTCAAGTACTTTGTACACATCCTCCAACTTTCCGGGAAACGACCATGACTCGTCGATATCGGCCTCGTCCTGTGATTTGTGTTAGTTAAAAGGCATTAAACAAGAGGATAAAAAAGTATTACCCGATGAGTTAGCACCCAGCAGCAATCCGAGCCGTTCTTGATGGTTGAGAACAGAAAATGTACATCCGGGCCAATCCACCCATTGAATGTATCCCCATTTTCACAAAATTCCTTGGTGCGTGGGTCCTGGATCATGTCGGTATTTGGAAACCTCCCGAGTATTAGAATGGGTCTACCGGAGATGAAGAAAGAATATTTTACCAAGCTCGATAGACAGCATAACCGCTGGATTTTGGTTTGTCATCGTACCCCAATACTAGTTCTCGGGCCTTGGATCGGACACCGTCAGCCCCAATTACTACGTCTGCGCTTATCTATTAGAAGCTGGTTAGCAACAACCCAAAGTCACAGTACCAGACGCTCAAGACCTTTGTTCCATCATCCAAGATGATTCCCGCCTGATTCTCGTCTTCCCAGTACCGAGTCACTCGGTGACCCAAATGGATCGGAATACCCAGTTCGTCTTTGGCATAATTGAAAACAATACTATGCAACTCGCCGCGATGCCCGTTAAAAACCGGGGTTTCTGGGTCGGGCTCCGGAGTCTTTTGAGTTGTGACAACTTCGCCCGTGTCGTACTTGTGGATTCTGAATCCATAATGACGCAAGTCTATACTCAAAGCGCGCATCTGATCTGCGATTTTGCCATTGGACCAGCGTCTATATATTCGACCTGCATTCGGCCCAAAGGAGATGATATCTCCGAGTACTTTGAGTTCTGAAAGAATATTTTTGTGAGCTATAGATAACAACGTCGTCTACCAGAGAGGCTATACCAGGGAACGATTCATAGATTTCTACCGTGTGGCCCTGTCGATGGCATTCGATGGCTGCGGTTAAACCACCGAATCCTGCATACTTTCTGTCAGCCAGTGTTGATTTCAGAGGGGGTTTTCTTACCGGCGCCTACGATAACCACCTTGATCCCTGTTGTAGAAGTTTCCTGATTCCCGTTCAGTACTGGCATTTTGAAAGCTGAGGATTAAAAATTTGAGAGATGTATGAGAGGTTGAAAAATTCATGAAGATATAATAAATAGACAAACAAGAAGGGATGCACCCGAAGATCTGACTCTGTGTCTACCGTCCCACATGGTTCTTAACATATTATTATCCATTTAAAAGGCATGAGCCAAAATGTATCATCAATGTGAGTACAAAAACAGTGGAGAATGACCACTGGCATAGCGGGGCTTCAATCTCCCCGTTACTTTTGTTTCCCCGCATCAAGAAATATTCTGTCCTTCCACGAGGTATAGCACCAAACCATCCTATGAATGCATGCAAATGCACATATCGGCATTTCTACCACGCTGGAAGAGCCGAGCCCGGTTCCATTAAAAGGTACTAGGGCACATGTAGAGGGGCATGCTCCGCGGGGCCCGTTATATTGATTTCCTAATTCGAGAATAAGCTGAATGCAAGGGCCCGCCAGCGTGTGGGGCATGTTTAGATCTATATTTCGACGATCTATTTCAAATCCTGAGACACTGGAAACATGTAGCTTGTTTATATCCATATTCCATTACAAGATTCCGCAGTATATTTTCACTTGAGGCCATGACAAGTCATCCGGAGTTCAATGAGAAAACCACTGCAACTGTGGTTGCCAGCGTGTTTGCTGAGCAAATCAACAACAAAAATGGTAAGTGCTCTTTTTCAATTCATTCTAGGCACCCTGCTTCTATGATCCGATCTGTGTTTAACGCCCGGGTAGTCGTAATAACTGGAGTCGCGCCAAAAAGCCTCGGCGAGGCAATGGCTCTTGCTATAGCCGCTCAATCCCCAGCAAAACTTTTTCTAGCGTCACGAACAAAGGAGAAGTTGGAGAAAGTCGCAAATAAAATTTCTACCGAATCACCTCAAGCAACTTCCGCGGTGGAACTTGTAGTTTTGGATCTTGCATCCCAGCAATCAATAGCGCAAGCCACCTGTCAGATTGCAAATTCCGTTGACGCGGTTGATGTTTTGATAAATAACGCTGGAGTCATGATTCTCACAAGAGAGAACACTGCTGATGGACTGGAGCTGCAATTTGGTACTAACCACATAGGACATTTTCTATTCACGCAGCTGCTTATGAAACAATTACGCTATGCTGGATCAAAGAATGGTGGTGCGGCGAGAGTCATCAACGTAACAAGTGAAGCGCATCGCCTATCACCAATCCGATTTCACGATTACTTTATTGAAGGCAAAGACGTCCCAGACGAGGAACAGCCTCCGCCGCAGATAAGTGCCGTTTATGGAAAGATCAAAGAATACAATGGATGGCTTGCGTATGGACAATCGAAGACAGCCAATTCTCTGTTTTCGCTGGCACTTAACCAGAAACTATATTCAAAGGGCGTGATATCATATGCAGTCCACCCAGGTTGTAAGTTTTCGTGTCCTTCCTTGTATCTCAATTACTAGGGGTCATTATCTAAACAATACCAGCTATATGGACCAATCTGACTCGTAGTCTCGACGAAGAAGCAAACAGCATGTTTGCAAAGACGAGCAAATACTGGAAATCAGAAGATGAAGGAGCAGCCACCATGCTGGTGGCAGCGTTTGATCCTTTGCTAAATGGTGATTTCCGCCTCTTGATATTATTGTTTTGAGATTGATTTAACACGCCATAGATTTACCTGGCCCCGGAGATTTCTACCTAAGCGACTGCCAATTTAAGCAGCCAGCTCCGTGGGCAAAGGATACTGATGCAGCTGAGAGACTGTACAAACTGAGCGAGGAACTAGTTGGGAGGAAATTTGATGCATCGATTGATAGTTAGGACCTGTCAGACGCTTTGCCGCTTCTTAAGCAGGACCCCGCCATGTCACATCAGCTTACTGACCCATGATTGACTAAATGGAGACATGATTCCGGGTTAGCGCACCGCGGAAGAATTCTTAGAACAATTGTTGAAATTTGAACGTTTTTCCTTTATCGGAGCATCCGACGCTGATAGGCCGGGGAGATAAGGTGCCATCGGATATCCGAGAACCCAACGAGGAAGTGCAAATCTTAAGGGGATTGATTTACCACTGAAGCAGCCCATCACTTAAATATTAAAAATTACAGGGAAACATCTATAAATAACCAGCTGCACTTATTACGGCAAAAATTTCCGAATATAATAATGTTTCACAGCGCATAATACTGAACGACAGCATCTGTCGGAAGCAGCGTCGGACGTCCGACGGGTGGGTTGCCCCCCCACTCGGTTCAGTCGGCACATATTGCGTACTATTCCGTATTCGGCGAAGATCGAGCCAATCTGATGGACCAAGCCTTTTCTATCGGCGGTGAAGCCGCAGGATGACGGCAAGAAAATTTCCTTTTCCACGCATCCCATGTAACGACCATGTAACTGTGTAGGCGTTAGTACTAATAAGTGAGGTGTTGGGCTAAATAGTAAAGGCTCCAGGCCCTGTCTGCCTTGATTGGGCTGGGGCCTGCAAATCTTTTGCGTATATATACCGACCAACAACGCCTTTTGCTTTGTTTTACTTTTGTTGTGGCGATACCCTCTTATCATTAAAATAATGCAATAATCGGTGATACCAGTTGAATACTTCTCATTCTTCACTGACCATGGGCCGCCACGGCAATGCAGAGAAATCTCTGCAAGATCAAACCAACATCCTACCTATCGGACAATTACTTATTGTCTTCTCGGGCCTTGCCTTTTCACTGCTCATATGCTTCATTGACCAGAACGGTCTTAGTGTCGCTCTCCCGACAATCAGCAAGGACCTCCATGCTGAACAAACCATATCTTGGGCAGGGACATCTGCTCTGATCGCCAACACTGTTTGCACTGTCTTATACGGTCGACTGTCAGACATCTTTGGCCGTAAAAGTGTGTATCTCAGCGTACTGGGACTCTTATCTATTGCCGATCTACTATGCGGATTGAGCCAAAATGCCGCCATGCTTTATGTGTTCCGTGCGGTGGCAGGTATAGCTACGGGAGGCATTACCAATATGACGATGATCATCGTTAGCGACGTTGTGACACTGCAGGATAGAGGAAAGTACCAGGGAATCCTGGGCTCATGCGTTGGCCTCGGTAATGTCATTGGGCCATTTATCGCAGCCGCCATGGTTCAGCATGCTTCCTGGAGAGACTTCTTCTATTTGCTTTGCCCGTGGGCAGCGGTGTGTTTAATTATTACCTGGTTCCTGCTCCCGAGCAAGATGCGGCCGGAGTCGATGAAGAGTCAGGTGAAAAAGATTGATTTTTATGGCATTCTCACATCCACCATCGCCATTATATTCGTGTTGATTCCTGTCTCAGGGGGCGGACTCTATTTTGAATGGGACTCGCCTATGGTAATCAGTATGTTGGTTATTGGAGGCTGTTCGTTTATCGCCTTTTTGTTCATTCAGTGGAAGGTTGCTGCCTTGCCAATGATGCCTCGTAAGTTGCAAATAATTGAACATCTCGATTGCAGAGAGTAAGAAACTGATGGAAATAGTGTCTCTATTCAAAAGCCCCGTGATCACAGCACTGTTCGCCCAAAGCTTTCTTCTCGGAGCCGCCTATCAATCTTTGTTGTACTATCTGCCACTGTACTTTCAAAATGGACGCGGCTGGACGCCCATTGAGTCGGCACTTCTCACAATGCCAATGGTCCTGCTCCAATCGTTTGCATCCATCGGTTCAGGACAGTACATGTCGCGGCGAAATCGCTACCTAGAGGTCATCTGTACCGGGTTTGCCTTGTGGACGCTGTACGTACTTGTCCCCTTATGTATATTATGACAAAAAGCTAACTGGCTATTTACAGGGGCTCTGGATTGACCCTTATGTTTGACCAAAACACATCGAAGGGAGTCATTTGTGGAGTTGTCATTGTCGTCGGCTCTGGAATCGGCTGTACTTTTCAGCCAACATTGGTCGCCATGCAAGCCCACACCACCATGTCCAAACGCGCAGTTGTCATCTCCGTTCGCAACTTTTTCCGATGTGGCGGTGGTGCTGTTGGCCTGGCTGTCTCAGCTGCGATATTGCAAGCCGTGCTCAAAAAGAACTTGCCCGAAAATTACCAGTATCTTGCTCATTCGACATATGCCATTCCAAACCAGGACACAGTTCCAGAGGCAGACTGGGACGTTATTGTGAACGCGTACATCAAGGCCTCACACGCAGTATTCATTTTGCATGTACCCTTGGTAGGGTTGGCTCTGTTATGCTGTCTGTTCATTAAAGATAAGGGATTGAATAAGCCTGAGGAGAAGAAGGCAGACACTTCCAAGACTGTGACAGAATCTACAGCGACCACACAAGTCGATATCGATGTAGAAGCGGGGGAACATGGTGAGCATGATATCCATGACACACCGGATCAGCTCCAGAAACAAGAAAACGAAAAGGGACTCGATAGCAACCAAGTGCCCGAAACAACGACAAAGAGCCAGTCGTGAGATGGCATTTATTATCGTTGAAATTTGGTTTCAGAAAGAGGAAATCGAAACGAAAAAAGAAACTGACATGAGAACACGACATTTGGCGTTGAAATGAGCATAGAACATTGCTAGAGACACTGTACATAGACTTTTCCTTCCGAGATAAAATAATTAATATCATAATCAGCTTTTAATGCCATGTTTTCTCTCTATTAAAATAAAACAACCAACCTTTATATGAAATAATAACGACAGTAAATGCATAGATGCAATGATGGTGCGAGTGGCCAATGGGAAGCTGCCAGGGGACCCACTCGATGGGCTCTATGTTGACCACCGAGCATCAACTGTTGTGCTCCCACCATTACATGTGCATGTTACTACTGTGTAGCGTTTGTTCCACAGTGTTACCGACGATGAAGTGACGGACCAATTGTGCTCGCTCATGACGGATTTGCCTACGAGCAATGGACTCTCCTCATGTCTCTTCGATAAGCGCCGATTATAACCCACGGAAGCGCGGCAGAACTGCATGTTCGCGTTGCAAAAGTCGCAAGCAAAGAGTATTTCCATCCCTTGTTTTCACACATTTTCTAATCATAGCTAATAAGAAACAGTGTGATAGCGAATATCCCACTTGTTCCAACTGCCGTAGAGCCGGGGTTGAATGTGACAAAGTCTCGCTGAACATCGACAATGAAGATTCTTCGGGGCAGGTCTCCCGCAGTCGATTTGTTTCTTCATACTATATCTAACTCCTCGCAGGTATACTCGGGCTTTGGAAGACCGCATTGCATACCTTGAAAGTAAACTTGGGGAGCAGTCTAGAAGCAGGATCGCAGATGAATCCGCTTCGATACCCAGTGCTAGCCACGTCTTGCACTCGAATATCCCCGCTGAAGGGCAGACCCCAGACAGCACCCAGATAAACTTTTCTAGCAGTGCTAGTACGCTGGGAGAAATTGTCGGCTTTCTATCTCTCGGTCGTGCCGAGTCTCTAAGCTATATAGGCTCCAGTTCCGGGTTGCCACTGGCGGTTAACTTGGGAGAAATGGTTCGCTCAACGGTCATGACTGATGCGTTCCCTTCTTCGACAGTGATCACCCCTGGAGCAGAAGTGCTAGGTCAGGCTAATACATCTGATAAAGAAAATACCGGGGCTCCTCGGACGATCAGATTAAACGATTTACTGAAACACCGTGCCGATCCCCCGAATAACGAGATGGGCTCGCAAATAATCGAAGCCTATCTTAATCGTGTCCACCATCGGTATCCTTTCATTGATAGAGACGAACTTTGGCGGCTTCATGAGGATAGGTGGCGATTAGCCAAGGTAAAGCCCGAAGATCTGTCCCGGAGTGAACGTTTTGGAATTTTCAGACTGTACATGGCATACGCTATTGCTTCAACCATGATGCAGCTCAGTGAGAAGTATACGTATACTGCCCCTGGAGTGAGTTAGGCCCCCTTTCATGATATCTTTAAATATACTCACAGATTAAGAAATTCTACGTGACTGCGATTCCGCATGTAGCAGCTGCATGCGAAACAAGCTCCACTCAAAATATTGAAGCGATGCTACTTTTAGTTATCTACCATATGCGATCTGCAACAAGCCATGGTTTGTGGTACATGATCGGACTGGCTATGCGAACTTGTGTTGAGCTTGGACTACACCGGAGGACTGTGACGGAGAATTTGGACCCATTTACTGTTCAACTTCGCCGGCGCTTGTTCTGGACCGTGTACTACCTAGAACGGGCAATCTCCATGTCACTTGGACGGCCGTGTAGTATCAGTGATCGCCACATCGATGTGGACCTGCCGCTTGACGTGGATGACTATGTTCGAGACCCTGTTATACTGAACTCTCTACAGCTCCCTACAAAAATCACTACTCTATCGCTTTTTCACGCCATTCTCAGTATACGGCGGATTGACTCCAAGATTCAGCATTCTATATACCGGACTGATCGGCCCCTACAGGAGCTGAAACCGAAAATGGACAAGATATATCGCCAACTAGAGGCATGGAAAGTCTCGGTGATGCCGCGCTTCAAAGATGACCTAGATTATCCAACATTGCACTATAACAGGGCAGTTCGACTTCTTATCCAGCCATTCCTACCCCTACTGCCAGTGACCGATCCTTATTACCATATCTGCATTCGCGCAGCAGGCGATATTTGTCAGGCTCACAAGAAGTTGCACCAGACCCTTGAGTATGGTCACTCGTTTCTTGCTGTGCAAACCGTGTTCGTCGCTGGCATTACATTACTATATGCGCTTTGGACCAATACCGAGAAAGTATGGTCGGTCCAGATGAGCAATGACATCCGAGCGTGCTCCACAGTCTTGTTTGTCATGACCGAACGCGCCCCTTGGGTCAAACGATATCGCGATTCATTTGAGCTCTTGGTCAATGCTGCCATGGAGAAACTGCAGGGAAATGAAGCTGCGACGGCCTCGGGAATGACCGGCATGATGGTCGCGCAGGGCTACGGAAATCCTACCAGTATGCAGAATACTGCACGCCCAGTGTCTACAGCGATGGATGTAGTGACTCCAACCATGACGCCCGGACTGGCAGCGCCTCAAGCTGCGATGCCTTCTGATGCTTCCCAGGCCCAGTTTCAATTTAATATTGATGAAGATGCCATGCGAATGGCCATGGAATTGGCTCCGTGGATGGACCAGCCTCTTGAAGGAGCTAGCACCCCTCTCTGGATGCCTGATTTTGATACACTCCAGAATCTCGCCGGCCCTTACCAATATTAGAGATTAACTCGGACAGCTTTCCGGTCGTAAAGGCCAAAACCCACCCAACTCAACCATCGGCGAATCTCCGACCTCCGACCGGCGACGTGCCGCGTTGGCGAATGCGGGGGAAATAGCCCTAGTCATTCTCCAACAAATAATTAATAGCTTCATAAACCCAGCTGCCGATCCTCGTTTGTTTGATTTTGTGTCAGCCAAAAAAAAAAAAAAAAAATCTCATAAATTGAAACCATCACTATGGCGGACGATCAAAAGAAAAACCCGGTGCTGCCACTGGCCGAAACAATCGCGAGTCTCCCTCCACCTGTGCCGTCAACAAATCTCGCCGCGGAAATCCAGCAGTCGCCCCGCGACAAACTCCCTGTGCTTGTTGTTCTGGACGACGACCCGACAGGAACGCAGACATGCCACGGCATCAATGTCCTCACAGTGTGGGATGCTGCAACCCTCGAAGCCGAATTTCAGAGCGGAACTCGCGGCTTCTTCATACTCACCAATTCCAGAGCATTGCCCACGCCACAGGCACGAGATTTGATTCACGAAATCGGGGCAGCCGTCAAGAACGCAGCCACGAAAACAAACAAGGCTTTTGAATTCGTTCTTCGCGGAGATTCGACCCTTCGTGGCCATTTCCCCGACGAGCCTGAGGTAGCAGAAGAAGTCGCTGGTCAAGCAGATGCGTGGATCCTAGCCCCCTTTTTTAGACAAGGCGGCCGCTACACTATTAATGATGTCCATTATGTCCTTGAAGGAGGGAGCAAACTGGTCCCTGCAGCGCAGACGCCGTTTGCAAAGGACGCAACGTTTGGTTACAAGAATTCCAACCTGGTTGATTATGTTGTGGAGAAATCCAAGGGCAAGATTTCTGCGGAACGCGTCAAGTCGATATCTCTGGAAGATATTCGGGTTGGAGGTCAAGATGTTGTTGCAAAGAAGCTTCTGGGTTTTGAAAAGGGATCTGTTGTTGTGCTCAACGCGGTGGTAGATACGGATATGGAAGTTGCAGTGCAAGGACTTCTTCAAGGTATGCAGGAAGCTTAAAGATGCAAGAGAAAAAGAAAGAAAACTGACCCGCTCTAGCTACGACGTCGGGTAAGAGATATCTGTACCGAACAGGCGCAGCCTTTGTATCGACGAGACTCGGCATCGAGCAAATCCCACCGCTATCCGCGACGGAACTGGGCCTAGACCGATCACCAGCCTCACCCGGCGGTTTGATTATTGCTGGGTCTTATGTCCCAAAGACAACTGAACAACTAGAATGTCTGATAGACGAGCGCGGCGATCAACTGAAACGAATAGTCCTCGACGTTGAATTGCTACTTGCCCACAAGGAGAATCTCGAAACTGCTGTGTCGGCTGCGGTAAACCTTGCCGGCGAGTATATTACCAAGGGAGAAGACGTTCTCGTCATGACAAGTCGCAAACTCATCACCGGCGCGGATGAAGTTTCGAGCCTGAATATTGGAAGTGTGGTTGCTGCGGCTTTGGTCCTCTTCCTTCGCCTTCTGGTTCCTCGTCCGCGATATGTCATAGCCAAGGTACTTCTTCCATACACGGGTGACTTTTCTTTTTTAACTAAATTCTTTCAGGGCGGTATTACATCCTCCGACGCAGCAACAAAGAGTCTGGGAATGCGTCGCGCTGAAATTCGGGGCCAGGCAGCCTCAGGAGTGCCGCTTTGGCGGTGCACCGAGCCAACTTCCAAGTTCAGTGGCATTACCTATGTCGTTTTCCCGGGGAATGTTGGAGAGAGACATACTCTGCGGGACCTCGTTGCGAGCTGGGCAAAGCCTGGTTCTGGGGAATCGTAACTAAATTACAGCACGGGGAGGGTGCTGTTCTGATATTAGAGAAGGTATCAATTGATAGTTTCTAATGGTAATATGAATCAACGTTGAATGAAAATTATATTCTAGCATGAAATCTCTAAAGTATAAATACACAAGTCCGAAAGAAAAAAACCTCAAAGCTCATCCTTGTTGTCTGTCTCTGATGGCGCGGGACGACCAGAATCTTTAAGCAAGTCGACGCCATTCTTTCGTCGCCATTTCTGCCACAGAGCATGAAAGTCCTTCTCCATGCCACTCTCCATCTGGTCTGGCAGGACGACGGTGTACTCTACTAGCAGGTCTCCATGGTCTTCGCCCTCATGCTGTTCGTGGAGATGGCCATCGTGGTAGATTGGCATACCCTGGCCGCGCACCGTCTCTACCGAAAGAGGCTGAACGACCTCGCCGCGCTTGCGGCTCAACTGAACAACATGGCCGTCGAGATGGGTGACATTGCGCGTCCACTCGCCCATCCAGGCCTCTCGGAGCGACAGCACCTCTTTCCAGAACAGATCCTTGCCCTTGCGCCTGAAAAACGTGCCGTCGGTGCGCTCTTCGTCGTCGGCGCCCAGTTCTGGGGCTTGCTCGTCCAGGATCACAATCAGGTCGCCCGCAACCCAATCGGGGCTCTCATCGGCCTCGTTTTCGAATGTCAGTCGCATGCCCTTGGCCATTCCCGGCTCGATGTAGGCCGACTGTGACGCGGCTTTGCGCACCACGCGCTGGCCGTTGCAGATCGGGCACGGTTTCTTGATCGATTTGCCCTTGCCGCCGCACTTGTCGCAGTGTGATTGCATCTGCTGGTACATGCCTGGCGCAATCATGTGTTTTTGGATCACCAGCCCGCGTCCTCCGCACTTATTGCACGTCTCGACCGTGCCATCGGCTGACCCAGACCCTTCACACGTCTCGCAAATGTGCTGCTTTTCAATGTTAAACTCAACATCACGCCCCACGTAGAAATCACGCAGTGGTAGCTGAAGCTTGACTTCCATATCCGGGCCCTTGCGATGCCCACCGCCGTGTCCAAAATGTCCACCGCCGCCGAAAAAGCGAGAAAACAGATCAAACGGATCGCCGCCGCCGCCACGTCCCCCGCGCTTCTGCTGCTCTAGGCCTTCGTGGCCATACTGATCGTAGATTTTTCTCGTGCTTGATGTGGACAGGACTTCGTATGCTTCGGCGAGGTCGACGAACTTTTGCTTTGCGGATTCATCGCCTCTAAAACAAGTTTCAATCAGCTTCTATCTTTCTTTTTATGAAGGAGAGAGACGCACGGGTTCTTGTCCGGATGGTATTTTTTACTCAATGTGCGATACGCGCGCTTGATGTCCCGGTCTGATGCCGACTTGTCCACCCCGAGGATCTTGTAGTAGTCCTCGGCGCACAGCACCAGTGGGAAAAGCAGGAGGATTGACACCACCGCCAGAAAATGAAAGGGAAGCATGATGCTTCGTCCTCAAGAGTGAGGCTAATGATCGAATTTGGATATGTTGCAAATTGTGGAGTTTTTGTCGATGTAGCTGGGGAAAAACGAGGTGGTACGTAAGTGTTGGCTATCTAATAGTTAGATAGCAAGTTTCCGCCGGATTTTGTCCAATGAATGAATGGTCAATTAAATGAAATTCCAATGGACCGCCACGAAAAAGAAGAGTAAAGAGTCGTCAATGCCACCGCGAGATGGAGCATCGCCTTTTTTGCAGCAGAGAAATGGCAAAGCTGGCAAGTTTGAAGCCACGTGGAATACTGCCGCGAACCCGCGTTGAGAGTTGCGGACGGATCGATCTGGACAATCAGAGAACAAAGAGATCCGCTTAGGTGGCCCTTGCCCGTCAGGTCACGTGCTTTGTACGCCCTAGTTTTGCTGAGATATCGCGGAGTAAAATTGATGTTTGTTTCTTGTAAAAAAAAAAAAAAAAAAAAGTAATACATTATGATAGACTAAAACACCGACCCTAAATACATTCTTTCCCACTTTCATTATAGTGTCGTTGCGTTGACGTTAAAGATTTCGTTTCGCCANAAAAAAAAAAAAAAAAAAAGTAATACATTATGATAGACTAAAACACCGACCCTAAATACATTCTTTCCCACTTTCATTATAGTGTCGTTGCGTTGACGTTAAAGATTTCGTTTCGCCAGGTCAGCCCCAGACCACTTCCCTCATCCCCTCGCTCGATGACATCCTGGGCTCTAACAGCTTCGTCTCGCCAAACTTTGACAATACTTCCCGGAGCGTAAACACCCTTGAACACGCCAGACTTTGCAGGGGATGCCGCAAGGCGTTGGTGCATGTTGGGGTTGGAATAGATCTGTGGCCGTGCTAGCACTGCTCGAATGAATGTCGCATAGTCTTGAGGATTGGCAATGTTGACTGCACGCAAGCGTTCTCTCGCAAAGACGAGCTCCCGGTTAATAGTCACAACCATGGATACCACGAGCTCGGCAATCTTCTTCTCCAATGACCGACGGATAAGCTGCTTCAGAAAGGGCTTGATAAGACAGAGCAAGAACTTCCATCGACTACGTTTAATCTCGTAGTCCAGCTTGTGGACATGCACGCGAACACCTCGAAGAGTCACCAAATGGGCCAATCGATCTCTGCCAATTTCCAGATCAACGGATACATCGATGCCTCGCTCGTCGAGGTAGAAGCTACCGATACCCTCATCGCCAAAGCGGAAAAATAAACCACTATGAGCGCGAATCCAGTACCCGAATTCGGACGCACTGATGTTCAAGCCTTGCAAACGCACGGTGATGATGGTCTTCATTTTTGACTGGGCTTTCTTGGAATGCACTTTGGCCAGTTCCATGTCGGTCTTGGAAGTGACTAGGATTTTGTAGGGGAAAAAGGACGACTTGTTCACAGTTCGCCCAGGCTCCAAAATCAAGTTCTCAATCAGCAAATCCATTTCCGGAACAGATATCTCTAGTCTCGGAATAGGGATTCGTTGCACACTGCGAATTAGTAGCGGGAGGAAAATATGTGCGGCATCAGCCACCAATGTACTTGAGCGGTCAGTGTATGCATGCGAAAGATCGTGATAGATTTTTTTCGTAGCCGCTGCCAGCTTGGCTACTGCAGTGTCTTGGGGGATTTTATTCAGGGTTCGTTTCATTTGCTGTAGAAAGGCGTCAAAGTCTGCGCGCAGGGGCGATTCAGACCCGATGCGGCTGAACTTTGTTTTTAATTCGTCGAAACGCTCATCTGCGGCATCAAAAAATTTGGGATCGGTCAGTACCTCTTCAAGAGAAGCTCCCACATTCGTCATCAGATGCTCAAACTCCGGGTCTTTGTTGGAATGCTTCATGACATCGTGGAAACGGTCTTCCAACTTCTTCCACTCTTCAGCGTCTCCGAAAGAACGAACCAAGGCCCAGAATCGGTCAACAGCGTTCTTGAGGTCTTCGTTGACTGTGACATCTTCTTCCAATGTGTGAATAGTATCATCTGCAGCATTCGCATAGAATGACCCGTATCGCTGGGCAATTTTGGCGATGGTTGAGACCGAGTCTGCGTAGTCATCTCGAGATCGAAGTTTCAGAACAGTTTGTTTTAGACGGTACAGTAAAGCATCTTTGTGTTCTCCGGAAACTTGCTCTATTGTGCTCTCTTTGGCCGTGAGACCAGCGCGGACGAAGCCCTCCTCGGCAGTAGTAGTAATGATGTCCACTTCGTCACGAAGGTTTTCCTTGGTTGGATGTTTTCCTTCGTCTGCTCCAGCGCCCTGGATCTGCTCCAACTCCTCTGCGGAAGGTTGGGCAACCTCTGCTACATGGTGGACAGCGTCAGACACCGAGTAGCTGGTATCGGCAAAGATTTGGCGGCCAACAGTAGCTATGTCGTCGAGAAACACACGAAAGTCGGCATTCGTGAGAAGTAAGCTTCCGACTGTTCGAAGGCTGTTGTATGCTAGTGACGGAGGATTGTTATTAAACTGGAACCTAATACCGATGACTGAGTAAAAACTTACCAGCTCGGGTATTGGCATTTGCCTTTGCACGCGACGCTTGGCTGGCGAGGTCGGAGGTATCCAACGAGGCCTTTGATTTGGAGAGATGCCAGAAGAATTCCTGTACTTGGTCTTCATTGTTCTTCTCGCGGAGGATTTCGATAAACAATCGCAGGAAGGTCCTCACATCCCGGGCCAGCTGCCGTCCCGTGTGGCTCAAATCCTCAGTGCCAGGGTTGAACAGATCGGAAGCCAGAAGAGTCCGTAGATTGGCAATCAATTGCTCTGTCGATGGCATGTACCCCTCGGACAGGGCTTTGAACATTTGATAGGAATGAAGCTTCTGGCGCAATTGGCGCTGACGAGCGGTTTCATCTTCGTAGAGGGGTAACAGTGGCTCGGTGTCGGCGCTTCGACCCCGGTGCGACCTCCTGTTTCCGCAGCAGGACGACATTGTGGACACCAGTTAGCTAGCAAGACGCACAACTTATGTTCCGATGCAGATGCTCAAATGCAGACGCAAATGCTAAGAGACGAGGGTGGTTGTGGTGGTTGAAGGTCGCGCGACGGGCGGGGCGAGAATGAGGAAGCATGACGTTGTCCCTGGCATCCCAGGCTCGCCCAGTGATTGGTCCACAAACCGCTCGTCCGCCATCCTCCGCGACGCATTCTGATGTTGATATGCACGTTAAGTATTCATTGCAGCATTTGATACTCGAATATTAACTACTCTGCGATCTGATCTTTGATAGAAATTTAGTAATGTAAAGGTTGTCCGCAATCTCCCACAGCTCGAAGCTTGTGTGGAGCCCTGCGAGCCATCGCTAGCAGGTGTGGGGCCGCTAGAATTTACACAATCTTAGACTGCTCCATAATTTGATATTACTACGTACTACTATATCCTCATATTCAGCACAGAGCCGCGTGTCTACTTGACACAGCCGCTGGTTGCAGTCGAATTTACTACTAACCAAGATGGTCTGATTGATCCTGCAGCAAGGGCCGGGGCAGAACAAAGTACGTACAGGCAACTTTGCGTTCCAAAGGTTCGAATATAGACGGAGAAGGGGCTAGACTCCGATCGGCCCACTTGGCAACGGGTGCCAGCCGACGGAGTCGGATACTGTCCAGGCTCCAGTCATTGATAATGATGAAGAAAGACGATGCTGACTCGGACAATTGTTGAAAGTGTACTCCGAGTCCGTATAGAGTACAATTTAGTCAACACCAATGGTTTCAGATATCAGCCACCCCAGCAACAATAGTAATATATCCCGGAAAATAGGAAAACAGGAAAAACAGCTTTCAGCGGAAGGTTTCCGGCGGTTAACCGCTTTCCTGTAAAACTCCGCGCAGAAAAGATGAGAAACGATGCCCTCAGCAAATGAACAACAGCGCCGACAATCCACTTTCTCTGTCAGTGCAAAATTGCGAATGCCTTCAGTGAGTACTATTAGGCAGTTAGCAGCCCAACCACGGCCCCGGTGGATTCAGCATGGATCCTTTCGGAGCAAACCCCCACTAGCAGCGCCTTTTATACTATGAAGCCCAATTTAATACGTATTGTAGTACGTATTGTTAAATTATTGTTCGCAGGGGTCGCGGGTGAACTACCAACAGGGCAGCTGGAACCGGCATAGCGCGGCTCCACTCGGGTAAACACTCTGTAATTTGTTCGGAGTAAATACGGATACGGACAGCTTGTGCGCTGCACTGTGGCTCTGTTAAAATGTTACAGCGAACGTCGCGTGGAAGGACCCGCTGCGGCGTAGGGCAGGGAAAGCAACTGCCGATGATCTGAAACTCCTCGTAGATACTACTGCATACGCCGTAAGACTGAGGAGGCACATCGTAAAGGATACTCCGTCCAGGAGCAGCCGCTGATTGATTGGTGCGCACTCCGGGAGCTAGCCTCCATTCGGAAAAGGCCGCTTCTCCGCATTTCATTCTCGCCAAGTCCGTCCTAGCGCGTTCCAGAAGGAGAAAGTGCCTGCCCTGGGAAGCTTCTTTTTTTTTTTTTTTTTTTTTTTCGTTCTTTCCTTTTTTCGTTCGTGCCCTCTGTCTGGCCGGTTGCGCCTGCCTCGTCGTCGGTAGTTGCTGCTAGTCGCCAATCCAGTATTAACGAAAAATGACTCACGATCAGAGCTTCTCCTATGTCACCCACCGCCTTCCCAACTCGGCCGAGAATGGGGGGATCATTCAGGCCCATCCCTTGCGAACTGCAATTAATGCCTCAATTCTCATCCACGACTGTGTCCGTCCGTCGTGCGTCGCACACGCCTTGCCGAGAGAAAGCTTCGCACTCTGCGCGCGTGTGACAGGTCGTCCTGGCCTGTTGGGCTAGTGCTGGCCTAGCGTCCCGGCTTCCCGGGCTGGACTCCCGAATTCAATCAACAAAATGCAAATTCCGCCCTGCTGATTTGCTGTCGATGCCTCCGAAATGCTGACCTCGTCCCACTCTCTCTTTTTTTTGCTCCCCTTCGAGTTTCAACAAAAAGGCTGACGACCCATGATAATCCTCAATGGGTCCTCTTTTAGGGCTAAGTCGACGCCAGGATCCAGCCATCGTTTTCCCCGACTCTTCCCGATTGCCAAACCTAAAAGACCCAACGACACACGAGTCACACGCCCATCGCCTCTCGACCTCGACCCGAACTTGGGTCATGATCCTCCTCCACGACAATTTCATGTGTAATCATTACTACCGCACTACTTCCACTACCACATGCCAATCACTCAGGGGCCTTGTCCACCCTTCTTCCCGTAATCTTCTTTTTATTTAGCTCCTCCCCCGCGCCTGGACATGTTTCGTTGCCATATTCATTGTCGGCTGTGCCCACGTCCTGCTGTTCGATCAAACGCACCTGCGAAACTTTATCTTTCGACTTCGTCTACCTCTGCAGCTCCATCTCCATCCCCAGTGTCTCAAGCCTCAGAAGCCGCTTTGTCGAGAACCAAAAGAACCACCACCATGCCTGGCACCACGATTCCTTCGCTGCCCGCCAACCAGCTGCGTGCTGCTCACCACCTTCCCAATGCTGGCGTTGCTGGTCAATCGTAAGTCAATTGCCCCTGCTGTTCACTAATTCAACTCATACTGACCAGAGCTGCCTGCTCCGAACAGAGAAGGTACCTTTGATACCGCCAACCCTCCTTATATTCGCAAATACCTGCGCACGTACGGCCTCACACCTCCTCGTGCTGAAAACTACGAAACCCAAAAGACAAGATGTGCGTATAATCATACGACCCTAGGAGGACCACAAGGAATAATAACTAACGTACAACTCATGCGCCAGGCCTGGCACAGCTCGCATTGAAGCAAACCCCCATCGAAAAGTACCTGTACCTGAGCACGATCCGCAAGAACAATGTCCACCTTTTCTACCGTTTGATCACAGACCATATCCGAGTGAGCTTATGACAGACCATTGCAAGCAGCATCACCTTCTAACCTGCTCCAGGAATTGACCCCTCTTATTTATACCCCCGTTGTTGGTGAAGCGTGCCAGCGTTGGTCCGAGATTTATCAACAACCAGAAGGTTAGCTCACGGAAAGAATCTTAAGGACGAGAGCACACAGCTAATTATAATAGGCATGTACTTGAGTTACGAAGACAAGGGCAATATTGCGGCTGTGATTTCTAATTGGCCGCAACCCAATGTTGAAATTACCTGTATCACCGATGGCTCCCGCATTCTTGGTCTCGGTGATCTGGGTATCAACGGTATGGGAATTCCCATTGGCAAGCTTTCTCTGTACACCGCATGCGCTGGAATCCGTCCAGAAGCTACTCTGCCCTTGACTTTGGATTTGGGCACTGGCAACAAGACTCTTCGCGAAGACCCCTTGTACCTGGGCAGTCGCCGCGACAAGGTGTCTCCCGAGGAGGAACTGGAGTTCCTCGATGAGCTCATGTCTGCCCTAACCGAGCGGTGGCCGGGCATTGTCATCCAGTTTGAGGATTTCAAGAACCCTTTCCCCGCTCTGGAGCGATACCGACACCGGTACACTTCTTTCAATGACGACATCCAGGGAACTGGTGCTGTTATCCTGGGCGGTGTTATGAATGCCGTCAAGCGGTCCGGCATTCACCCCAAGGACCAGCGCGCCGTGTTCCTCGGAGCAGGAAGTGCTGGTGTGGGTGTCGCCAAACAGATCGTGGACTACTTTGTGCGGGAAGGATTGACCGAAGATGAAGCCAAAGCTTGCTTCTATCTAGTTGACACTAAGGGACTGGTCACCGCAGATCGCGGAGACCGTCTCGCCAGCCACAAGGTTTACTTTGCCCGCAAGGACAACAACGGCCAGCAATTCAAAACCTTGGAGGAAGTCATTGACCACGTGAAGCCGACAATGCTCATGGGTCTCTCGACCCTGGGCGGCGTTTTCACCCCACAAATCTTGAAGAAGATGGCTGAGTGGAACGAGCACCCCATGATTTTCCCGCTGTCGAACCCTTCTTCAAACTCGGAATGTGATCTTGAAGCGGCCGTTACCCACACGGACGGACGCGCGCTCTTTGCTTCAGGCTCTCCGTTCCTCCCCGTCACCTTTACCAACTCTGCTGGTGAAACCAAGATCCACTACGGTGGCCAGGGCAACAACATGTACGTGTTCCCCGGCATTGGACTGGGAACCATCCTTTCCAAAGCAGTCGAAGTTACCGACAGCATGATCTTCGCCTCTGGTGAGGCCCTCACGCACTGCATGACCTCGGAAGAACTCGACCGGGGTCTGCTGTATCCCGACATCACGAGAATCCGGGACGTGAGTGTCGTCGTGGCTCGACATGTGATTCGTGCAGCTCAAGACGCCAAGGTCGATCGCGAGACGGGCATCCGCGGAATGAGCGATTCTGATCTCGACGCATGGATTCGCGGCCGCATGTACCATCCTCACTCAGAGGTCGCCTCGCTGGAGCGCGAGGTTGGTGCTCTGCTGTCGTCAATTGGCCGTCCTTTTCCAAACGGCAACAGCTATTTCCCCAACGGAGTCTCCGATGACAACGCCAAGCTATAAGAATCTAAATGGCTAGCTTGAGTTTTTTGTTTCTTTTTTGGCATGAATAGTATTAACAACATACATCATCATTTGGCATGGGATCTGCATTTGGATTGGATAAAAAAAATACAAGAGAAGAAACCGGAACGTTTTTACAATACCCTTATTACACTTTTTGGTTCCTCTCGGTACGCTAGTCATGGGAAATATTACAGTGTTGTTAGTTTTTTTTAGTCACTACGTCATTGATAGTTAATAATAGTTTTAATTTATTTGAAAAGTACGTCCTGTGTTTTTTGGGGTAAAATTGGCATCAGTTGAATGCCTCGGCATGTTTATCATCCAATGACCTTGAGCTTTTTTAACATATGGACATGCATGTATGGACTCGGGAGGTCCCGTAGCAGCAAAAACGTACAGGTGGAGAAACCTAGCTACATCTCCGCATTGGAGTTGGAGATCTTGAATGTCCGATGCACGAGTTTCAGAAATCTCCATTAAAAGCTGGAACGTGCGTTTAAATCTTAGCTTGGCGGAGACCGTCCACTACCCCGTGGGTCCCGTTATATGGCATATGATATGCATGTGATTAACAGATGGAGAAAACGAATGTTGGGGGGGACTCCCGAAATTCCCCGGCTTTGGGGGGATATACGGTCGGTATACACATGTGGAATAGTCTGACCTACAAAAGACGGAGGATTTCGGAAATGGGGGTGATTTGAAGGTTTGAAATTCAAATGATATTAAGATAATATTCTAGTTTTCTAAACTTTTTGGGGGGTTTATGGTTTGACGGCGTATTGCCGACGGAACAACGCATCGATCCCGGCGAGATAATACGTGCCCCGGGCTAATCGGTCCAGACCACCCTTGGGCACAAACGCCTTTTGCTGGTGGGCTTGCTCGCGGAGAATGCATGCCTGTTGTTTTCCGCATAAGTCAGTAAATAACAATTTCAAGCTTGTGTATTTGTGCATGTGAAGAAAAGGGAAAAACGTACCTGGTTGTATTCCTCCGGCGAGACCCGGACTCTCGCGTCAAGGCGCCGCTGAAGATCAATCGTCTTTGCAATGTCACTGACCTCGCCTCGCACCCGAATCGTGTACAAGGTACTCGCGGAGCCGCCGCCGTAGCTAAACACGCCGACTGATGCTCCGTGCAGCTGCTGGCTTGGCACATTGCAAATCAGACTGACGAGGCACGAGTACACGCTCGCCGTGTAGCTGTTGCCGCACAGGGTAGCTGCGGTGAGTGATGGCTGGACTCGGGCTGCAAAGTCGGTTTTGGAGAGGTTGACAAAGGTCTTTTCGATGGTTTTGTCGGTGAGGGAGGTTTCGTGGTCGATGCCGGCGATGGTGGCTGGCACGTCGACGAATGCTGCATGGCTGGGGTTGTGGAGGTAGTCCTGGTAAAGGAGTCTTGCGTATGACTTGGATACCAGCTTACAGTACGGCGCGTGGAAGATCATGTAGTCGAATACACTCAATCTTGTCTTCTCCTGGGGAAGGCTTTGGAGGCCTGTTGCCTTCTCCTTCTTGACATGGTGTCCCTTGTAGCATTCCTCCAGACCAGTCAGGTAACATTTGTTGGAGTAATGGCCGTCTACCACGGGATATTCACGCCCGAAATCCGGTTTGTAAAAGTCGTAGGCGTGCTGCATCCAACTTGCTTTGGCCGTGCCCTCCACTACCAGTGGCGCATCGGCGCCGATAAGCATAGCGACACATCCGACACCACCTGTTGGCCGCGCTGCCGGGGTATCGTACATTGCAATATCGCCCATGACGACAATCGCATCGCGTCCGTCCCAGGAACTCGACTCGATCCAGTTGACGGCATTGAAGAGCGCGTTTGTTCCGCCGTAGCAGGCGTGGATAGTATCGATGCCTTCGATATCGCTGTTGCCGCTTGGAGAGAAGAGTTGCATGAGTACAGACTTGCAGGATTTGGCTTTGTCGAGGACTGTCTCAGTGCCGACTTCTAGGCGCCCAATAGACGTCGGAGGAATTGAGTATTTCTCCAGAAGGGACGATACGGTGGTCAGGAGGATAGAGTAAATGTCTATTCGTTCGTCAGTTTTCTCGCGGCAAAATTTTACTGCATTGAGAGACTGTACCCTCGCGGTCATCGCAGAATGCCATTGTTGTCTGGCTGAGACCAAGAGTAAACTTGCCCGGGCTTACGCCCATGTACTTTTCCAGCTCTGTCTGGTCGACATACTGATAGCTGTTAGAATGAACATCAATTTTTATTGTTCAAGAAAAAATACCTGGTTCGGAAAGTAAATCTCCAGGGCCTTGATGCCTACGTTTTCAGGTCGTGCTGACATTTTGAAACAGTGCAATAGAATAGACAGTGCTTGGAGAAGTAATAGCAAGTGTTTGTTCTTCTCCAGTCGGTTCCATCCAACCTTTTATAAGAATCAATTTTCTTTGGAATGAAACCAGAATTTGTCTGCCTGATTCAACATCGACATCCCCAGCATCTTTCGCAAAGCCAAATCAAGCCTCGATGTCATAGTTGAGCTCAGCCACAACCCTATCAATTGAGTTTGACGAAACAATGCTTGAACCAAAGCTCTATAAGGAGCTTGGGCCATATATTGGGAGCTTTGAACGCCTGAAACCAATGGCTATTGGCTCATCCGTCCAGGGACCAGGAACTGGTCGGGGAGTTACGAGGATCGAAGGGCCTGCTCCAGATTGCCCTGTTGGGACAAGAATGAGTTACTAAGTGGAGCAATACCAGATAAAATGTGAATTGGCTTTACCTAGCTCTCATGATAGCTCATTGCCTGATTCAAGAAACGGTTTCTGCCTGATATAACAGTCCAGGCAGAAATGTTGTTGCCTGAGTCCGAAGGTAACCAACCGTGTTTGTTCTCCATTTTTCAAGGAATGGCCTGAAGAAAAGGGATCATCATTGCTGCTAGTCAAACTAATCAATATCGTAGGCAATTATCGATAGTCTGGCCGTGTTTCAGTTGGAGTCGGTGTAGGGGAAAGGGGGAAATGCTCCGGATAGTTACAGGCATCCCGCAGTAGCTGAGTCAGCTCTGGTCGCTCCTTCCTCAACTGGCAACTACCATAGAAAGGACGACGTTATACCGACGCCAGAATCAGGTGACGCTGTCCGCTGGCTAATTCTTGCTTGGACAAGCATTGCGAGCGAGGTACTTGCATCTGGACTACTCCTCACCACTTTGCAATACCACCATCGCAATTCCATCCTCTCTCTTTGATTCTTTAACAAATTTACTTAGCTAGTTCGTTACTCCGTACGGAGTCAACATCGGAACTAACTAGGATCAAGAGGCTGGCACTCCGAAACAATTCCGATCATCCGTGCCCATTGCGTCTTGCTTGGGTTACGCCACTTGTGCATCGTGGCGCGTTGAATCACCATATCGCCCGGTTTGACCGTGCGGGTCTCATCATTGGACAAAGTGAGCTCGACTTCGCCCACGACAATGATGATAATGTCGAATGTCACAGTACGGTGCATCGGGCTTTCTGCGCCGGGAGGAATGTCGTTATACCACACATTGGCACCGCCACCAGGCACGAAGAGTGGGGCTTTGGTTTGCAACGCGCTCTTATAGACCTCGAGGTCTTTTTTGAGTGAGACAGGCGGTTGCTCAGTCTGGTACCCTAGCCTCTGGAACCCGCCACCAAGATTACTGCCTACTTCCACGGATGCAGGCAAGTCGGTAGAAAAGAACGAGTTGCCGTCTGCATCGTTGTCGGTGATGTATCGGTTCGGATTTGGAAGCGGATTGTCCATGATGAGCTATTTATCTGGTCGATTTTATCAAGCGAGGGCCAGAAGATTGTGCGGTATGTAGTAATCAAAGGGAACCCTGCAGCATATCAACACTACGATCGAGCGGCGCAGGTCTAGACTAACGGCCACATGGGGGAGAGATTCACCGCCTCGCGCCAAGACTCGCGCGGGGGGAAGCCCTGGAGGGGCAAAGGCCGATCATGCGATATTAATTAATCAACTACGGAGTAGTTGCTCATGATTCAACAATTCTCCTCGCACATGACTGACTTGTTCTTGTCTAGTCTCCTTGCCAAGGATACTTTTCACGCACAAGCCCCGGAAAGCAAAGGACACACAACGGCTGCTCGATCACATCCTCGATAACATACTGGATATTCATACAAATCTGAAACAGCAAATATAGCGCAGCATAGCATGCAGCGGCCCCACGGCGGACCGAGTACGGAGTATCCCGGTGGCTGAAAAGTAAGAAAACCGCCAGCAATGCATGCCCGTACAGCGTACACGGTGCCAGATCTGCAAGGCACAGGCGCTATTCAATGTTTTCGTGCCGTAGCGTGTCATGCTGAGAGTCGCTCGCCGAATTATTGTGATAACGCTTCACCGAGTGGGGCTCTCTCCACTGATGACCGGGAAACAGACTCTCAACGATGCCGGTTTCGGTCAAGTTATCCAGGTTTTAATACTTGAGAATGTCCAGTCACATTGTCGCGATATCATCACGCCCTCGGGGTGAGTTATTTTAAGGTTCTTACCCCTCCCTCGCTCATCTGCCGTGTGTCCTGCGTGCTATATAGACGACCCCTGCCTGTGTCGCTTTGATGCTGGGTGGCTGCATCGAGTCAACAGTCCTTCCAGAATTTCCATGCCGTCTTTGCCGTCCGTGCCATCTTTGAGCAATTCATATATTGCTTGTGCTGTCCCTAGCGTTTCGAGTGCGACTTCGGAGCCCTAATCTCCAGTCATACCTCTTTGCCACTTCAAAGGCATAGCATACACATTGTCAAGTGATATAATCGCCAGCCTTTTCATGCAGGAGAAAAGAAGGCACTAAGCGGTCGTTGGCATGTGCAAATCTGCGCCTCACCTTTGACGACCGTATTGGCATTGCCTCTATCCCCTTACTGGTTCTGCCCCCGGGATCTGATTGATGACGCTCCCTTTCACATGCAAATCGCCCGCGACGAACCACATGCATCACCACCGCCCACCACTCGCCGTTCATCTGACTGAGAACACTCCCTGCGTTCACTTGAACTCGCATCCCGTCTCGGTTAATAGTCAACATACTGCCACTGGGTCGGGCAGTAGAAATGATGCCAACGTAGCATGGAGAACCCTGGTCGACAACACCACTACCGCCTCGCTCACACCTTGTATAACTGATGCTTCAGACACCAAGACGTTCTACAGCGCCTTTCAAGTCACAGATATTCACCCTGATAGCAGCGACGAGGACGACTACATTTCCACTACCGGCATGGCAGCGGGTTCTACTTCTAACGGTGCCAGCACGACCGAGGATAAGCCGGCGAAACCAAAAAAGTCTCCTTCACGAGCGTCGTCGACTTCTCAGCGTGGCCCCCGATCAGCATCTTCCAGCACGGCGGGCACGAGAAAGGAGCGCCGCAGGACCGCCTCCTTCCAGGCCCAAAGCCCAGCCAGCCCACCACGCAGCAACAGCATTCAAATGTCACAACAGAAACGAGACGAGCTTTTAGCCTTGCACCGAGACAGTTGTCGCCTCTTTCAGGATCTCGGAATGGCCGTTGAACCTCTAGAAAGCTCCTATGACGAGTCCCGCTTGACCCAGTCCAGTACTGCGTCTCCCACCATGTCGCCTGTTCTCCAATCGCAACGCTCGCATTCATTTCCTATCAACGACGGCGACATCTCAGAAGACGACCTGCTGTCTGTTCGTCAGCTGCGAAGAATAAGCGTCGTCCATTCGGAACCGGACCCAGAACGAGAGCCAACTAAACCACCGTCCCACGAGCAAGTGCCTGCAACAGTGATCGACTGGACATCACCAAGCACTCGGCGGCGTGAATATGAGGCAATAGATCGCTCCAACCGAGGGTTTCGCCGAGTCTGGCGCCGGATGACGCCTCGCTGCTTCCGCCCATCCGAGACGAGAACGCCGTTCTTCGAGACTGGCAAAGATGGGAAGGCCAATTATGAGGGCAGCGTGCGACGCTTTCGCATGGATATAACGGACGAGAAAGAGACAAACCCTCCAAACAACGGACTCGTATCTCGCCCTAAACCCGTGAAGCGGACGTGGTCTTGCTTTTAACTTTTTTTTTTAACGATCTACTTACTAATGAGCACCCCAACATATACGAACTGTGTGTTTATATGCGCACGCATGCATGCACTTATACGGAAAACGGAGTTGAATGATTTTAAATACACTGCATACATCGCATCGATGATACCCAGTTTGCATACAAACCCATTCTCTGCTTTGAATGATTCATGTATATATTTATTGAGCAAATAATGACACCAAGTTGCGACTATTCTTCCCCAAGTAACTATTCAAAAAACCCGACGCCTCGCTATGCATTTTTGTTTAAAAGGCCAAAGTTCGTCAGACCATCAAGTCAAAGTCATCAAGATTATCCCGGTATTTCATAATCGATCGCTTAATCTTGCTCGAGTCGACCCAGGTGACGAAATCCTCCATACTTCTTGTTACCAAACTGCGAAAGTTAGTATTGTAAATAATGGAGTCGTTGAAGAGAGTTTTGACTCACAATGCAGGATCAGTGACTACCTCTGTGCCCACTCGCACATGGCCCTGTTCAATCCTATAACAAAAAGTCAGCTCTACCCAGCCCCTTCAACAGCACAAGTAAAATCCTCTTACAGAGTAACACCCGTCTTCACATCCGGCACCATCCCATTCCTCGTCATCAACACGCCCAACCTTCGTCGACAAAACGCCGACACACTAACATCATGCTCAACCGCCGATAACCCCGCGCCTTGTTCACGGCTCTGCTTGAGAATGCCCATGGCCCACAGCTTCTCGAGGATTTCGGACTCGGTCTTTTTGCGGAATGGGTCGTCCGGGTCGAGTGCGGACAGCTTGTGTGCGAGGCTGCGCAGGTTACCGCATATGACGTTGTATTTTTGGTAGTCGAGGGTGCCTTGCAGGTAGTAGCGCGCGCGGATGGATTGTTCGCGGTGGTTGTTGTCGGATTTGTAGGTGTGGAAGTTGACTTTTCGGAGGAGTCTGGGTTTCTTGCGTTAGTCTGTTGTTTGCAGAGAAAAATTCTTTTCTTTTTTTCGAAGGAGACAAACTTTTTCTCGTGATGCTTTAATTGGCGAACCATTTTGACTGGATTTCTTGCTGGCCTGTTTGCGCCTGCGTTGGGTATGGAGTCTGATTATCCGGAGATGAGTTTTTTGGTGATGATTATCCGAACAGGTAGGCGGTGGCGGCTTTTGCAGATTCTGCCGGATTTATTTTTTTCTTCGGTGAGGGACCGGTGAGTTTCCTATTTGGGTAATTCAGGCAAAGAGTACCTGTCTGGAATAAAATGTTATGTGTTATCTGGTAACTTTCAAGGAGCAGACCTTGAAGCTTGAAATATCTACAAAGATGAGTCGCTGTGGTGATGTAAAAGCATCGCATTATCTTATCAACTGATTACCAACAATTCAAATTATCTATATATGTATATAGTTGCTATTGATCTATGTAACTTGGTGAAAAAAAGACAATTCTCTACGCTGCACCCATTTTCGACATAAATGTACAGAACGCCAAATTAATAAAAATTGTTTCACAGGCCTGCAGCCTGAGCAATCCCTGGCCTCCTCGCCTCGAGAATTGGCATAGTCTGTTCGTACACTTTTCTCTGCACCTTGCGTCCAAGATCAGTATAGATCCACGATTCGACATCCTGATTAGCCCCGTCGCTCTGGAATCCTCCGTGGGAAGTTGTGGGAGCACAGGCTGCGAGAACAAACGTTCGAGAGCCCACCTCGGTTTTGCGATCGAGAATGGCGCGTAGAATGCGGAGGACCAGGGGAGGCTGGGCGCCGCTGCGGTCCAGCGTGGACTTGCAGAGACCGGGATTCACAATGTTTATGATGACGGGTGGAGGGGCAGTACCGCTAGAGGCGAGTCGGGAGACTATTTCGCGCGTGAGGAGAACCTCGAGGAGCTTGGTGGCTTGGTACCTGATAAGGTTCCCGACCGTATGAGCTGTTAAGTGTAGGCGAAGAGGGTATAGATGTCTCACCTTGGTTGTTGGCTAAAGGCCGTCTCGTCGTTCAACTTGGCGTACAGATCAGGAGCGTTGATCTCGGGAAACTTGGTCAGACGGTGTGCTTCGGAACTGACAATGACCAGATGCGGCTGCGAGTCTGGAAACGCTTTCTTCGTCTCGTTCAGCTTTGGTAGTAATGAGAGAGCGAGGAGGAAAGTGTTGAGCACGTTGACCTGAACAGCCTGCTCGAAGCCCTCGGACAGCGTGAAGACTTTGGAGTTTATGCCCGCGTTCTCAACGAGAACATCAAGGCGTGGGAGATCGGTATTGACGCGCTCGATGAACGCGAGCGTTGATGCTGTGCTGGAGAGATCTAGTGGCCAGATCTCGATGGCGTCGGCATCGGTGCGGTGTTTGACGCTCTTGATAATATCCTCCTTGGCAGCCTGTCCCTTCGTGGTGCTGCGCACGGCGAGGACTAGACGGGGGCAATCGAGGCGATAGAAGTGGCGCGCAGCCTCAAGGCCGAGACCAATATTGGACCCTGTAATGATGATGGTTTGGTCTTTGAAGGAGTGTCGTGGGAATTGCGGGGTGACGAATAGCTGAGAGTAGAAAAACATGCGCAGCCCGGCGCCGATATTGGGCTGAATGGGGAATTCAAGTTGTTCATCAGCCATGATTAAAGTATTTACAGAGACCCGGAAGTATGGAGACGGAAGATTTCGAATGTCCTTCGCACATCCAAGAGTCTGGATGTGGGGGGCTGCAACCCCCCTACTACAATAAATAGATCAAGGTCAGTTAGTATGCATAGTTATGTGGATTTTAAAGCAATCACTGCTTTTTTCGAAGACCCGGTCCAAAATTGTACCGCAATTGTAATCAAATGATGCTTACGCCAGCTGCGGAAGATAATCAGCCCGGCGGCAGAGTTAGGGCTAGAGTCGCAGTAAAGAAAAATAAAAAGATACTACATACAAGGAAAATACCCAGCTAACTCGGCCTCGTAATGATCTAGATGTATTCAGGCGACAGTGCAAAATAGACAGATACAGTATTGTTGCTAAAGAAGGGGACATGTAATTGTTACTACTGTATTCTGAATAGAATATTTACATTTCTTTTCCACCAGCGTGTCAATCAGTACGACTGGTCATTTAAAGTGATACCAAGCACTGTAACAATGCCCTATTATCCCTTTCCTTTGAGAGCGTAGAATGCTCTCAAGGTCTTCTTCTCCAATAACAATGCTAAGCGCCTGCGGACCGTCATCGAGAAACGTATCTCCCTGGGAAAACCCATTACAGATAGCGCCTGGAATATGCAAAACGTCTTCCAAAACAAGCACACGTGTTGGCGATCCCTCCTTTAGGCTGGACCGCACTCGCAATACCACGGTTCCCACGCCGGCGACGAAAGTGGTTGGAACAAGCCAGAAAATTCATCAACTGGGAAATGGAAATATTCCAACGGATTGTGCATAACAACGGAAGTGGCACCTCACTAGTTATCACGCCGACTACCATAGACCTACAAAAGGCGTCTATATCTGCTATAACTACCAAGAAAGATCCCACACGTTCCCCGCCAACCCTCACCCAATGCGACATGCTTCGAATAGCAGCAAGACGACGTGTGCCTAAAGTTGGATATGGGTACCTCGGCCTCTTGGAAGACAACCGGGCTACGGAAATCTTCTCTACGCCGCCCCCTCTCTCCATTCTTAGCAGCCGAACAACACTGACGCTGGCTGGCTAGAATTTGAGTTTATTCTACAACACCCCAAGGTTCCTTTTACTGAGGGATTCGATCCATTGTCCATCTGGACTTTGGAAGAAGACGTTGCCAAGGATCTTCTCGCAAACCATTACACAAAATTCGCTAAGGAAGATAAAGATATCATTATAGAAATATAGACAATACGACTGTATAAAACAACAGCTATCAAATAACCGCTACAGAGAATACACAAACTCATGATTCTCCCTATCAGTCAAATCAAGCCACCTGTTTGTCATTAGCATAGCTATTCCTTACTCGTGAATAAATGGCTTACTCTTGATTCTCCAATTTTATGTAATCTGCGCTTGCTCGAGTCATCGCCTTCTTATTGTTTTGACGGTTGTACCACCACCATAAAAATCCGAGATCGATCAGACATACGCCATAGCACACGATAATGGTGATTTCGGCAGGGACATAGCGTGGTGCATCGCTTGGACGGAAGACTTGGGGACCTTGAAATTGTTAGTTTGATACTAATTACCATTTATTTTCATCATGTTATACCGATAATGTTTCCCACGCAGTACGCAATGAGATAAAGTGCTGCAACCGTGGTTTTCTTCGTGTATCCGGCAACATTTGTCGAGATAAGCGATAGAATTGCAACAAATGGAGTCGGGCTTGCTTGCGTCATGTAGTAGCCTATCAACCTACCAACCTTGTTGGAGAGAGGCAGAGCAACAATGAGGACCATGCCGACAATCGCGCACACCAAACCGCCCATGCTGCATATCAGTCGTTGGCCAAAGTAGTCTCCGAGAAAGCCGTTTACAATCAATGCAACGACCTCGACGCCTCCACCTGGTATGCCGTAGAGAAGACTCTGTTCTTCACTGTACCCGAAACTGACGATCTGTATGGGTGAGTAACAAAACAACTAAAAAAAAGTGGCATACGCACCAGTTGGCTAAAGAAGTTGGAGATGCCGCCATTTGGAATATCTGCCAACAAGGCGTAAAAAACAAAACCCCAGACCATCGGATCCAACAGAGCCTCTTTGAATTGATATATTTTGAAATGCTTATTTCCGATCCCCTGTTGGTTGACGCGGACCCGTTCGACTGCAAGGATTCGATCTTCTGGGGACAGCCATCTCGCATTCAGCTGGTTGTCCGGAATCAGGTAGAGAAAGTAGAATCCAATACAGATAGTGAACAAGCCAGTTGCCAAAAAAATGATCTTCCATGGCTCAATTGAAGAGCCGTGTTCACGTGTTCCGACTGCAATGCCATAGGCTATTAGTCCGCCGATAATTTGCCCAACTCCATTGAAACTAAACCAAATACCCGTGCGTTGACCTTGCTCTTTCTTAGTCCACCACTGTAACCTGTTAGCAGGAAACTATAATAACAGGCATATGACCATACTTGGGAAGTTAGCAAAGCAAATCCCGGAGTAACTGCAGCCTCGAATATGCCCAAGAAGAACCGAATTGCTACCGCTCCGCCGAAATTCGACACTGCGGCGAAGCAACACAGGATAAATCCCCACAGAATGATACAAACTGCCGAGTACTTTCCCAACGGCATGCGCTGAAGGAGCTGGGTAGTTGGAAACTCCCATCCCAAGTAGCCTAAAGAATAAGATAGCGTTCCCAAGAAGAGGCAATACAGAACATACCAAAGTAGAACATGCTCCCTAGCCATTGATAGTTGTCGCCAACAAGATGCAAGTCGGTTTTCAGGCCCATGACACTGGCATATGATATGGTCGTTTCTTTCTATCGGATTAGCCCCAGCTCTGGCACCGGTCATGGTCTTCCTTACTGTCTAGATAATTCATGCCATAGACAATGCACATCAACGGCATCATATGCCAGTCAATAATCTTCAGTAACCGCCGATTGGTCGCTTCATCGATAGTAACCACTTGTCCTTCCATCCCCTCAAAGGCTTTCATAGCCTCATCAACATCGTGTGAATGTTTCACAATCCGCGAGTCGACATGTTTGGCAGGGGTAGGCGACCCTTCCTTCTCTACATCCACAGCGCCGGGCGGGTCGATTCTGTCGTCGATTGTCGACATCTTGTTGTCTTGTCACTGCTAGTTCACGCTCCTTCTGGCTGAAGATGTTGGGATGAAGAAACTTTGCATGCCGACATGACGTGACGCGAGGGCGGATGCGACGTGCTGTTATACTAACAAGTGCCGATCGCTCCCTTGTTCCCCGCACAGATAAGAGATAGCGCGAATTGTAGTACGAGCGGTCACTGCTGATATGATTTAGCAGCTGCTCTGTCGTACGATTCTCCATCGGCAACAGTATCGGAGGATTGTGCGTGTCCGTTATTATTCAGTGTTCAACCGGTCAAGCTTATCGAAAGCAAGTCGACGACAACCCGGTTGAAATTTGCGTCTATCTCTCCAATTCCAACACGCAATCGCTCAACAGTCAGCGCTTAGGACCGCCACACGAGATAAAGAAGATAGCACTGGTGGAGCGACTCGAGAGGAGAAGAAACTCGCAAAGAAACAAAGACGAGAGGAGAAAGAAGATCCTTGACGAAAAGGGAAGGTGGACTCCAACATGGCTCCACTTCTCCGCTCTGGCCGGGCTCCACCAGTATATTCGTCTTGTTATAATTGTCTATACTATACAGTGCTATGGCCATGCCATTGTTGGTTTTACGTTATCTATAAACCTTGAAGCCGGCTCTGAGGTCTGGGAGTATTGTATTCTAATTAATTTCCCTGCTCTTGGCGCAAGGCGGAAGTGGAGCAGCACGACTCATAGTATATGATTTATGAGAATAGAATTCAAACACCGAATACTATCTGGAAATTCACCAAGCCCTTTTGATTGTGTAGATATCATACCGCAGACTACTCTATACTACTGCGAGCCAACCCTGGCAAGATAGGCTTCCCACCCTTGCTTCTGATATTGTTTGGCTGCTTCGACCGGATCCGGCGCAGCATAGATGCCCCGTCCAGCAATGATAAAATCCGCGCCCCGAGCCACGGCCGACTGCGGTGTCTGGTATTGCTGGCCGAGTTTATCGCCTGAAGAGGACAGGTTGACTCCCGTGGTGAAGACGACAAAGTCCTCGTCGTCGCTCTTCGTTGTCTCAGTGGAGGGCTCATCCGTCAGCGACCTGTTGCACACAAACCCCATGACGAACTCTTTATAGCGACGCGCATAGTCCACAGATCGGGTTGTGTATGCACCCGTCGCCAGCGAGCCCTTGGATGTCATCTCAGCCAGAATAAGCAGGCCTCTCTCGCGACCATACGGGAAATCCTCTGCGGCAGCAGTCTGTGCCAGAGCCTGCACAATACCCTCGCCCGGCAGAATACTGCAGTTTATGATATGCGCCCATTCGGATATCCGTAGTACGCCGCCGTGGTACTGTTTCTGGACAGTGTTGCCAATGTCGATGAATTTGCGGTCTTCGAAGATGAGAAAGTTGTGCTTCTCGGCCAGCTGCGCAAGGCCCTTTGTAGTCTCTTCGCTAAAATCAGATAGAATGTCGATGTGGGTTTTGATCACGGCAATGTGTGGACCGAGTCCTATATTTGGCTAATTTAGAATAGAGATCAGTCGGATGTTTTTCCTTGCAACGTACGATCCGCGAGATCAAGAAGCTCCTTCGTGGTCGTGACATCAGCAGAGACAGTCACGTTGGTCTTTTTCGCTTCGGCAACCTCGAAAAGTTTGCGAACGAGATTGTTGGGATGGTTCTTTGCGCGCACGCTGTACGTCTGTTTCGACGAGGAAGACATGACTCGAAATCGAGGGGTAGTCGCGGGGGATGGTTGAGAGAAGATTGGTTGATGGACTCTGATTTTCTCAGGCCTGAAGAGGAATTGATTTCTTCCCTGGAAGGCTTTGTACCTGACCTCGGGTCTAGATATTGAATTGACAGGGTGGTCGAGTGTGGTTGGGGTTGTCAACTTCTGGTGGAGTGCCCGCAAGCAGAAAAAAAGTTGATGCGGGACAGCTTATCGCGTCCGATAAGGCCCGAGGCTCTCTTTCATAACGAGCTATTATTCATTGAGTAGTGATAGTATTATTTCACATTATTTATACATCCCACCGACATGTCCTACAAAGTTTGACTTCTCCGTCAATCTTTAAAAGCTCAACAACTCCCGACCAACTCCGAAAACCGTCATGCCCCACAGCACAGCCTGACAAAACCAGAAAGTCGCCCCATACAGACGTCCAGCCCCTGCAGCCTTGCCTGAGTAGATGTATCCATAGGTATAAACAATGCGCGAAAGGACCCAGGCGCCTCCAAGAGCAGCTGACGCCTGCGGCCACTTCAGTCCGGCCACGAGGATGGAGAGCATCGTCTGCGACATGTTCTCCAACAGGTTACCGTGAGCGCGCTGCGCGCAATTGAATTGGTGGGCCTTGGGCTGTTATAGAGGAGTTGTGTGAGTGCTCATGTTCAACTTTTTTGGGGGGGGGTTCTGATCATTGAGACGTACATTGGCCTTGCATTGCTCGAGTGTCGCGTAATGCTGCGGATAAGGAACGCCAGCGGGCTTGCGGAGGCTGGTCACGATTGAGCCCTGGAACCAGGAGAGGAGAGGGATGGCACCGAGAGCGACGCCAATGGCAAGGCTATACAGAGATTGAGTCAGTAAGGACAGATCCGGGGTAATTTTTGTTGTATGGAGTCGCCTGTTCCAGCCTGAGCTTCAGAGACAGATCGCGACGACGGCTTGACAAGCCTACCCATAGTTTTCCGGGACAGTGATGGTAGCCATAGCTGTAAATTGATTGAATATTTCAATGGTTGATGTCAGTGAAGGATGCGACGATGTTTTGGGCGGCGAAAGTCAAGTGTTTTGTAGCATTCCGCAAGAAGGTTTGACTCGTGGCCTGGCTGCTGCCTTTTATTCGGCGAGTGGAGCAACATTTCGTCCGCAGTGCCGAGGGCCGTCCGTAAACGAGGTGCGAGGCGCAATGTGTCACCGTCTGACTTGTACCATGGCCTTCTATGGCCTTCGAGTGAATGGAGAGAGGGAGATGGGGACTGCAGATGGTGTAACTGCGAGTTTTAAGAGCCAACAGCCCACAATTGTCACCCCGGCAAGCTTAATCCCTGCTCCTTATGACGCGACCAGCTAACCCGATTAGGCAGTTAGCTTCAATACTGCAATAACGAATGTAGTATAAAAGCATGAAAAATTCCCGTATTTCATGAGTATAATATTAGGAGTAAACGAGTAAAATCGCATTCTAGCTGGTATAAATCTGCTATCAACTGAGCCAAGGCTACGCCCCCATCTTGCTGACACTGCCGTATTTGGCCTGCCAGGCAAAAAAGTATAGTAAAGCACCGAGTGGTTGCCCGACTAAACAAAAGCTCACCCAGAACACAGTGTTCCCAAATATCCTAGTTGTCGGATCATCCATCTTCTCCAATGGCAAGGTGACGGTGATGAGCGGGAGCTGTAGCATCATTCCGGCAAAGGCCACCCCTAGTCTTGTTAGCTCGGTAACAAATTTCAGATACGATATATGCATGCTTACCGATTAGGTTGTGAGTAGGAACGCCTACTAGCAGTTCGTGAAGGACGGCAGAGAACAAGAACACCATGATGCTGGCCGCAAGAGGGCTCCAGCCTCTCCCGACCAGTGGAGAAAAGATATGTCTCTTCATGAACAAATACACCGGCTTGTTCCAAGACCGCCAGTACATGCCAAGGCTCCAGCTGTTCCACCAATCCGAGTAAAACTCGCGGTCACCAAAACGCATTACTTCTGCCAATGCGTTCAGGAGTGCCTGGAAGAGGGCGAAGAAGCCCGCGAGCCAGATAATCAACGAAATAGTCGAAAGCTTCATGATTCGTTCAACAATGGATGTAAAGTCCAAAACGGCAATTTTATCGAGAGAATTTTGCAGCACGGGAGCAGCATACTGCGCTGATGTGAGCCAAATAAAGACTGACAGCACTATAAACTCGACAAGGCGTTTCCCCACGAAGCCCCATCGAATACGCGGGGTTCGGGGATAAACAGGTTGGTAAACCAAAGTAGGTGCCAGCCAAAAATATGTCAGATTCCCAACTGTGATGTTTTGCGGGTACGGACATGAGGAATATATATCGGGGATTTTCGATTGCGCGGATGGGTGGAGCATAGAATGGCGAAGATCACGGTTGGTGAAGGCGTAAGAGCAGTTCTTGAGCCACACGATAATGGCGTGCAACTCGCAAATTGTACCGATGCCAGGGTGGTGGACATAATAGTACACAACAAAGTTGGTCACGACAAGACAGAGCGTGGCATTGATGGTATGCGCAAAAGCAATGAGACGCCAGGTCGACTGAAACGCCTTTTGTTCTTTCTCCGTCTCCGCTGCATCGCCGTCCTTCTTTTTTGTACGGCCCACTGCACCCCTGGCCTGCTGTGCAGCGGCGAGCTCAATTATGTACGCCACGAAGAGATGGCACGGGACGAGGGCGAACAGCATAGATCCAAGTATTACATCGGTTTTTCGAAAGTCATGACATTTGATACAGATGAGGACGCCATACTAGAAAAATCATTAGACCCTGAGGACTTTCAGAATACAGGCGACGACTCACCTTCATAAAATTCTCAACAATCAATCGAAGATTCATCACAACTGCCAGAGAGAGCGTTCATTCAGCAAAAGGTTTGTGTAAAATATCCGGTCAACTCACTCAGCACTATAACCATCAAGTTGCGAAACCCAATGAAGCTCGGATTCCATGTGGAGTCTCTACTGAGACACGAGTTGCGCGACTCTGAATGATACGCCGCGATATGGCGATATTTACTCCTCCCATTCTTTTTGGGCGTAGCTGTCGTCGGCTCTGTCGATGGTTCCATGATTTTGGACGTAGTAGGGTCTTTGCTGTCGAGCGCAGGCACATCGACGCCCGTGCTGACAGCTGCCTCTGTGACACTCGCCATGGTGCAAAGGGAGAGACAGCCGGACCAGAAGGACGCAGGGCAAAGAGCAGATCGTGTTGCTTGATGGTTCAAACGCAAGAGTTTTAACAATATGGCTTGAGGTCGGAGCGTCGCTTATCGGCGGGAGGTAGGTTGCATCGGATCGATTGACGACATCAGCTAACTAGGACAGGTAGCACATGGCACTCAGCACTGGGTTCAATCAGGCTATCGCCAGGAAATGCCAACGAAATTGCGGTAGTATGGAGTGACAGCGATAATCAAGGACGACGAGGCCCATGGCGGGGTAAGCAATAAAGGGGAGAGGGAAAAGAGGAGGAGAGGGGTCTGGATCTTGTCGACGCTGAGCTCGAGCTAAGTTTATACGTACCGTTTATCTGCAAGTGCATGCCCGTGCCGTGCAGCTGCGCCGCCAATCATGCCGCGCGGTCGGCCCCGCTCTGCCAACGCGGAAGCAGCTCTCTCGCTCCTTCGCCGCGCTTTGTGGCTTTTCTCCCCATGTCAAACACTCGCGCTGTCGCTCTAAAATTCTGGTTTTTTTATCTGTCGACAGGCCTGGCCAGAATACGCACGCATGAGCCGGCTCGCAGGATAGGAATCGTGATTACAAAGCACCCCGATGGCCGCCTACGATGAGTCTGGCGGCGACGCTTCCTATGGCGGACGGCCGTCACGGCCATACGAGGGCAACGTGGGCCCTCGCAGGCCTAGTGAGTATCCATCTATCTACACTATATTGCGTTTGCGAATCTGACCGCGGGATCCAGGGCCGGTGACGGATTATGGCTCGTCAATGGTTCAGTGGATGCGCACACGGCGACCGAGATACAAAGGAACTCATCGCATGGAAGTTGAACGGCCGAGCGCAAGCTATGTAGTGGATGTAGGTGATCTGCTTATATATGACCGGCGACAACTCATTAACACACACAGGTGCTGCCTCCATTAGCCAGGGTACACTCGCCTGCCGATACGATTCCCGTGCGACATTTGCATCAATCGATCGGAAAATCAAAGAAACCCATTACCGTCGTGAGGTGGACTCCAGAAGGCCGACGGCTTCTTACCGGTGGACATACAGGAGAGTTTATGCTTTGGAATGGGACAGCTTTTAATTTCGAGACGGTGATGGATGTAGGACAACCCAAGATGCACACAAAGGAAGTTTGCTGATCGTTGTATTATCAGGCCCATTACGACCAATATCAGGCTGGCGTCACATCTGCTGCCTGGTCGCATAGCCACGACTGGCTTATTTCCGGCGGTCAAAAGGGAGATGTCAAGTACTGGCGACCCAACTTCAACAACGTCGAAACAGTCGATGATGCCCACCACGATGCTGTACGAGATCTGGCGTGGGGTCCCAGCGATACAAAGTTCTTATCGGCTTCGGATGATACAACACTGAAGATTTTTGATTTTACCGCTCGTGCCTGTGATACTGTCCTCACTGGGCATAACTGGGATGTCAAGTCCTGCGATTGGCATCCAACCAAAGGCCTCCTGGTTTCCGGTTCCAAGGACCATCAAGTCAAATTTTGGGATCCTCGCACTGGCCGATGCCTGACTACTCTCCACAGTCATAAAAATACTGTTACTACGACGAGATTCTCTAGGGTCAATCAAAATCTCTTGGCTACTTCATCGCGAGATTCTACGGCCAGGGTATTTGATCTTCGAATGATGCGCGACATATGTATTCTCAGAGGGCACGACAAGCCAGTATCTTCGTTAACGTGGCATCCGGTTCATAGCTCGTTGATATCAACCGGTAGCGAAGATGGTTCATTATATCATTACTTGCTGGATGAGCCCAATCAGCCCCCCGGTCAAGTCCCTACCATTGCGCCATACGACAGCAACGACCCGCTCAACACCCCACCACAGGTGGTATACCCTGCCCATCGCATCCAATACGCCCACGGCTCGACAATCTGGTCTCTTCACTGGCACCCGATGGGACATATTCTAGCCTCTGGTTCAAAGGATAATTTCGCACGTTTCTGGTCCCGAGCTCGACCCGGGGACACTTCATACATGAAAGATCGTTTCCATATCGGAGAGGAGGCTGCTGAAGCACAAGGGACATGGAACCGGGGCTTCGGGAAGAAGCAAATGCGAGAGGAGGAAGAACAAGAACTTGAAGACGAGGCGGATGGTCTCGTTGACCAAAAGGCTGCGGCCCCGGCTCTTCCTGGTATTCAAGGACTGCCAGGGATCTCATCAGACGGGGGTCCGCCGTCACTTCTTCCGGGCATTGGCAATGCGCAACCGCCTCCCCAGCCGAACATGCCTCTTGGCGCTAATCAACTGGCTTCAATGCTAGGAGGATCATCGCTGCCTCCTGTCGCACATGGCAACTATGCACTACCACAACTACCACAAAACCCAGGCCTTCCAGGTTTCGGCTTCGGACCCCAAGCAACGGCCACACCCCCTCCGGTGCCGCCACCTAATCTTAACCCGAATCTCAATCTTGCAGCGTTGCAGAAGCAATTGATGGCTCAAGGAGTTGAACTTCCCGCCAATTTCGCCAACCCAAGCGCATGGAATAGGGGCTAATGTTGCTGCGGGCGGCAACAACATATTCTGGGATATCCCTTTAATCGACTTATTTGGCAACATGTATCATAGTACGGATTCTTTCCTAGGTTGGGGCGTTAGTGATGATCAGCTAGCATGTAAAACGAAAGGTATATTGGAATTCATAGCGGCATTGCATACTTTTTTAATGTCATGTCATTTTCAATGCAAGGAAAGCCGGGGTGGGAACCATTTTCTGTTCACTATAAAACTTGATATAATTAGCAGCTTGCATGGTATCGAATAGGCGCTTCCCTCACTAGTGAAATGGAATCATTTGCATGACCGAATGTTGAATAAATGCGCACTTTAAATGGTGCTTTGCATTGGAAAGCTCGAAACGATGACAACCAAGACGTTGATAATAGCCCAGATTAAAGGCACCCATGTAGTCATGGCAAAATTGCCCGCTTCATAAACCCAACCAAGACTAAACAAAGAATGTCAGTTTTTTTTGTAGAACAATATTGGAAAAAGAAACAAACATTAATCCAACCAAACTACCTGCAAGCAAAGCTTCAAAGCCGGATACCACTAGGTACACGACGGGTACCGCCCACATGGATCGCCAGTTTTGCCATTGGATCGCAACTGCAAACGCTGCAACGATGAAATGAGTTCCGCCGTGGAGAATCAGCGTCCAGGAGAGTGTAAACCGCCATATGTCCCCAGTGTGGTAGAGGTAGTTTTGGCTTTCGGGGACACCGATGATTGGGAAATGGAGAGAAGGGAATGGCGGAACGGAGTAGTCTAATGGAGCCTCATTACTCATGTTGACCGTGAGTTCCGATATACACGCAGACGGAAGCTCAGGTGAAATAAGAACTTATAAAAAGCGCTATGCTCATGGCCAAGCTCGTTGTCGTCGATGTCCGATCTGATTGATGCACGGTGGAAGTGGAGCCGCTAGGGAGACGCGTGCTGTCACTCTGTTTGCACCGTTTGCCGGCCGGCCCACCTCTTACCTCGGTTGCGGAGAAGCAGTCAACTCCATGTCGGCCGGCAGTCCGTCGCATCTTCTCTCCCTAGAGAGTGCATTACAGACTGGGAGAATTCGCCATGGCGACTGAACGCTCGCTGGCAACGCTGCTGCGGTCCCTACAAACGGCCTCTGCGCCGGAGGATGCATATGCGTGAGTTTCTTTTTCTGTGTCTTCGTGCTTTCAATACACTGACGTATAGCGCCCAGCTTGCTACCGACCGCAACCAGCTTCCTCGCAGTACTGACCAATCCATTGAATGTGACGCTGCTGTCCTCGCAAATTCTAGCATCACCAGCAATATGGGACCATCCCATTGACCTGCACACCTGCCGACGAATCCTGAGCGTGTTCAATACCGCCGCTATCGGCATCATACAAAACGAAGCTGCCGACGAACCGCGCGCTCCCTACGCCCGACGCGGTTTGGATCGAGAAGCATGGCTCAAGGCTGTTGTAGATGGAGCGGATGATAAATCACCGCGGTGGCGGCATCTTATCCTTCTGGCCGGCGTCTTGCTTGGATTTGAGGGGCAAAACAGGCAAGGCTTACCGCATAACCTTCGATACAAGTTGGAGTCGGCGCTTGCCCAGGCTACACAGCTTGCGCTCCAGGAGGAGGCTCATCTAGATGGAATTGCTGGATGCTGCATTACGATGGTTCTAAATTATACGTTTGAGTTTTTGTCCGACCAGAATCGCAGTCGCATTGATTATGACCGCTTACTGCCGTTGATGCTCAACTCGACATTCTCTTCAAGCGAAGGTCTCGACAAGGCTTACTTTGTGGGCACGACTGATCGTGATATCGTTGAAGGAAACACCAAAAAGTTCGGGTGGTCGCCCGAGTCGATGACCTATAAGCACGTTAAGAACATAACCTCGCGGCCTTTGGTCGCATCGCTAGGACCGCTCTCGCGGCTCATCGCACATGCTATGGAGAATGTTACCAATCCAAATATTGTTTCTGATGGTATGAGCTTTATCAACGATTTTGCGCGAACTTTACTGGCTCAATGGCGCCAGAACAAGCTGTCAGAAGTGGATCCATCAGAAGAGGCCGAGTTCCTCGATGCAGAGTCATTAAAATCGACTATTCCAGACCTTTGGCGTCTGATTCGATCATCCATGTTCTCAATAGTCATAATTCTACGAGCCGTGCTTGGCAGGATGCTAAATGACCGCGTGCTCGCTGCTGGCAGTGGTAGGTGTTTTCCCCTCACAAAGTTTGAAATCTCAGCTCACAATCACAGTGGCACCTTTTATTGCAGTGCAATCATTACATATTCTTCGTAATCTTTACTTTATCACCTCACGCACTGGACAAAACTCCTCTTCACAATACTCTTTCGTTAATCTCGTCGCTGTCGATATCCTTACACAATACCCAGACCTGGCCGAGAACTTTCTGCGAACCATCAAACCCATTGAGCTGGGTCATATTCCGGACCATCCATTAGAACGCTGTCTTGATCTGTTCTTTTTAAACACGGCTGAACACTTTGCGCTCACTCTCCCTCCGCAAACAAACGAAGAACTTGTCATATCAGCTGCCACACCTTACTTGGCAGCTGGGGGGAACAATCATTTATTGGAGATTTTTGAAGCGGCGCACAGCGTGGTGCTTGCTGTCTTCTCAAGTCCACAGAATGCCGATGTGACTGCCAAACATCTACCCTTTTATGTCGATAATCTCTTCACGGTAGGTTTTGCAGCAGCTACTGTCTTTTTTTTGTCTCTGGCTGACGGGTTGTCATACAGGTATATCCACAAAACCTCTCTGTTCGCCAATTCCGGCTCGCATTCAGATCTGTCGTGCGAATAGCAGCACCCCCTTCTCCATTAGCCAGCAGCCAGCCTCTCTTAGCACCTACCTTGTTGGAACTTGCTCACGAACGTGCTCTCCAAGCATCATCCACAATCCTGCCGCCATCTACACAGTCCGCCGAAGAAAATGCGCTGGAGACACCACCTTCACACTCCGAAAGATCCGGCATTATTCTCGCCATAATCGACTCTCTCCCTTTCCTCCGAGTAGAAGACCTCGAAGAATTCCTCCCGCTGACTGCACGCCTCATCAATAACAATGCCGAAGAACCGCAGGATATCCGCGCAACCTGCATCGAACGCTTCTGGGACGTGCTGAGTGGAGGCGAAATGGACGTCGATCGCGCCAATTTCTGTGTCACTTGGTGGTGCACGCGAGGTGGAAGAGAGCTTACGCTGTTTGGCGAGCAACAGCCTGTCTCGGAAGAACCGCTTATGAGTGGCGCGGTGGTTGATGGGGGGAGGGAGAGCAAGTTGTGACGGTTTTTTTTAAGTGTTGGTTTACAGTATATGCGTGCTGTAACACATTGGAGGCCGGTTGATGTTAGACTACCCAGTTGTATAATTATTACGAGGCTTGATGAAAACAAAATAAACCGTTTACACGTGGTAAAGGTGGCTTGTATTGAAAAGTATTAACATGAAAAAAAAGAAAAGATAGCCCATCACGCTATCAATGGAATCCCAACGGGAGTCTTCTTTCTATATTCAACATAATGATTCTGGAAAAAAGCAACAAGATGCTTCTCCTCGCCTGTAGTTATAACTTTTCGTTAGCAATGATTCCCAAGTTTGGACGAAAAAGGCCAAAAAAAAAAAAAAAAAAAAAAAAAAACTCACGCTCGATTCTCGACTGGAAAAAGCGCCACAAGACGAGCGTAAAGCCAGCAAAGCAGACGACATTCTGAAGCACCAACTGCGTCCCCAGGCCCCACCAGAAGAAGCCAAAGTAACTCGGATGTCTCAGCAGACTGTATATCCCGGTCGTCACCAGCCTGTGGTGTACATCGCGCTCTGTTTGCACGATATGGTTGAAGTTTCCTGCCGCCGTTGCCATGGCCAGTGTACGCACGGTTTGCCCCGTAACCATCAGTATTGTACCCGTGAGCACGATTATTGCTGGAACTCGTGACGAATCAGGGTCGAAGAAATAGCCATGGGGCGCAAGCCAGTGCGAGATCAAGCACTCAACAACGGCAGACCCATGCGCAATGTTGTACGCTGCGCCATTGGAGCCCAGTAAAAAGGCAGACACGTCTGCATTGCGCGTGTTATACTGCGCCGTGACCCAGAACTCGAGGAAATGGAAGACGCACAGCGACGAGATGAAAAACGGCACGCGCCAGAGCGGGACCTGTTGCCATGCAAGCAGGGCTGAAAGGATGGAGGAGATTCCGAGGACGATTCCGAGCAAGAATGCGCGTATGGATATGCCAGATAGTGCTGTCTTTCCGCCGGGGAGGAGTGAGGAGGGATCGAATGAGGGGAGTGCGGCGGTCGGGTTGTGGACGGTGTGAAGGGGAGCGGCGGTTGGCGGGCGCCAGGCTGTGTAGGTCTCGTGTGAGTCATTTCGAGAGTCGAGATGCTCTGTTGGTTCAGAGATGGGATCTGATGTTGGAGACATTTTTTTTGATTCCGGCGGATGGAGGGGCGGAGGTTGGTTGTTGGGCGAGGTTGTCAAGGACTGCGAAGAGGCGGGAATCCTGGGAGATTACCATTCAAGATGAGAAAAGAAGCGGTTCAAAAAGGAACCCCCCACGACGCCAGTTGATGCCATCTCAGCAAGGCTCTTTTGCTGGTGGAGGATGTTCCGTGGTCGTGCTGCGTCGCGGACAAAGACAGCTCGGAGCTCTGACCACCCGCTAACTTAATTCATGCTTACGAGTTTCTTCTTTGTTTGAGTAATAGTAATGCGTATTTTCAGGAATGGAAATTACAGGAACTGCCTAATTTGTACAAATGTGATTTTTGGAGGTGCGTAAAATACAGACTTTTCAAAAGATGTCCCATTCATGGCAAGGTGGTTATTGCTATATATCAGTTGGTGGCTTTAGACGTCAGTGTTGGAGAGAGGCAAATGCCCGAGCAAATTGATTCCCCATGAAGCACAGAACCAGCAGGCGTTTTATCATTGCAGTAATTGTCAATACGACACTGATCGACACTGATCATTGCGGATGTCACTGATACCAGTCGACGCGTTTGCAGCCAACAATCGGCAGGATATCATAATACTTAACAGCCGCTGATCGCCAACATGACTGACGTCAAGGGCAACAAGAAACACCACCCGCTAATAACACTGATCATACACTGACTATGCTTGGATTTGTCTTGTTTCCTTGCTTTATGGTCATTACACGATACAAACTCGTATTCCCAGGTCATAGATCTCGTGACCGATGTTTATGTAGCTCCGTCTGCGCCTGGCGTCCTTTGTTTGTCCGTTTACAAACTATCTGCACCTGCGTTTCAAGGCCTGCGGAAATGCATGAGCAGTCCGGCCAGCTTATACTTTCAAATGAGGCTGAGTCGCAGGAAATTACCCCGTTCTCCTGGGATCAACCAATAGTTATACAGTCGCTAATCCTCGTAAGCGTAATTTTAGACAAACAAACCCGATGCACGTGAAAACAAGCAGCCATAGGCTCCATTAACATTATCTAATCTTAAATTAACCGCGTTTCGGTTGCGAGGACACGAATAATACTCATAATTCACAGTATATAGCATTTATTTAATTAATGACTAATAATATATTCGTGGCCGTGGGCTGGTGAAGACCGGTATTTTACGCGTATCTTACCCGCACGTTACCGCGGAGAGCTTTCTGAACAACATGACGCCAAACTCTCCTCACCAGACTTGACTCTCTCTCGCCTTTACTCTTCGTTCATTCCTTCATCCTTCCCTTCGCCAACCTTTTGGACTCCAGGCCTCGCTTGGGTCTCTTCTCAAACCTGCCTTTTTATACCTCCAGTTTCTTTTCCTCACTTCTTCAGCTGTAGCTTCCGCGGCTAACTCAAAAATCCACAAGGCAGCAGCTGCAGCAACCAAGGCTGGCCCTCAACCTCCCAACGCCACCGGCTCCTCTCCTCCGCCCTCACCCTTTGAGTTTGTGTCGTTGGGCTGACTAGCTTGCTTCTTGACTTCTCTCAAATGATCTGACGAAGAGAGGGAAAAAATGTCATGGCAGGTACCCCGCTAGACAGCTCCAGCACCAGCACCCCGCCTGGTGCTGTATCACCGGAAGATTCAACACGAATGCACGGCGAGTATCTGGAAGACACAGAATCGGAAAGCACCAGGAAGCGTCCTCGCCTTGACCGTAGCACAGTTTCTGGCGAGGCAATGTCGACCGGAGGAGGAGCATCGCCTGTCCCTCGACCCGCGTCCCCCAAGACCCCAGACCGCAACGAGCGTCCGTCTCTGCAGCGCCCATCGAGCCGTGTCACGATAAACATGAAATCACCCTCTCAAGCCATGGCTTCCACTCAAGATTCACCCTCAACGGGCATGCTCCCCGAACGAGAACACGAGACTCAGCCAGGAATCGAAAATGTCCCAACAACACCCACCGAAGACACTACCATGGCTGGTGCCCATTCTTCCACCGCCATTTCAATCACATCGTCACCTGCACAAAGCCCCGAGATCGAAGTGGCTGATTTGGAGGATATGGATCAGGATCCGAATACATCACAGTGGCGCCCGTTGGGGGAAGCTCTTCGCGAGCAGAATACAGCAGATACAGTTCAGATCCACGAGCCGTTTTCACTGGCCGATCAGTTCCCAAAGTTACGTGGAAATCCGGACTTGAGAGAGTCTCTCGAGGAGACTGTGAACATGATTGAGAAAGGTAGGCAAGCCCCTCTTTCTGCATACTTTCAAGAATTATTCTCAAAAAAAGTGCTCACGATAAAATAGGTCATCCTCAGGATACGGTACTTTTCAGTGCGGTCAAACAATGGTTGGCTTTATGTGCCGAAAATCTATCACAACTTACGCTGGATTCCATCCAGGAGGACCGAGAATTTTGGGAAGAATTACCTACGTTGATCGAAGGATTGCTGCGTAGAGCAGTCAATTTCCAAACAAACCAAGCTCAGGGCATGTGGCAGTACTTGGAGGAATTCTTTCTTGACTTCGGAAATCTTGCTGTTCACATGCTACATCTCGACATAGGCTTTCTCACCCTGGTTTGCCAGGACCCCGACATACAGCCCCAAGATACCCTCAGCAGACCCTACTTACAATCTTTGGCCTGGACTCTTCAAATATCCAGCATTCCATTTTTTCGTGCCCTGACAAGAATCAACCACTCCAAAGTCGCAAGCCTCATTGCTCGGATCAATGATCATATCGCTGATACCCCCGCCAATATTCTCCCACGGCTTTCAGAGTATATGTTGTTGGTATTCGAGCTTCTTCCCAAGCTCCCTCATCTAGCTCCAGCCTTGGCTGCTGCACTAGCCGTTGCATCGAACTTGGTTGAGTCCCGTAACGAGCGTCGTACTCATGGTGCCGATGAAGAGCTGCTGGATTCTCCCATCACCAACCGGGTCATCAAAAGCTCCTACCCCCTTTTCCGTACAGTCAATGAGAAATATCAACAGGCTGTTTCGAAAAAAGCGTCTTGGCTTACGGCTGACGTTAGTGAGAACCTCTCTCGCTCTATTGGTCTTGCTTTTCGTCTATATTGCGATTGGGACCCTGCTTTTGCCGCCAAACTGGCAGAAGATCTATCCCTCGACTTACCCGACACTACGAATGACGACTATTCTTTAATAGTCTTTTATGGTTGGAAGTTCGGTTCCTTAAAAAGGCACATTATGGAAGGACGTATGGAGCTACGAGTTTGGGGCGTGGAAACCATGCAAATCGAACTTGTCAGCATCTGGCGGCAGAACATCCAGGGCAATCCAGAGGGGATTGAATACCCGATTGTGCAATATCTTTTGAAATTTCTGCGGGACATTCGTATTATCGATTATATCGTCGGGGTAGGATCGCATCCTCAGTTGATAAGCCGCAGCGGAAATATTGTCGGCTTCTTTGTCGTGACGAATACCTATACCAATGCCGATACCGACACGATCTGGAAAGCTGTAACGGATAGTCAGGATCAGAGGACCGTTGGGGAGGTTTTGACACTGCTTGGCCGTACCGTTACAATGCACACGTCCTCCTCCAGTGGTCTCCTATACCTGTCCTCCAAGCTCCTTGAATTTTCTCTCAGCCGATTTGACCCTCGTGTCATTGAATTCTGTGACCTCCTTTTCAAAACAATGAGAGAAAAGTACGAAGAGCGTCATCGAAGTGACTTCTCAGAAACTCCGCACATCGATTCAACTCCATTGCGTTTGTGCGTGCGCTTGATACGAGAGTCGAATTCTTGTCACGACATTAGTGACGAACTCAAAGTCACACTCCAGAGATTTGCAGGCAACCAATTACAGCAATTCTTGCATTTTGGAATGAGCGAACCTGATAAAAGGGATGTCTATGAGCAATGCATCGAAGACATTGGCCAGAAGAACGAATTCGCCTCTGGAAGCATCCAAGCTTTGAATGCACTGATACCAATGAGTTTTGATTCTCAGGAAATTCGAAAACTTGCCACAGATTACGACTTGACGGCACTGATCATCTCCGAGTTTACACATTTTTGGGACAATATCACAGAATTCACCGATCGCTTCTCACAAAACGCTCTATTATGCCGTGTCCACTTTCTCGGTCGTATTATCGACAAAATCCCAGACAAGATAACGCCGGAGCTTAGTGATGTTCTCTGGAAACAATTATTTATGACAGGCAAGGTAGACCTTGCAAGGGGTTATTTGTGGGAAATGCTATGTCGAGTTACAAAGCATTGTATAACACAAAACCCCTTCATAGAACGATGTCTTCATGATTATTTACCAGAAGTATCGCCCGAGAAATACTCACCCGAGATTGCCTCGTTTGCTGAACACGCAGTTCACTATGAGATTCGCTTCAACCCTCTACCTATGACTGGCGAGAACGAAATCATTGCATTGCCAGGCATGGAGCGGATTTGGGAGTTCATCCTGACCGCCCCTCCAAACACTATTGAAGGAAGAGCAACCCATTTTGCGATTGAGGTCTACTTGGATCATCCGCTCATACGTAGGGCACCAGCATCAGCGGCTGAAGCAACGCACATTTCTTTGGTGGATCGTTGCGTTGAACAAATCAAATCAGCTGCTACAAAGTTGAAATCCTTCGACGATTCGGCAGACGGACATGACAAAACGATGGTGACTGCTGCAGACGAACATGAAATCCATTCCGCCGGTCTGAAGCTGAGCCGTTCTTTACTTTTCTTACAACAGCTTCTCCAGGGACTTCGGTCTCGGCCGCAGTACAGTCCACCACAAGGACCTCCGGCAGAGCTTCCGGAGCGTATTGGCAATGGAGACCCGGTCGATATCTCGTATCAATGTTTTAACGACTCCAATAATTCTAAGATCCGTACTCTACGTATCGGCAGCCTTTGCACTGCAGCAGAACTGGTTGATCGCTTGATCCGTGTTACCGGTTTCCGAAAGTTCAATGTGATACACTCGGGACAAAAGATCAATTTACTGAACAATCCAAGCGCAACTGTGGAAAATCTTAATATCAAAGCACTTCTGATCATCCGAAAAATCCCTGATGCCCCTGAATTTGTCGCTGCGGGACGACGCCAATCACTCACTTTGGTTGATTCTGAGGTCCTCAAACACTTTGACGACCTCTATGATCTTCTCGATCTTAAGGAGAACTATGCACGCGAAATATACGATTTCCTCATAGTATTTCCGCCACAAGAACGTTCCCGGGAGCTCGTGAGAGCTGAAACCCATACAGAAGAAGAGCTTTTTCCAATGGAGAAACCCTATAAACTCCTATATTCTGTGAAAGCACTTTCTACGTGTTTGCGGGAAGAATCTCTTGAGGTCAGTGTGGGTTACATATTGCAAATATTGATAATTGCTAATTCATTTATAAAGGCCGAACCTAACGAATCCTTCATCAACCACAGTATCCAAGTGGTGATCAGTGCCTTGATTCGTCCCAGCATGGCATTTGAATTTGATAACAACATGAACCTTGTATTTGCATGCCATTTAATCGAATCTCTTTTGCTATGTCTTTCCGGTATGTTGGCTGATTTTGTTGCTGGTAATTTCCGCTAATGTTTCGGCAGTGAAAATGTCAGGTTCCCATACGCTACCCAATGCAGAGCCCTTGGTCAAGAGGCTGTTTTTCTTCATTGATGCTGCTCAGAAGATTGATCAGAGCCACTTTATGGACGCCAACGTTCAAATGCTGATCTGTCAATCCTTTTCCGTGCTCATAGAAGCCTCTGTCTGCCAACAGAACTTTTGGGAGGTAGCCAAGAAACACACTCAATTTGGCACGCTCATATTCTCTCTGCTTTTGGAAGAGAAACGACCCTCGATCCGTCGTCAAATTGCGGAGAAGATCAAGGTTATCTGTGGCTCCTCAAAGACTCAGAAAAAGACAGCCGGCACAGAAAATACCGATGAAGATGGTTCTATTCCCGAGAACTCTACGGTAATTGACATCATCGCCACTGTATGGGATGCTTTTGTTCAAAACATGCAGCTTTCAGTACAATATGCAGACCAATCTCAGGAATATTTTTCCGTGGCTCTTGCAGTTATTCGGTCAATTACTGAGAGATCCCCGTACGATATTGTATTCACCGAATACATTTCTCAGTGGAGCGGAGCTATGTTGAGCCACAAGACTCAAGAGGTACGTTCTTGTACCTGTTTGAAGGGAAACATACCATTAACAGTACTCGCAGTTTGTTGGGCGAGAGCCAGTTGATCATGTGATATTAGGATTTGCACGTCTCATACGATGGTGCTTGGAGGTTGCAGAGCGAACAGATACACAAGTGGAAGCCACGTTAGTGACGAAAGCTGCTCCTGGTAATATCTATACTGATTATAATCCTAGGGATCTTATCGAGAGTGTGATCAACAACTATTTGTTCCCTGACTTGTCAGAACCTTCGGATACCGACATCATCACCCCGCGCATTCCCATCATGCACGAAGAGACTAGGGAAGAGTTGTATCACATTCTTGTTTTGCTCTGCAAGCAAGTGGACAACTATTCCAAAGTTGTCGATTTGATGTCAGATCTCATTCCTCACGGTACGTCTTCCATATTGTTCCAAATCGCCGCGTAGACTCTGCTAATGATAAACCACCTTAGATTACACATACAATACAACGTGGGCAATAGATAGGTTGAAGGCAATTCGATCACCCGAAGGCTACGCAGGGCTCAAGAACTTGTCAAACACTTGCTACCTCAACTCTCTGTTCACCCAGCTCTTCATGAACGTCCCGTTTCGAGAATTTATGCTACAAGTCTCGGTTTCTGAACCCGAAACGTCACAGAAACTATTGGCAGAAACTAAAAAAATTTTCGGAAACATGCAAGAGACTTGGTGCAAATATGTCGACCCAGAAGGCGCTGTTGGGACGATTCGCACGTATGACAACGAACCCATCGACGTGACTATTCAGATGGACGTCGATGAGTTTTACAACCTCCTCTTCGATCGGTGGGAAGCGCAAATTCTGAGCCCAGAAGACAAGAAACGGTTTAGAACATTCTACGGCGGACAACTGGTTCAACAAATCAAGTCAAAAGAGTGTGAACACATCTCAGAGCGGCTTGAACCATTTTCAGCAATTCAATGTGACATCAAAGGGAAAGCAAACTTGGAAGAAAGTTTGCAGGCATATGTGGAAGGGGAGATTATGCAAGGAGGTGTGTGTTTCTGGGTTTAAAATGGGAATTTTGATGCTTATACGTTGTTAGACAACAAATACTCGTGCACATCTTGTGGAAGGCATGTGGATGCGGTGAAACGGTGAGTTGACTTATTTTTAATGCTATTTTGAGATCTTTTTCTAATTTGGCTTAGGGCTTGTTTGAAAGATGTACCCGACAACCTCATCTTTCATCTGAAGCGCTTTGATTTTGACATGCTCACCATGTTGCGCAGCAAGATCAATGATGAATTTCAGTTTCCAGAAAAAATTGACATGACTCCGTACAAAGTCGAATATCTTTCGGAATCTGACAGTCAACTTGAACCGGACATCTTTGAATTAGTCGGTGTTCTCGTCCACAGTGGTACCGCCGAGTCAGGCCATTACTATAGCTACATTCGGGAACGTCCAGTAGCCGACTCCAAGAAATCTTGGGTTGAGTTTAACGATGCCGATGTCAGTTCATTCGATCCGTCAAAAATTGCCGAGCAATGCTTTGGTGGATTAAATGATTCGCTTCACACGACATCGATGGGACAAACACGCTTTGGAAAAGTTTGGAATGCTTACATGCTCTTCTACCAGCGTGTATCAAGCATGGATTCGGCCACAGATATTTATAAGCCCGCTTCCAAGGATACTCCGGTCCATGTGGAACTGCCTATCGACCTTGGAAATCACATCGCCATGGAAAATGAGCTCTTCATCCGCACATTTTGTCTTCTAAGCCCTTACCACGCCTCCTTCGTTCGGTACCTCCTCCGTTTATCCAGTGAGTTTGTGTCTGCAGGGAAACCCACTAGCTCCAGTCTACAAAAAATGGTTATATTCATAGCCATGGATACCTTGGACCAGTTGATATCGAGGAGCCGGGAGTTGCCGGAGCTTGATCGGATTTGGCCTGAATTCAACAGGGCCATATATGACACCCCCAAAGGAGCATTGAGAATCATGCAGTGGGTTGGCGAAAGAGATACGGGCCTGCGTAACCTGATTTTGAAGCCCTTGCAACCCGCGGTTCGAGCTGTTTCCAAGAAAATATTTGCGTCCGCGCTTGCGAAGATTGAGGATTTGTCCAGAGACAATAATATGGACGAAACTGAACAACGAAAATGGGACCTTCGGTATACTGAATCATGGGAGCAAATCGTGGCTGCAATGAGCAGTATGTTCCCTATTCTTCACACAGCAAGCCGTTCTTGGGACGATTACTTTGAACTTCTGTCGGTTCTTGCCTCGTTCAAGTCCCCCAGGATTGATATCTTGTTGGAAAATGGATTCCTGATCAAATGCCTCGAAATTATTTGGTTGGACCGCGAAGATTCCAAAGATCTTCGAAGGCATTATATCAACTATGTTCGGCTTGTAGAGAGAGGTCGCAAATTTTCTCACCGGAAATTGATGGACTTGCTTGCCGATTTGATCAAATTCATCGACTTGACGTTGCCACCTACCCCTGACGACCATGTTCGTCTTATAAAGGACGGTCGATACTCTTTGAACGAAACCGAATGCTCTTTCATTTTTGACCTAGAACATGGCAAGACCGGTGAACTTGTTTTTGTTAGGAAGATTCTTCAGCATCAAGTTAACCCCACTGCAAGCCACGCCATACTTCAACAGCTACTAGAGGCCGAGCCCGAGAATCAACAGTCGCAGCACATCATCAAGGTTCTGGAAGAAGGCCTCAGAGTGGCTCCCGCACAACTCTGCGCTCCATTCTTGGAGGCTGCCGTTGTCTTCTGCATGCATAGTCCTGATGAACAGCAAGTAGTCGGCGTGATTGATTACGTGGCTAAAGGAGTAGAATCCATAAACAGCAGTGGGGGACGAGAGCATATTACCTTCTTCACGCAAGTTTTATCCTCTCGAAACGAACGGATCGAAAAGGATGAGCAATGGTTCACCGAGAAAGTTGTTGCGCGTGTTCCGGACTGGGCTCCTACCCTGCTTATTTACCCCGAAAAAGCAGTCAAAGACCTAGCCTTTGAGATGCTACGCGAACTTCTATTCAGTCAAGAACAGAGTGAGCTAGACGAAGACGGTCGCTCGTTCCACACTAAAGCTGCCCGAGAGCTTGCTCAAGCGTGTGTGGAACGGCTACGAAAGACATATCTCGTGAATCCTGGCCAGAACATCGAAACCAAGACTGTAGAGACAATCAATTTCGTCGTCAGCCACTGTTTGCAAGAATACTTCGACGGAGATGACCCGGATGATGCAGATTTCATCCAACAAGCCGAAGGTTTGCTCTTTTCTCCCCACTTCTAGCTTTGGCTCCGCTAACATCACTATCGCAGTTGTGCTTAGCGCCATTAATCAGTTGTCGGTAGAAATGCCAGAGGAGATGGCATCTGGTAAGGCTGCCCCTTTTCATATGTAGAAATCCTTTTAGTTCTAACTTTCTTTGGTAAATTTCAGTGTCTGATTTTGCTTCGCCAGAAGATTGGGAAGACCAGTCAATTATGGGAAGTGATTCTGAGCTTGGCATGGGAACCCCATAGCCATAGCGAGCCAGCCAGCCAGTTGCTATCTAAGATTTTAACAAAACATTCTCAATTTTTCTTTACGTGTGAGATTCAATACTCCTTGACAAAAAAGACGATAACGATGTTACGATGTGATGGAGGAGCGGAATGATTTCTTTACCCCTACTACAATGGCTTTTCCTCCCTTTTTTTGCATTTTTGAAGGCGTTGTAATGCTATCCTCCTTGCAGCGGTCTAGTTCTGACGCATCAAAACGCCGGTTTAAACTATTTGATCCGCTCACCCTCCTATTATCATTGGTCTTGCAGCGTTCTCGTTTTTTTTTTTTTTTTTTTTTTTTTCTCGTTTTTTCAGAGAATGGCAGGCGTTGGTCTCGGGGAGATTTTGTTCAAAGGCAAGCCGCAGGGTGCTGTTCATTAGTTTGCAAATGCTTTTTTTCAGTTTTTAAAAGTTCATATGCCCTTTACTGGGGTTAGTTGAACGGCTGTTAAGGTAGAAAGAATCAACATTGAATCTTTATGTGATTCGTCCCAAATACCACGGACGGGTTTTTGCAGCAATCTCTTTCTTTAATGCATGTATACTCAAGGATTGGCGGTGTTGCAACGTGCAATCTTTTTTCTAATCTCCTGTAAAGCTATCACTTGATACATCAATTTATATAAGCAAACGTTGAATATCTCTTCTAATTTAACAGATATTAACAATTAAGGTGGACTTCCCTAAAATTTTTTAGCAGTAAGAGTTCGAAAACACCTTGCTATCATGAGCAACTATGATATAAGATCATCTAAAAGTACAGCTTTTTTCCCGCCCTCCGCCCAAGATAGGAGGTACGTGCGTAATATGACAGTGGTAGAAGGAAAGAAATAGCATACTGGCTAGCAGGGCTTCTTCCATGTGACCAGATAATTCTTGAAAATGAGAAAGAAAAGTTTTCTATATGGCATCTTCGAATTCTTCATCATCTTCATCGGATTCCTCCTCCTTGACGGCTTCTTCCGTCTTGACCTTTTTGGCCGCAGGCCCATCGTCTGCAGGGGTTGTGGGCGTACCTGTAGCAGTCTGGGGAGCGCTGCTACCTGATTCTGATTCTAGTTCTCTTTTCAAACTAGCTGAGCTGCCCGGGACACTTGTAGGACCAAGCCCGCCGCTCATGACGGTTGCGGCAGGGGTGGCTACAGCGCTACCCGTGCCTGAGATGTCCCCAACATCCTCGAATTCATCGTCGTCTTCCGAGTCATCTTCTGCTGAAGATGCTTCCTCGGCCTTGGCCTTTGCGATTTCAGCATAGTAGGCAGCGATGTCGTCGAGTGCGTCTATAGTAGGCTTTTGCTCCTCTTCATCCTTGATTTCGGCCTTGACGTCGATTCCAGCTTCCGCCTTCACTTGACCGGCGTTTCCTGCAGTGGTGGAGACGGTTGAGTGTGTGTGCCACACGGGAAGAGCATTCTGTTTTTCAACGGCTGCCTTGCGGGCTGCTTCTGCGGCTTGTTCGGCGGCGCTCTTCTCGGCCGATGATTGCAGGGAAATTTCGATGGCGGCTGCGTCGGTTCTTGTATTCCCGCGAACTGCGGCCGGTTGTCTGGCGGCTACAGCAATGGCAGGTTTCGATGGATGCGTTTGTTGATTGCGAACGACATCGATCTTGTGGTCCCAGGCCGTATCGAAATCGTTCATGGGTATGTCTGTTGCATCAATCTGTTTCAAAAGAGTCATGATGGCGTCTAGTTGCGCCATCAATTTACTGTTTTTCTCATGTCCGGTTCGATCAAGGCCATCTTCGCCCCTCACGTCTTCGGTGGGTTGTAGAATAGCGCCGCATGATTGGCATTCAAAGCCTTCCTCGCTGTAGAGACTCAGCACGTCAAGCTCGGTCCATTCCGCTCCGCACTGTAGACACATGTACTCTTTTCGGTCCTCGCTTGGTGTGTACTGCGCTTTGATCGTCGAGGTCAACCGAAGAACACGGTATTTGATCGCATCGATGACTGGGTGTAACGGGATGTAGTAATAATCGCGATTTACCGGGCGATTCGAACCTTCGCGAATTTCACTTCGCGTATGACTGCATATAAATAGGCCTATGTTAGCGATTCCCCGTTGCAGACCATGGTATATAAAAGTGTGGACTGTACACTGCGATGAGACGGTCTTCCCGCAGCCGAGCGCAGAGCTTCCGTAGATCCTTTTGTTGCATGCCAAGTAAATGGGCTAAATCTTCTGCATGAAGTCTATAAAGATGACGATGATAATGTCAGCATTTTGAATCGCCTCCTCGATGGAAAACTCCAAGAGGCATCATACACTGAGTGTATAAACAAAGCATCGACCACCAAGATCTGTCTAGTCTCGTAGAATGCGCGGACCACGCTCCGAATCAGGGAGCTTGCAACATCCATGATGGCGATATAGGAGCGGCCGCTGGGTACAAGCGACGTTCAGCGGTAGGTTCGAACAGGCGTATACGGCCCGAGTCTTGCGAAATGATCGAAGAGAAGCCGAGTGATGCACCTAGGCGCAAAGAAATGCAGAACAGGGGTGTGGCAATGACATGCCCATCTTTGTCCTTGGGAAACCCGACAAGAAACCAAGGACAGAGGAGCTGCAGCAGTCTGATGTTGAGATTTCAGACAAAGGGATCGGTCACCTTTCACCTGCGAACTGAAGAAAGAGTGAGGAATGAAGCTGAGGCTGAGGCTGAGGCTGCCCCTACCGCCTTCCATTCTAGGACTAGTCTTTTGAGCCTTTCGGGACCGCATTTTTTATCATTCGCTCCGACAGTCTAAAACTACGTTATTTCTTGCGACAATTGCTAGGAAGCTACGAAAATTGCCACAGATTGGACTTATGAGCCACTTTCTGGTACAGAAATTGTGGCCTACACGCCTGTCACTTTTCTCTAGACACTTCAGCGCCCAGCCTGTTCGTTCAATTGCCTCGTTTAGACCCCTCGTCGACAAGCGGCTTTTACATTCACACCACTCCTCTCAACAAAGCGAAACATATCTTGAAGATTCACAATGGGAGGAAGAGGAGATAACAAGAATAAGAGCCGATATATGGGAAGGAGCGCTTTCAAGTAGGTTTGCTCAACACATATGACCGTGGTGAAGCTTTCTGACTAAGTTAAGGAAACAAATGATAGAGAAAAAAGCCCGGAAGGATGGCGAGCAACCCCCGAAAAAGCGCAAGTTAGATGATGGAGAAGAACCTATGCCAATATATGCTACCCACTTCTCTGCCGAGGATATCGCAGAGGAGCAAAGACGCCCGAAAAAGAAGGTAGCAGTCATGATAGGGTACTCTGGAACTGGTTATCACGGAATGCAACTGTAAGTCACTTTCTTCTATATAAGCAGCCGTTTCTTTTTCTCTCCCAGTATTAACATTTTGACTTAGGAGTCCCAAGGACAAGACGATTGAGGGTGACCTCTTCGCGGCCTTTGTGGCCGCTGGCGCAATTTCAAAGGCAAACGCAGCCGACCCCAAGAAGTCTTCGCTTGTACGATGTGCTCGCACGGACAGAGGCGTCCATGCTGCTGGTAATGTCGTGTCATTGAAGCTGATTGTTGAGGACCCTGATATTGTTCAAAAGGTCAATGAGCATCTGAATCCCCAGATTCGCATGTGGGGGTATGAAGTGGTGACCAAGAGTTTCAGTGCTTACCAGCTTTGCGACTCCCGCATGTACGAATATCTCATTCCAACGCACTGCTTTCTTCCACCCCACCCCAGCACGTACCTAGGCAAGAAGCTACCCGAGCTTGCAGAACAGCATGGCGACTTGGAAAACTATCTTGCACGACAAAACGAAGTCGCCGACTGGTGGAAGGAAGTTGACGAGAGAGACATCAAGCCGATATTAGCCAATGTGCCCGAAGAAATCAGAACATTGGTACAGAGGGCTCTCTATATTGAAGACGAACAAGAACCCGATATTGTCAACGAGGCAGCAAGCAAGGCCGAAGAAGCCGAGACTGCCACTGCCACTGCAACTGAGCCCGAGGCCATTAATGAGGCGACAATCAAAGCTGAAGAAGCCGAGACTGCCACTGCGGATGCAACTGCCACGGTGACTGATGAGAATGACCCTTCAACTGAAAAGCAGCGGTTTAGCAGGAGAGTAAGACCGGCGCCAGAGCACAGGGAAATCGTATACGAAACCATCAAAAAAATCAAGGCTGCGTACGTGAAAGCCAAAAACGCCTATCGAATTCCAGAAGTCCGTCTCCAAAGAGTCCAGGATGCCCTGGACCAGTACCTAGGCACTCGCAACTTTCATAACTACACGATTCAAAAGGAATGGAACGACCCTTCTGCCAAACGCGTCATCAAGACCTTCAATGCCAGTCGCGAATCCGTCATCATCAACGGCACAGAGTGGGTCAGCTTGAAAGTCCACGGACAGAGTTTCATGATGCATCAAATCAGAAAAATGGTAGCCATGGTCGCCCTCATCGTGCGTTCTGGAGCCGATCCGAAACTCATTCAGGAGACCTATGGTTCTACCAGAATATCGATCCCCAAGGCACCTGGACTGGGTCTTCTCTTGGAACACCCAATTTTCGATACGTACAACAAGAGAGCCGCGACGGAATTTGGCAAGCAAAAGATCGACTTTGACAAGTACGAGAAAGAAATAAACGAATTCAAGCAACGAGAGATTTATGACCGCATGTTCAGAGAGGAACTGGAATCCAATTCGTACGTTGTGATGCCCTCCATCAAGAAGTTTTCTTTTGCTCCAAAAATTGATCGACTAACTTTTTTTTCTCTTGTTTAGATTCAGCTATTTCTTCAATCACATTGATCATTATCCAGGAGAGACATTTTTGTTCCTGAGCTCGGGCGGAATACCAGCATCTCAAGTCAAAGTAGAGACTTCGACCAAGGATGAGGAAATCAAGGAAGAAGTGATGGCAAAGGTGGACTCGGACTCGGAAGCAGAATTTGCCGGCGAAGAAGGAGGTTGAGATAAAAAAAAACGAAATCTGAAGCATTTTTTTTTTTTTTTTTTTTTTTTTGGTCATACGATACACGAAAAATTATAACGTATTAATTGGCGCTGTAAATAAAACCGAGGAAACGGATAAAAGTCCATTATTTAACAACTCAATGAAGTCTGCGTATACTTTGCGGATGTTTAATGGTACGATTCTGGTGCTAACACTCGCCCCTGGTACATCGGATGTTCGGTATAATGACATCTGGAGGTAAGGTCTGAATGCTTAGGCTTTGACCGCTGTGTCCAAAAATGCTGATGAAATTTCATTTCTCATTGCTAGTAACAGTTGAAACACAAGTGAATGCTATAAAAAAGAAAGAAAACTCAGAGTTTTCGAAAGAACGCTAACCAACGTGCCAGCAATCGTTGATAAGGATACAATCCACGAGAAACATTAAAAAGACGGATGGAAAAAAAATAAGGGAAAGAAAGAAACGCAAAAAGCAGCAAATAAAGTATAGTGACAAAAAGGTCTCAAGGCAACCACCAAATAGGTAACAAGAAAGAAATCGGATGCTATAGAATATATCACATCAAGGCCTGGTATTCATCAAAACATCAAGGATCGTGTCTTTTCTCGACGGGCCTCGGGAGAGCGAATCTCTGGCTGTGAAAGGTGGTGTTGATGACGGGGTCGAGATGGATGGGGAGGCGCTTGCATAGCAGACTCCGTCTTTAGTGAATGGTCTTTCATATTCGTTGGGCCGTTAGAGACCATAAGACGATCAAGAGCTTCGCGTTTAGCATGCATGTTCTTTTCATGGCGGAAGACAAGCTCAGTCCAAGCCTTGACTTGGCCAGGGCCAGCTAAATATCCTTTACCAACAGTCTCGCAAAGGACTTTCATCCAGCCTTCCTTCTCGGAGGGGCTGTCTGCGTAGAAGTCGATAACTTCTCCATTGGCAAATCGTATACGGAATCCTTCCTCAACGAACATATAGCCCTCCTCTTCTTCTGAGAAGGCCGACTTGCGACGTCCGCCTCCTTTAGTCGTGGTCTCTTTCTGGGTAAGGGTGGACTTATCATCAATCAACTTTGCAGCTTTCGCTAAGTTGATTGTGGCACGGGGTTGACGGGTGACTTCATGGTATGCAGTCAATTTTGCCCCCTGAAGCCGGAAGAATCGACGTCTCCAGTACTGCGAGAGATTTGTCAATAATTTTTTATCTATTTTAGTTTGGATTTCTGGGATACTCACGGGACAGTCACCGCCTTGTTGCGACAGGAAGCCTTCCCACATACGAGACGCAGTAGCCTCTGCTTCTCGCATCTCTCGGATACAGGCATTCATGCTTTTGGGCATGTCATCTTCTTTGGCACCAGCTGGCTTCGGAACATACAAAAGCTGCAGTTCCAAGTTTGCGACCTTGTAAGGTGGTCGTTTCTGAACGAGAGTGGAGGAACTGCTCTTCTTGCTCTTCAAGCTTGAAGGTTCCTCGGTAGCCCATTCATTGAAGCAAGGAACTTGAACGATGTAAGGACGACCAAAGGCATATTTCTCGTGATCACTCAGAGAAATGTAAGCACGAGCAAAGCTACCGTCGCGATCAATCAAAGAGCGCAACTTGTCCCACGGACCGGAGTTGGCCTTTGCGTCCATCTTCTCCTTCTGTTGTTGCTCCATCTGCTGCTTTAACTCCATCTCCTTTCTCTTCTTAGGAGATGCGAAAACTCGGCTAAAGGCGGATGACTTTTGCTTAGGCACACTAGCAGAAGTTGCGGGTTCCCTGGATTGCCTGAGCATTGTGCCCTCGACCTTCATCTGCAAGGTGAGTTGGAATTCCAAATCATTCTGAACAATAAGTTCGAATTCTTGGCCGATAGGAGCGGTTCTCCCGAGCTCCAGCCATGAAGTTGTGACACAGTGTAGGCCATTGTCGAGAGTAAGAGCAAACTTATGGTTTTCACCTAGGCTTGGTTAGAAAAATTTCAAGTTTATAGTAGTTAGGGGATCTTACCCTTCGGTAATGGCAAATCCAAGTCTCTTACACCCACAACTTTAACAAACAGGCGACCTCTCTCCTGTCCATCTTCCACCAAACCCGGACTCTCAGGCTCGTCAACGGCAAGCTGAACATCTTGAACATTGCTTTGCATTCCAGGCAAAGGTGGGACTGGGCCCGGAACGGGCTTCTTTTTGATGGCTCCGGGTGCCTTGACGCTTTGGCGACGCATCTTACCATTCCAAGGCTCCGCAGTCCATGTGGGCTGGCTTATTTTCCTTGATGGCGAGCTAGCCTGCTTTGGATCAGGCACATCTGTGGTAGGACTGGGCACGGGTGGTTGGGGTTCGTCGTCGTTGTGACTACTGGCAATGATCACTTTCGTGTTTTGGCGCATAAGGTAGCCTCTCTGTCGATCGGCACGACTGTTAGCAAATGATGTTCCAAAATTTGAGAGTCTAAGTTCTCCAGTGGGTTGTGATGAAGGGCAATCCTGGGTTCCTTTATGTGATATTTGTGCTGAGAAATGGGTACTTGTTTGTTTGGAAAGGGCGAGGTCAAACGCAACCTTTTGTGCTTCAATAACTCGATCAAACTCCTTGTCTAGCCCGAAAAAGCTTTCACCGGTACTCGTGAATGGGACATCCAACTTAACCAGGCTACTTTGGCGTTGTGTCGTTTCCGGAAGGGTCAGTTGAGGGGGGGCATCGTCAATCTTTTGGCTCTCAGTCTCGGGCTCTGCAGAGTCTTCATCGTCGCTGTTATGTTCTGATTCCGCTATGGATGGGGCCACATAACTCTGAGTGCTGACCTTGCGGCGTGCTGCGGCCATTGCTTGGGAATCTGCTGGTGTCAGTGAAGGGCGAGTTTTTAATCCGGTGCCGGGAGCCTTAATGGTAGCAACTGGATCAGGGATGGGTTCTGGCAATGGAATTTCGTCTTCTTCGTCAGATTCCTCTTCCACGGGATGGCGGATCACTGAGTCTGGAGTCGAGGGTTCACTCTCCAGGTCACCGGTCTGCTCTTCGGGCGTGCTGGGTCGCTGTAAAGTCTCTCGGGCACTCGCTAGGTCAAAGTTGAGGCCTGCAAAGTCATTTTGACGTTCAGAATCTTGTTCGGTCATCCCTGACTGATGATCGGGAAGGCCGTTGCTATCATCAGTGTGACTAATAGGAACTGGTGTGGTTTGGTCGTCTGTAGTGTCTTCAGATACACTGCGTTCCTCCTTGATAAGCTCTTTGGAGTTTCTTGAATATTCGCTAGCATTATCGTTCAGTTGAACGTGACTCTCTGCAGTGGGCAAAGGCAAGCCGTGGGCCTCAGGGCCATAATACTCTGGCACGGCAAATATGTCCTCGTCGTCGCTTTGTTCTTCCTTGATGTCGATTTCACTCTCATCTAGTCGGTCTTCAAGAGAAGGGATTGGGATGTCTGGGTCATAAGGAGAGCGAAATGGTGGGCTAGATTCAAATGGTGAAGAATAGTCATGGATATCGTCATCATCATTATCGTCATCATAACTCATGTCGTTATTGGCCTTCAAGTTTCGCAAGATATCCTCTCTGGAGATTTGTGGAGGAGTTGCTACTTCATTTGCCACAGGCTCGGCTGATTGTCTGCCATCGGAGTCAAGGCCGGCACTTCGTTCACGGGCTCCAGCTCTCCTCATGCGCCTTTCTCGCTGCCGGTCAGCTTCAGACTGTGGGCTACCGTGGTCACTTCCGTGAAGCATCATAAGACGAAGTCTCTCTTCCAGAGGCAAAGAATGTTGGTCCTTCCCAGCAAGATCAGACTTTGAGGCAGACGACAGAGCTGGAGGCGAAGGCAACACCCGCTGGCTACCACTGGTTCGTTCAAAGGCAGCGGGAAGCTTGCCAGGAGTGCTGGGGCCGGAAGACTGATCTTGTGTTGAAGCAGACGGCAGAGGTGGAAGCGGGCGTTTTTCGCCATTGGAATCCAGAGACTCAACTCGCGACGAGCGACTGGCACGGCCTGCATTCGCAAGTGGCTGGACTTCTGGGTTTGGGCTTCCCTCCTCGGTAAAAGGGTCTTCAGCTCCATCGACTAATTCAGGATTCGCCAAATCAGGGCTCATGAATCGCCAGTCTTCAGGAAGCACGACTGGTGTCTTTTCAAGATCTTCGAGGGAAGCATCAAAGCTATCGTCACGGTCCAGGGAAGAACCGCGATCGAAGCTCATTTCAACTTCATCCTCGTCGAATTCATAGCTGCCTTCACGTGATTCTGATGCAATCGATGAGAGATCAGGTGTGGTCATTTCGTATTCATTGATCTGGGGAGGCGCTGCATCAAAGGTGACGCTTTTAGGATTTCTGTCGACAAATTGCAAGGACGCATTTTCGACGTCTGACCAGATATCATTCTCTGGATCGAATTTCTTATTTCCAAAACGGGTGGCTTTGGACAGACTCGATTTTGGTGGCGACGGTTGCTCCTTACTTGGTGAAGGAGGCCTGCGTTTTGGAGAGCCTTGCTCTTCATTCATCTGGTACTGGATATTTTGCTTGATAAATGAAGATTCGGACTGGACATCACTCTGGCTGCGAGCGTGGAAAGAGCGACCTGGGGCCAGTGGGCGGTCGGGAAGGGTAACATGCGCAGGGTCATACTCGTTGTTCATCTCACGAGCAATGATGCTGCTGTTCTTGACGCGAGACGCCCTTTTGAGGTTTTCAATGGAAGCGCGCTTTGACGGAGAATAAGAAACATCTGGGTCGTACGGCTTAGTGTTTTCTGAATTCAATGATTGAAAAGATGACGCGGACTCGCGACCCTGCCAAAAGAGGCGCGGGGAGTATGTATTGAATGGGGAAGAGTCAAAGGGTGATGAGCCCAATGTCAACTAGAGTCCTGTTAATGATGACTTGATCGAATGATTCTGTACAACATGATAGTTGGTACCTTTCCTGGCTGGTTCCAGCTTGGGGAGTTTCGCCGTTGAGTCATCGGACTCAATTCGGACAGCGGGCGCGGTGTACCGGGGCCCATTTTGGCGTTAGTTGTTTGACGCTGTGCTTGTAGTATCAGATTAGCCACCATATCTACTCGTTCTCTTTTGTTAGCACTTTGACGTACCTTTATCTACGTGATAAAATTCGCAGTCGGCGGTCTGCACAGGCGGAAAAGCTGACAGTCGATGTGGAAAATATCGACGGTGGGGGATTGAACGAATAAAGATTTCAATTGGAATGCTCTGGCATAACAAAGAACCACTAGCACGGATCCAGGGCGGTGTGCTGTCGGGGGGCGGCGTTGAAGATCCTATGTCGAGTCTCGCAGCTGGCGAGCAAGAGACATCAGATGACGGATCTGTGAGTATGCTGGAGAAAGAATGACGATGGATGGAGCCGTCCAGCAAGAAGCAATGGTATGGAGAATGAGGACGTGCAAGATGGGGAAAACACGGACGCAGGAGGTTAAGAGGAAGCGGGATCGAGTGTTGACAAGCGGGCAGGCGTTGCCCGGGACAACCGCCGCCCGAGTCCGCGTGTGACTGGTCAGCTATTCTCCGCGTCTTGGCACCTGCGCTAGTCCCGATTCGCCGTAGACCCGCTCGCTCCTTCCCTTTTTTTTTCTGATCGAGACTTAAAGAGACCAAGAAACTTCGTCTTGCAACACACAAGATACGGACCTCGTCGCGTATTGTTATTACAGGCATTGTTTAACAGCGCGCGCTGCATAGGGGCTGTATATCACTGCTGCCCTCGTTTTCAAGCGGACTCAACCATGTCCAGCTGCCTCCTGTGTCGCAGTAGAGCTACTTTCATCCGACAACCGACTCTTCTGCCATCAGCCCCGACTTCATATCAGTCATGGCTGACGGCCACACGATGGGCATCGTCAGCCCTGCGGCGCCGGCCGTCTCGAATGACACTGTCGCCCAACGTCGCCAAGTCAGCCTTGAAACCGAGCAACAACAAACGCAGTCGCAACGAGAAGGGCCCGTGGTCGAATTTGAATCAAACTGAGGCACGCTTGAATGGCACTAAGAGGCCAAGGTCGCAGGCTGCCTTGAAGCGGGAGTCTCGAAAAGATGAGAAGAATCCGCCAAAGGAGGAGTCGCCTTTGTACAAGGCGCTGAAAATGCAGACCGCGCTGTCTCCGTTGAACTACCATTTGCGCAATACCATCAAGGAGAAGATAGCCAACGTCCTGAGTTTCGATGAGTTTGGGCTTCTGCCTGTCGTGCAAGATGCAATCGCCACCCAAGGTCTTCCTGGGCTAGTTGACATCGCGCCTACCCCGATCCAGAAAGTCGCCATTCCCGCATTGCTAGAAGGAAGTGATCAGGATAAGAAGTCGAAGAAGAAAAAGAAAGTTGATGACATGGATTACAGCTATGATCAATATCTACTGGCGGCGGAAACGGGCTCTGGGAAGACATTGGCATATCTAGTGCCCATTATCGACATGATCAAACGAAGTGAGATCGCCGAACAGGAAGCGAAGCAGAAGGAGGAAGAGGCCAAGGCCAAAGAAGCGGCACTCAAGCCCGCCCCAAAAGTTCCTCAAGTTGAGCCACCAGAGCTGTCCGAGAACCTCATTTCAACGGCCGGGCGTCCCAGAGCAATTATCCTCGTTCCGACATCAGAACTGGTACGCCAAGTTGGCACCAAGGTCAAGGACTTTGCCCACGCAGTGAAATTCCGTTCTGGCCGGATCACATCAGCCGATTCCGCTCGCAAGATTAGGAACACGATATTCAACCCACCTGGCATCGATATCCTCGTTGCGACTCCGCATCTTCTAGCCTCGATCGCCAAGACTGACCCTTATGTTTTGAGCCAGGTCGAGTATATTGTTGCAGATGAAGCAGATTCAATGTTGGACAAGTCATTTGCACCCATTACCAACGAGATCATTGACAAATCTGCGCCTTCTCTCAAAAAACTAATTCTTTGCTCGGCTACCATCCCTCGCAGCCTTGACTCAGTCCTTCGCAAGAAGTATCCCGACATTCGTCGTCTAGCCACGCCAAATCTTCATGCGATTCCACGCAGAGTACAACTCGGTGTGGTCGATGTTGACAAGGATCCGTATCGGGGGAATCGCAGTTACGCCTTGTCCGATATTATTTGGTCTCTGGGCAAAGCCGGTGGTGACGAAACATTTGGGCATTTAACCAGATATATGGATCAGGAAATCAAGAAAATCCTCGTGTTTGTGAACGAACGCGAAGAGGCTGAAGAGGTAGCTAAATATCTTCAAGAGAAGAACATCGACGCCGTTGCGTTTTCTCGCGATTCAGAGAAACGCCAAGCCGAAATTTTGTCCGAGTTTACGCTGCCGAGGCGCATCCCGACCACAGAAGAGATTTTAGAAAAGCAACGCGAGCGTCGTTTGGGGAGAGCTGAAATTCCTTTTGTCATGGACCCCAAAGATTCCAAACCAGTCTCTTCGCGCCAGTTGCAAAACACAAAGGTACTGGTCACCACGGATCTTGGTTCTCGTGGAATCGATACATTGCCTGTCAGAACGGTCATTTTGTATCATGTACCACACACAACAATCGACTTTATCCACCGACTAGGTCGTGTTGGACGAATGAACAAGCGTGGCCGTGGTATTGTCCTTGTTGGTCGGAAAGATCGCAAGGACGTGGTGAGAGAGGTGCGCGATGCCATGTACCTTGGCAAAGCCCTGATTTAGACCCTCTCCTTTTTTCGTTTCGTTGTTGGAATCGGTATACTGTAACATTATAATTATCATCATCATCATACATGGGCGGAGTCTGGCTATCTTCATGTACTATATACACGAGTCGTTGGCGTGGGATTGTGGGGTTTGATTCCACGCATATGTATAAATATATGCGGCGACGGCTGGCTTGGTTAGTCTGTTGCCAATTTATGGATTTATGTGATTAATTGTCAGTCAATCAGTAGATTGGATATTTAATATTTGCTAATAGCATTGGCCTCAAGGGCTCTTGAATACGCAGATTGTTCTGTGTCGAATGGCTGCCTCAGGCCAACCTTCAGTCACGTGGAAGCATACAAAGGATCATTTATTAAGCGAGTTGACACGTTTAGCAATGCTTGTATCAATTGATGGTATAAGCAAGAGGCCAGATGTCACTTTCACGGTCCCAAGCTGTTGATTTTAAGCACCGCCACTCCAGCCACTTGTTGGTGATCTTCAGGAACAGCATATTCACACATACATAATGAAGGACGATCAATTATCCATAGAAGAGTTGACGTCGTCAACGAGACTAACAGCCGGATGGTGGATAATTATTAACTTACCAACGTGATCGTTATCTCGCATATACCGGTTGACCCATTTCCAACAACGACTAAATATTAGCATAATTTGGGTTGATGCTCCCGTGGTACTCCGTACAGCTAGCAGTTCCGCCCCTTAGCCCCAACGAAACCCTAACTTCATTCAGACAAATTAACTTAAATGTCAACTGTGGCTGACATCAGCGCCCCGCCCCTCTCGCCCTAAGCAGATCGCCGTTCTTTGTATTCACTTGTACGACTACTCCGTAAGCACCGCGGAATTGGCCCGTCCAGCCTGGCCATCAGCTATGATTTTAGTCATACCCATGTGATATCATTGCTTTTTGTTCTTTTTTTGTCTATCTGTACTCTGTGCACTTGACAGAAAACAGATCGCCACGAAGAGCGCAATGGTCTGAATCCCACAATCGAGATTCGACTACCACTTCACCACCAACATCAGCACAACTCATACTCACATAGCTCATCACAATGGAGAGCGACGACGGTGCATCGACGGAGAAGCCGACTATGAGCCGGTCGCAATCGAGCATGGCCGTGGTCGCGCTCACCGGCATCAGTTTTCTCAACACCATGGGCTCCGGCATGTTGACAGTTGCGCTTCCGCACATTGCAAAGGACGTCGGGCTGGCCGACAACATTCTTCTCTGGCCCGCCTCGGTATACGCGCTTGCTGCAGGATGCACGCTGTTGATTTTCGGATCGGTTGCGGATGTCGCTGGCGATAGACCCGTCTGGCTCACTGGCAGCATTCTGTATACGTTTTTCACACTCGGCTGCGGCCTCGCCCAGACGACGGCGCAGCTGATCGCTTTTCGCACCTTGCTGGGTATCTCCATTGCCATGTGTCTGCCCTCCGCGGTCAGCTTGATGACGCGCACTTTCGGCCCTGGGAAAATGCGCAATATTGGCTTCGCGGCAATGGGCATGGGCCAGCCGTTGGGGTACTCGGTTGGCTTGATTCTGGGTGGTGTCTTTGCAGATTCGATTGGATGGCGATATGGCTTCTACATCAGTGCTATTCTCAATGGAATCCTGTGTGTTGTGGCTTTCTGGTGTCTGCCACCGCTGGTCCTTGAAAGTCCAAAGTCGATTCTCAAAGGCTGCTTGGAGATTGACTGGGTTGGTGCTGTCATGATCAGTATCTCACTTGGATTGATTTCGTTTGTTCTTGCGTATGTTTCTTCTTCTTCTTTTTTTTTTTTTTTCTTTTTTCACCTTGGTCCTCGAGCAGACAATTGGACAGGCATGCTAATACTAGGACAAACTACTAGGCAACTTACGAACAACTACAATAGCATCGGAGACGGATACATCATCGCTCTACTTGTGGTATCGATTGTGCTCCTCCCAGCATTTTCTCTATGGGCAGGATGGCGAGAAAAGAAGAATCTCCCGGCGCTGATTCCAAACAGCTTGTGGAAGAACTCGACATTTACCTCGACGTGTATCATTGTGTTTTTCACCTGGGCGGTGTTTAACGCGTTTCAATACTTTTCTTCTCTCTAGTACGCCAACCCTCTTCAAAACTTCTTCGAAACGTCTACAAGAATTTGACTGACTATGTCTAGTTTCCAAAATGTCCAGGGTCACTCCGCCCTGGCTTCCTCGATCCGCTTCATTCCGATGGTGATTGTTGGCGCGGCCACAAACATCTTTACTGGGTTTGTAGTGGACAAAATCCAAGTGAGGTGGTTGGTATTCGTCTCGGCCGTCATCTGTATCGTACCACCTCTTTTGATGGCCCTGGTCAAACCAGAATGGGGATACTGGCAGGGGCCATTCGTGGCCATGCTTCTCAGTCCTCTCCATCCCGATGGTATGTGTTGGCCCCATTCTTTTTTTTGTTTTTTTTTTTTTTTTTTGGTTCCATGTCAAAACCTTCCGAAACATTCAAGCTCATTATGGGATCCACTTTTAGTGCTCTTCACCGTCTCCAACCTAATCATCTCACAAGCATATCCCGGCAAAAACCAATCCCTCGCCGGGGCCGTATTCAATTCAGTCTCACAGGTGGGGAACTCGGTTGGCCTGGCAGTGAGCGCTGTGATAGCGGCATCCGTAACGGACCACTCGGCAAGCCATGACCTGGAGAAAGGATACCAGGCAGCCTTTTGGCTGATGTTTGCGGCGATGATCTTAGTGTGCATCGTCAGCTTCTTTGGGCTACGTAGTGGAGGTAAAGTGGGTAAGAAGTCTGAATAATTCCTGTTTTTTTTTTTTTTTTATTTTATTTTATTTTTCTATATGTTCAGGTGTAAAGTGATTTACTCTCGGATGGCCATTTTGCCGAGTTTCGGGTTCGGATATGTGTTTTTTTTTAATTAAATTGTGCTTAGCGAAACTAGAAGGATTGTGTGTTTGTAAGGTTGCATTGCTTTATCTGGTCCCATATTCGAACGTCGTTTAGATCTCGATTGTACGTACTAGTAGTACGTAGTCTAGTACAACTGTCCTCATGCAATAATCCCTGTAATCTCGTGCTTGCTGAAACTGACACTTGACACTTGACACCTGCATAAAACTTCTGGAAGATACGTATCATCTTAGTACCTTACATTGGTGAGCGCGTATATAGCATGTAGTACGTATATGCTACGCACTAAACAGTAAAAAGCAAATGCGTATCAATACTAGGCCAATACGCCCATATAGTATGATACTGATCGCGGCAGATCGCCCTCGTCCCTCGGATCCGAGGCGGAATTTTTATTGTTAGGACTTGGTACTCCGTACTATTTTTTTTATGCTTTTTATTTATTGAGGGGCGTAAAATTAGGGCTCGGCCGTAAGTCAAGGGGGGGCCAGCATGCCACACTAGCAAAAGCCACTGCCACTGGAATTAATACCGCTAAAAACCCTAAAACAGTGCCTAAACCAGTCTATGCTAGTCTACTAATACGTAGTACGTACAACGAAGAAATCGTAAGCGGGCTAGAAGGCTGGTAGAAGGGTCTTGTCTTGGGTGCATAAGCACTAGCATGGATACAATTAATAAGTCTGACTTAAAAAACCATCGGGGGTCCAGAGCTGAGAACTCGCATGATATTATTGTATAATATATCCTCTGTACGAAGCGTTTGCTTATATAAGATTCACGGCAGTATTTGGACCTATTGTGGGCGCGCCGCTAACAGGATTAAACCTGGCTAATAGAAGTTGCATAAGATGTCTCCACTATGAGGCGAAATAGGGCTGTTTTATTATTATTATTGTTTTTTTTTTTTTTTTTTTTTTTTTTTTTTAACATACGAAAACCGATCCGCCCCGAATTACACTCCTCTTGAGTAAGGACTGCGTAGGTAGTATATAACTAGCTATGTAGTAGTATATACTACGGAGGATACCAACATACTTAGAGTACATCATCTATGTCATTATGATCGCGCTTGTTGTTGGTTTGTTACCCTATGATATCAATTAACATGTCGATTGGTATAGGATCAGGGTATTCATGCTTCCGTCGCCAGCCGGTCCGGGGCGACTTTGATCGGCCAGGATCCGACACTATAGCAACTATAGCAGGAGGGGCGTATAAACAACATTAACCCCTAGTATTACAGTACGTACATACTCCGTAGTGAGACTGAGGGGACGTATCTTTGATTCATTGGTACCATTTGGAATCTTGGAGTGGCGGGGGCGAGTCTTAGCTTATTTACTATGCCCATCATGGTCAATGCGTATGTGCACAGAGGTAAGCTTCGGCGGGATACCGTTCAGATCCGGCTGGATGTTCAGCCGACGAAGCCAACGGAGTTGTGTGACAACAGTTCTGCATGTACATATGTACTAGTTACACCACGAGTCTATAAAGACCGATCGATAAACTTTCAACTGGTGTACGAACCCACCTCCACATGTCCGATTTCACAAACTTTGATAAATTCATGTAAGTGCCCCAGCACTAGCCCTAGCTGTATGAAACATCGTACGTACTAAGTCTCGCTTCTTCATTCTTCAGCTCAGCAGCCTAATGTTACACGTGGCTGTGAGTGTAAGCGTATAACTATAAAACTACAAACTATTAATTATACAGTATCCATACAGAACCCTTCATTCCAACTTCCCAGGACAGAAGGTACAAAAATAGAAGGCGTTACGAGGCTAAAAACTCCCCTAATCAGCTACCAACTCAGTGAACTCACAAATCACAAGGCACAATCCGCCTAGCTAACTGTTTAGTCCATGTTTTTACTTTTTTGAAACGCAATCCTGGCCGGCGTACGTGCCCCCAACAGGTGATAGTATAGGCTGCTAAGAACGGATCAGGCATGTTGGTTGTTGTGATGATTGCAACAATGTTCCAGAAAAGGCTTCGTCTGCACGGAGACTCCGTAGCCCGCATCAGTAGATGACCCTCCCAGTTTTCCCTAATCTAAGCCCAGCGGATCTCTTGTAAGAACCAAATTGTGTTAGTTAGTTAGCCCGGAAGGGCGGTTCGCACAAAGTCCTGTCAGACGGAACGGAATGACCTTCGTTTGGATATAAAAGGGGCCCGTAAGAAGCCCACATCCTGTAAGGATTTAAGGAAGTGACATTTTTTGCAAAAAAAAAAGTTCAACCAACCTTTCAAATTTCAATATCAGCGTTTTCTTTCTTGACTCTACTTTGTATCCCCGGTTTACAGGTCTTTCGTTATGGCTCCCAAGGTTGTGATTGTGGGTGCCGGCCCTGTGGGGGCTTTGGCTGGACTGTATGCAGCTCAGCGAGGAATGGATGTTGAAATATATGAGTTGAGAGACGGTGAGTAGAGAACATTGTGTCAATATATTGGCGTTTCCTTCTACACAGCCCTCGAACCATTGAGGTCTCAGTGACCACTCAATGCAATACCTCTACTTTATTCGAGCAGAATGTGATCTGACATGACATTTTCTAGACCTCCGTTTATCCACCGCCGTCCCGCTCAACTACACCAAATCAATCAACCTGACCCTGTCCGAGCGAGGAATCCAGGCACTCAAGCACAGCGGACAGTCGAAGCTGGTTGCAGATATTATGAATGACACAGTCCCCGTGTCTGCTCGAATGGTGCACGGAAAGAGCAGGACTTCTCTGACCACCAGCCGAATGGCATACGACGTGAAGAAGGAGGCTCTGCATGTGGTCGACCGGGCACAGCTGAACAAGTCCCTGTTGCACGGATTGTCTAGCTTCCCCAACGTCCGCGTCTTTTATAACCACAAGCTGGTCAATTTGAACCTGAAGGAGAAGGTGGCAAGCTTTAAAAACACTACTGTCAAGGACAGTGAAGAAGTACACAAGGTCAACTTTGATTTGATCATTGGCGCTGACGGTGCTTACTCGGTCACTCGCTACCATCTCTCGCGCTACACAAAGCTGAGCATCAACCAGTCATGGCTTGACATTTATTGGTGCGAGTTTGCCATGCCAAAGGGTCATGGATTGCCCCTGGACTGCTTGCACATTTGGCCGCAAAAGGACTTTATGTTCATTGCCCTTCCTGACAAGGTGAGCTCTTTTCCCTCTTGCTTGGAAGAAACTTTCATTAACGATTATGTAGGAAGGAACATTTACCTGCAACCTCTTCGCCTCGGAAAGCATTTTCAAATCGTTGAAATCCTCCGGCAAGATCGTCGAGTTTTTCCACGAGCACTTCCCCGGCGTCACCCCAGGCCTCATCACGACCGAGAGTCTGCAGGAACAGTTCTTCAAAAACAACTACTTCCCTCTCATGGACATCCGCTGCTCGCCATACCACTACGGCGACTCGTGCGTCCTCGTCGGCGATGCCGCACACGCCATGGTGCCTTTCTACGGCCAGGGCCTCAACACCGGGCTCGAGGATGTGCGCATCTTGTTCGAGAACTATCTCGACCGCAGCAACATGTCTCTTTCCAAGCTCTCCCTTTCTGCTCCAGCCGACAAAGACGGCCTCGGCACTACCGGAAGCAACGCTGAGCCCATGGACGCGCTCCTTCAGCAATACACCCAGTTCCGCCAGCCAGACGTCCATGTCATCAACAACCTCGCCTTGAAAAACTACCACGAGATGCGCCGCGGCGTGCTGACCATCTCGTACAAGGTGCGCAAGCTGATTGAAGAGACTCTGTGTCTGTATGTGCCTCAGCTCGGCTGGGCTACGCAGTACCGTAACGTGGCTTTCACCACCATGCGATATACAGAGGTTGCCGCAAAGGTGCAGAAGCAGGGCCTTATCCTGCAGACTGCTTCGGCCGTGATATTTGCGTTTATGGCGATTGCGTTTTTGCAGATTGTTCTCGTGGTTTTGGGTAGCAATCCTGCTGTTCCTTCTCTTCCGATGGTATTTGCCTGATTTTTTTTTTTTTTTTTTTTTCTTTCTTTTTTGTTTCATTTTGGCAACGGCGGTTTGGACATATTTATTTTACTATCATTTGGTTTTCTTTTGTATATTTTCGGGGAGTGAAAGGTGTCTGTGTTGTGTGAAATCCTGGTTTGATTTCTCAAAATCGTTGTTATATATTTAGATTGCGCTATCGCTTGCGGCTACATGCATTACTGCAAATATTGAATTTTCTTTGATCTTCAACAATCATTCTCTATAATTTAGGTAACAGGTCGTGAAGATAAAGTTCATATGACGTTCACTTATTACTATTAATTTATGGGGCAGGATCAACATTGAAACCAACACTGCACGATTATCATTACGTATAATATACCCATAACCAACACAAGGCCCCCTCTATTGTTGGATAAGACGGACCAATTAATCGAAGACGATTAGGTTATCAGATTCAGCTAACATGCTGAGATCTGTAAGACTATAACAGATCTATAGATTATAGAACTACCTCCTATACACGGTAAACTCAAGAACCAAAAACGCCACATAAGCAGCAATCAAAACAACACCTGCAGGACGCCCCAAACCCATCATGACAATACCAAAAAGCAGCGCAGACGACACCCACGCAACACCCAGCTCAAACACAGCAAACCCATCACGACTGTTTTCTTCCGCAGTGCCACTCACGGCAATAACGCCCATACACAACGTCAGCAGAAAAATGTTGCTTCCAGCAGTACTAGCAACCATAACCCCTGCGTGCCCGCGCGAACCACTCAGTACCGCGACTAGTTTTTCGGGGAGTGTGGTGGCAAACGAGAGGATCGTGAGGCCGACTACTGTGCCGGAGAGGCCAAACGAATCGGCGATCGAGCTGGCGCTGTGAGAGAGGATGTATCCAGACACGGAAAGCGATGCAAAGCCCAGGACTAGTTGGTAGATGTGGTATGCAAGTGATCTGCGTCGACGAGTCTGTGTGGCGGATTCCAAGACAGTGGTGTTGGGAAGAAGAGGAGATGTCTCGGACGTGGCAGCATCATGAATCTGGGCATCATCTTCGCCGTCGCTGTCGCTGTCACTCTCACTCTCGCTATCCTCCTCGCCCAATGGAATAGCCACCCCCCGATAAATCGCAAACCCAATCGACGCAACATACACGCCAAACACAGCGATCAAGATCCCGCCAGCCAACCTATTCAGCCAACCGAAATAACTCAGCGCAACAACAACAGTCGTAACACCGAAAAGAAAGGCCGTGTAAATCTTTGCAGTGCGATCGAATTCATGATTCGCACCAAACAACAAACCCAGCGAAAACGCGCCGAGGATGTTCGAGATGCTCGAGCCCAGGACATTGCCCAGCGCGAGGGGAGTGCGGTGTTGGAGCACTGCAGCTATGACCACCGCGAGCTAGTAACGATAGAATTAGCATATATACAGCAAAAACTTGAAGAATATACCTCTTCATATTCAGCGCCGGCAGTCAGCAGAGCCACCAGGGTCTGCGAGATGCCCAGCCGGCGGCCGACAATCACAGTGTGGTCGACGAATTTATCAGCGCCATAGTCGAGGACAAACACGCCTGCGACAAATGTTGCGATGTTGAAACAGAGTGCGTCCCAGTCCATCATCTGATTTTGCGCAGACATGGAATTGAAATATTTGAAGTTGGCAAAAAAAAAAAAAAAGGTTGAGTTGGGACTTGCTGTCTGAGCCCTCCGGGTAAATTAGTAGGATTAGCGCAGGTTGTTCCAGGCAGTCATATTTATAGAGCAATTCCGTGTTTCTACAGAAGGAAATTTCTGATCAACAATGGATATTGTATCATTCAATTGACTTTAATACTACTACTTCGTGGAGCCTCAAAAGTGACCAACAAATAATGTCAATGTGTTGAAAAATCAAAAACAAAATCACAACAGATCCAATCAAACCCATAATATAATGTACAAGCAAAAAAAGAACCAGAAACAAACAATAAATGATTAGAAAGCCATTGCCATGACCTTCAGTCGATACAGGTACGATTTCCCCAATGTACAAATGCCCACCAGATACTCCAACCATGCTGGGACCAAAGATAAAAGAAAAAAAAAAAGAGAAAGAAAAATTGCGATAAACCTTCATGATACATCTTCTTCTGTTTCGTGACCACAAGGGTAATATAGCGACAGCATTGTCATGTATATCTACTTGACCTGACGAAGCCCATTCAAACTCCTGCGGCTGGCTCGTGTGTAGCGACGTATTTCATCATCGCTGAACTCCGTCTCGCTCCGCGCATCGGAAGAAGGCTCAGGAGTGGGAGTAACGACGCCGTGAATAACACCCCGGGTTTTGCGGTCGACTTTGGCTTCTTGGTCATTGGTAAGAAATCGGTGGATAGTACGGTGGTCCATAACCCGCTCTTCAGCGTCGTCTGGGCCGTCGGGATCGGTTTTCGGCCAGCAGAATCCATATAGCTTGGAATGGCGTTCGCAACGAGGACATTCCTTGCGTGTCTGATAGGCGTTTTCTTGCAAGAACCAGGAAGGACACGTCTGACACTCGACCCATCTGTCATAGCGTTGGGCGAGTAGTCGGGCAGTTTTCGTGTAGTCTCCCGGTGTTCGAACGCCCGGCGTTGACGACTCATCTTCAACCGAGGGAAGTGGCACTTTGACGTCGAGCTTTTCCTTGGATTCTGCCTGCGTTTCACTGGCCCGAGACGGTTCCGCATTGGTAGAATTGTCTGTAGAATCCAATGCTTGGCTGTTTTCACTAGAAACAAGCGCCGATTTTTCAGGCTCAGTTCCGACGGTTTCGATCTTGACTTCTGAAAGCGACGTGGGCGCCGTCGATGCAGACTGTTGACTTTCGTCGGAGGAAGAGCGAGGTGAATCCTGGTCAGTCACTGCCGTTGGATTGTTTCCCACCTCCAAGGCGCGTTCGCTGTCTAGGCCTTTCTCGTGAGCTAGATCGGAAAGGTTTTGGTCTAGTTGAGCCAGGAAGGACGAGTTTTGAGCGGATTCGGGTGCCTCGGATATCAGAATCTCTTCCCTGAGTTTGGATTTTTGTCGTTCAAACCGGCCCTTCTTTGAAGGCGTAGAACATGTGTCGCCTAGCTTTCTCTTCTTGGTCGTAGCATCGTCACCAGGAATGTCGTCAAAATCGGCCCTTCGTTTTTGAGATCGAACAGATTGCGGGGATTCAGGCACCGCGAGTTCTCCATCATCGACTTGGCTCGCAGGCACAGAAACCGACGGCGACCATCCGTTGCGAACAGCACGCTCGCAGCTCTCGCACAGACACTCGCAATTGTCAATTCCAAAATAGTCTTCTCCGTACGAAACCGTTATTTCCTCGCCTGCTTCGATATCACGGACGGCCACGACCTGCATTCCGTCAGACCCTCTTGTGGCTAACCGCCCATTGGCGCCGCAGTCGTGATTTGCGAAACGCGCAGGCCCTAAAAACAGCGACGGACTTTTCCTCCGGCTCGACATGACGATACTAAAATCCTTGCGGTTGAGATCGAGATCGAGTTCCTCCTGGCGCGTCATGGACACCAGCGTTCCGCACAAAAATTTAATTTCCTGGCCCCTTTTTATGTCCTTGCGCGCAACCACCATGGCCTCATGCTCGGTGATGGTGTAGCGGTTTGTTGTAGAGATTTCGAACGGGCACTCCGGAAGATAGATATTAATGTACTTCCGAAGATGTCGCTTAAACCATTCTCGTTCTCGGTCATTGGGTAGGCGCTGGAGATATTTTTTGAGTCCGGTCATCGCAAGCAGGTCCTGTTCGGCGGCGCGAGGATCCTTGCCCACGATCACCTTGTGTAGTAGCAGTCGGGCCACATCGTCCTCGTGGATTCCTCTCGCCGGCGCAAACTTGGTGCGATTTTTTCGAATTGTCGTCCAGAAATATGCCTAAAATCACATCTTAGTTTAGCAGGGCGCAGGTTTGTTTTTGCAGACATCGGATGAACTCACGCGGTCAATCAGAGTGTCTGTCGCAACGTCGTCATAACTGGCTAACTTGGCCAACGTCAGGCGCTCTCGCTGGTCCACCGATGGACTGGACCTCGCCTTCGCTGAAGGCATGACGAGCGAGCGCCGTGTCAAATAATAATAAAGGAACCAGCCTGGTATGCGATTGTGCTCGTCGAGCGTGGGTGTCGAGGGGGTTGTTGGTGTTTCTAACGAGTGAAGGGAGAGTAAAGAGCGTTGCCTGGCTAAGAGGTGAGGTGAGGTGAGGTGGAGGTGGAGTTGTCGATAGTAGATACAGAGGTAAGAAAGAGACAGCGAGTCAAGCCTGTGGCAGATTGCGCAGAGTCATGGCTTGACTGCCAACATGAAGTTAACGTCGGAAATGGTGGCTGGGGTTGCCCGCTGTATGCGCGGTGGAGTCGCTTCGGCATTCAGCCGCGTCCTCCTATACTACTAGTAAAACAGGGATGGCCAGTCCAATTGAAACAATGAACAAAAACAATTGCATTATTTATCGCTTTTTGTCTTAATCATGATTTATGAGAGTGCTCCCGTCCATGATTTTTGCGCCCTATTATCTATTATTAACTGCTCTTAATTTACATACTGCTCGTAGTCACAAGACCATCATTAAAAATGAAAAAAAAACCCCCCCATCATCGTCATCATCAGATTGCGCAGGCGACTTTCCGCATGAGGGACATCAATAGACTAGCAGAGCCGGAAGCAGTCTGTCAAGGTCCGTGCTGCCATCGGCAGAAAGCTGGCGAATCTCCTCTCGGTCATCTAAGATCTTGTCAACGTACTCTGCCATGCCAGAGGCATGTAGAATCTGGGCGACAGCGGCGTGGGTTGCAAGAAGCACACGACTAGGAAGTTCAGTGTCGACATCTTGTGGTTTCGTGAAGCGGATGATCATTTCTCCAGAGGCATTCACAGGTACAGTGGCCAGAAGAAGCATCGGGAAATTGTCATATGTTCTGATGATGTATGTGTTCTCTTCGTCCTTTTTTTTTAATTAGTCCGAATACTGGTTATGTGTTACAGTACTCACTGTCGGTTCCAATGCGAAACTTTGCTTGCCAAACTCTTGATTTAGCGGTCCCCAAATTGTCATTGCATTCCTTGGTTCGTTGATAGCGTCGGGGTCTAGGGCGTCCTTAAAACCCGGAAACATGGCGAAGAGAGTGGTCCAGATAGTGGCAATATCTTTTCCCTGTGCTTCCATTTTAGATCTATAACATTAGGAAGATAGAAAAAAGAAGCCTTACCCGCCTCTCATCGTCGTACTTGCCAAGACGAAAAGGGATGATATGAGACGCATCAGTAGGCAACATTTTTTTCCGGAAATCCTCTCTTGAAACTCCCGAGAATTTATCGAGAGAGTTGCTGTCATAGGCACGAGTAATAAGACAGCGAAAGCCATCTCTCTTGAGACAAGCTTCCTTCAATTTCTTCTGACCACTTCGCGAACATGATTCAACCATATCCCGAGCAACTTCGTCGGCCTCTCCGAAAGGAGATGGTGTCACTGCAGGCGTTTGACCGCCACAAGCTTTCACTGTAGACTTCAGCGTTAGCCAAATAGCAAAGATGAAAACAAACAAAATAGTTTTGACCTACTAGTAAAGAGGATGGTAGTGGAGAGATGCTGCCCAAGTTCAAAGAGAACATCATCGCCATCGTTTTCAAGAATGTAGGAACAGAGAGTTCGTTTCCCAGCAGCTGGTAGAAAGTCCAGAAAACTCTGGATCACTCTCACTGTGTAGTCCTTTTTGGACCTAAGAGTGTAGTTTGATAGTCTCAGCCTCGTGTTTGCGTCCTCTGCCCGCTGGCTCTGCTCATCCGGTTCCTGGGAGGCTAACCGGTCGCTAAGGGCTTTCAGGGAACTGCTCAGGTCTGACATTTTGGATAGTCAAAATAGCTTCTGACACAAGAGAGACGAGAAATAAGAGAGAGGTGAGGGGAGGGAAGGAAAGAGATGAGGTGAGAGGAGAGGTAAGAAGTAAGGGAAGTGAGGAGAGAAGTAAGGGAGAGATGAGGTGAGAAAAGATGAAAGAAGAAGACAAGAAGTAAAAGTAATCAAGAAAGAATTAAAAAAAAAAAGTGAGAGGAAAGAGGGAAAAAGGAATAAAGAAGAAAGAAGAGATGAGCTACCTTATCTTATCGCAGCTGCCAGAGAAACGACTGCGGGCGTCGGATCGGCTGAACTTATCTCCGCAAACAATAATGAAGACTTGTTTATTCTGCTTTATATAGTTATTTTTTAGTGCTACTGCAAGTGTAAAATATCTTGCCATCAACTGAAAATATACAGCTAACCTGCAAAATACCACCACCATGTCTGGTTATTCTGCGTTTGTCGTAAAGGAACAATGGGACGGAAAGAATGGGGTCGTAGCCTGGTTGATATCGCACCATCTAGATTTGGGACAATATTACTGGATCCTTCACATTGATAGCCTGTCAGCTCTGGGCTCGAAACGCATGAAACCAATCCTGAGGACGGTCAACGTACCGCTGAATGAGATTGACCCCCGAAGCACTCTCAACAATAGAGCTGACTTCCCCGGGCTGAAGAGCAAACGCCGCATCTTCAAATTCCTTTTGCATCTCGCCAACGCCAAAAAATCCGCTGCGTAGGGGGAAAAAAAGGGGATAAGTCAGCTGCCGGTCCATAGTAATACGATCATCCACTTACAGATCACCCTTCTTGCGCGCAGAGCTGCAGTCAGACTCGGAAACGGCAAGGTCACCCAAACCAACTTCCCCAGACTTGATCCTTTGCTCGTGGTTGCGGAGTATCGCGATCGCCTCTTCCTTGGAGCGGGTAATGTCGCTTTCGCGCCAGCTGCTCGGACGGCGGCTGTCACGGTGTTTAACGAGGAGATGGGCGCAGCGGATCTTGCCCTCGGCTGGCAGACCCGCAATTCCTGCAGGGCCGGTATGGTTGTTGGCCATGTACAGTTTCAGTCTCTCGGTGTCGGTGCCCGCCGGTGGCTCCCAGCGGGACTCCTTTGTGGCGGCATTGAAATAGTAAGGCAGGTTCTTCGAGTTCGAGTGGCGAACTTCCCAGTTCTCGGGGAGACCCGTAGCTTCAGCCTATGTTGCCCAGGTTAGCTGCCTGGTGAGAAGACGAGCAAACGGCGCATACCATGTTGATGTTGATGTCAGAAAAGAAGCTTTATTGGCCGGAGGATACTCTATTGCAAGCCGATGCTCTTCGTTCTTAATCTATTTTAATAGCTGACAGGTTTGTGACAGGGATGAAGGCTTGATGCTGGTTCGAATTGATTGCGCAAGTATCAGAGGCAAATTCTGGACTGGTGGAGTATACAAACACCGACATCAAACATCACCGGGACGCGGGGAAACATAACAGCGCGCTAAACCGCAAGCGGGAAGGCCGTTGCGCTGTCGCCACCGGCGCCGACGTTCACTTTCTCGTTGCTCTTTATTTATCTCTTGATAGCATTCACGTCGCCCTCGTTCTGACCCTTACTCGACTTCCTACAGTCAACCACACCACAATACAAACATCGCATCTCGCAAATTCCTTAAGATGTCCGCCAGCCCTTCCTCTTCGACCGGAGGTGACTCCAAATCCGACACCGACCAAATCCACTTCAAGTTTTGTCGCGAATGGTAAGTCAGCTTCATCGTCTTGTTTCCCTAGAATGTATTGCTAATTTTTGGTCAGTTCCAACTTGCTCTACCCCAAAGAAGACCGAGTGCAAAATCGCCTTTTGTTCACCTGTCGAACCTGCCATGTCTCCGAACCGGCGACCTCCCCATGCGTTTACCAAAACACCCTGAGCCAACAAGTCGGCGACACAGCTGGAGTGACACAAGATGTCGGATCAGACCCTACGGTTGGTTACCCCGAGTTTTGTCTGCATTGTGGAGAGGTGCTGGCTTGTTCCCAGTGTGGAATGCTCTCGCTGGGTGGTCTTGAATATGAATATGAAATGGGGGACGACGAGCTTCTGTCAAATGACTTGACTTGATTTTTTACCGCCATTTTACTGAATGATGGCTGACTTTCATTGTCAACTTCTTAGCTGCCGCGATCCAACAAGCTCTGCCCAAGCTGCGGAGAGAACGAGGCTGTGTTCTTCCAGAGTCAACAGCGTTCGGCCGAGACCGGAATGGTATGTTTTGTTTTCGAGACAAGAAAGAGGGTTTACGCTCACTGCCTTTCTAGAAACTTTACTACGTGTGCTGCGCTTGCGGCAACGTCTTTTCATGATCACGAGCAGCTTTCGTTTCGGAAATCGATACCCACGAATTTGAATATAGAGTTTTTTGTCTGGCGTTGGGAAGTTAGTTTATCTTTGGGACATATTTATTCAAGTGATGATTTTAAATCCAATATATGCATCGCGATGGCTACGAATAAAATGGCGAATGAAAATGATTATATTGTTTTGAGAAAAGTTGTATTGTACAGTAGATTACAGATGCATAGGAGCCAGCGAAAGAATCTTCGACCACTGCTTCCCCCGGAGTTCAGCGCCAACAATACCTATAGCAAATCATTAGCTTCTTTTTTCTTTTTTTTTTTTTTTACCTCAAAAAGTTGTCAACGAACCGTTCATGCGCGTCCCAATCGGATCCCCAGCCTTGTTCACAAGCACACACGCATTATCGTCGAATTTCACCAGACTCCCATCGGGCCGCTGAATCTCCTTGCGCGCGCGCACGACCACCGCATGCCGGATGTCGCCGCGGCGGACTTTGTTGGCGATACCGCTGTTGGTTGAGTTTTCGGGACCGAAGTTTCGTTGTTTCTGGACGACGACGACGATGCGGTCGCCTAGAAGGGAAAAAAAAAAAAGGGGGTTAGAAAAAGAGATAGAAAAGAGATAGTTGGTTTGGTAGATAGGTAGGTAGGTACCAATTGTGGCTGGTCGCTTCTTCTTCAGCACATTGACGCATTCAACAACCGCGGCGCCAGAGTTGTCGATGCAATTAAGCATCGTCTGTGAGATAATTGTTAGAAGAGAGCATTCTGAATTTCCTTTTGGGAAGGACCTCACTTTTAGTTGGATCATCGTGTGTGCATGGCGTAGTCTCTTTTTCAATAAACCGGAGTCGGTGATGGCTTGTTGTCGAGCATCATTTTGGCTGCCGGCGGATAATAGGTTTTGCCGGTCGCCGAGGTAGGCCTATCTGGAACTACTATAATTACATGGTCAACCTACACAAGACTAAGATAAAGGAATTGGGCAGTAGATAAAATGATGGTTTAGGATGTATCCTTGAATTATCCATATTCGATTTTATTTTCATGTTAATGCATGGCTGATTGGTTGCTGTTTATTAAACTTGAAACTCTACAAGTTCTACATGCAAGGAATTGTGTGAAGATCAATCAAGTGTATCTTATTCCGACTACTTGTAAAATATGACCTACGAAAACCCCGAGTTCAAGCGCTCTAGTTTTGCCGTGATAGCATCGATAACCGCAGATCTGTCAAATTGTTAGGAAGTGTCCAGCAGCAGAAAAGATAAAAACATACTCTCTGTCTATCATCTTCATTGCATCCGCCACCTTGGCCCGTTGCAGTTTATGCGGAATCTTAGGCTGATCTCTTGGGCTTAGACTAAAGACCGCCGTGTCCGAGGCCGGCTGCTCTGCTGATATGCGCTTCGCTTCTGCCAACAGACTGTCGGCAAGTGATTTGGCCTGTTGAAGCACCTCGTTAGAACCCAAATTGCAGCATGTGTATTTGTGTATATGTGTTCTTACCATTGCAGACCGCCTTCCCAATGTCTCGTTATCCCCACCCGCCTCGAGAATAGAAGCAGACAGATGATCAACCTCAGCCACCCATCCGTTCTCCTTCTCACTAAGAGGACGGCCACCGACTTTCGAGAGCTTAGTTCGAATACTTGAGTAGCGCGAAACGAGGTCGTCTTGTCTCTGCTTCGCCGCAGCAAGTCTATTGCTCAAAGTTTCCTCGCTTCGGGAGCCCTCCTGTCTGTTGCCATCTTCTCCAATATGGCTGGAAATATTTTTGATGCGCTCCGCGACAATGGCGATTCCTTCGAGCTGGTCTTTCATCTCCCCGCGAAGGCGTTCACAGCGACGGAACAGGTCTGCTGCTGCCTTTTCCAGAACTCCCGTATGCGCAGCAAGTACTCTGTGCGCAGCAGCCACAGTGTCGAGGGTGGATGGTGAAAGTCTGACAGTGTCTCGGAGAGCGTTTCTATGTCGGTGGGGAACGTTGTCTTCGATAAACGTCCCAAGAGGTTCATCCGTGTAAAAGATTGCCGGTACCTGGTATGGTGCTCGTTGAGGCTTGGAGAAAAGCGGGGGATGCGAGACAGGCGCATTCAGATGAGAAATCACGGATTCCGAGAACGATTGCAAAGCCTGACTCTGCGGCTCATCAAGAACTGCAGCTTGAGGGGTAAATCCTCGGTAAGTAAGAAGTAGTGTACCAAAATCGTAGTCAGAAAACACCAAGGAGCTTGAAAGATGGCCTGGCTCTTCATGCAGCGAAGAGTCATCTTCATTCAGTTGAATGATCAGCTCGCGAAGAGCGATCGATCCATCGCAAAGTACATTCAAACGAAACTGTGACCCCGGAGCGTCGTCTGACTGAAGTTCGGCTTCTAATCGCTGGGCCCATGAGGACAGCGAGATGAAGGACACATTGTTGGAAGTTGTGAGGTAAAAGCCATATCGAGAATGAATATCGCGAGTAAATGTTGGCCAACAATGCTGTTCACGTAATTGCTCCCTCACAGTGTCTAGCGACTCGACGAGAACCAGGTCCGATGGTTCTGAGAGGGGCGTGCTGAACGTATTAGCCTTGGCTTTGGGTAGCCATTGGCCCTCGACCCCGTCAAGTTCCAGACAAATGTGAATACGCCCACTAGAAGTTGACAAGCCAATTATGGTAACCGAGAGGTTTTCCCCGTTCTGAAACATATCCTCATCGTCCTCCCCGGTCATCAAAGCCTCAGTGTCAAGCCTAGCTGGGATCACGATCAAGTCCGTGAGATTGAGATCATCAATCTGGTCACCTGCATCGAACTGAAACGGACCCTGCAACCGAGGAATGGCGCTGGGGTTGACAGGTCGCTTGAATATCTCCATGTCTGAAAACTCGTCTGGCTCGGGCGTATCTAAGGAGCCCTGGTCATCGATCTCTTTGAGCCACTCGTACTGCTGGCGACACGCTACCAGCTCATCCTCCGCATCATATATTCCAGCGGCTTCTTCCTCTGCAGCCGCAAGCTTGGGAATAATTGCAGCCGAAAGAGCCGGGATGGTGGCAGATGGCGCTTGCCATTTGGAAGGAAGCAACGGACACAGCGCATACAAGTCTCCCGGTCTCATTGCAACCCACAAGGTCATAGGCGCCCATGCATCTTCACCTTCCTGGGCAGTTCCACCAAACGTCGCAGATGCAACTTCCATGTCGAAAGAATCTGCAGAAAACCCCTTGTTTTTACCGAACCCAAGAGGCGTGAAATCTTCATCGCAAGACGTCCCATCAACAAGCTTTGTGAGGTCGATTGCCAGCGTAGGACGATCAAATGACCAGTGATTGTTGCGATCCAACTCCCACACTCGAACCGCCGCATCGGCCGTGACTGTCACTATACACGCTTCGACATTGGTGTGGGTGCCCAGAGGATGCCACAGCGCCGAAATAACAGGCGACTCTGGAATGACATGTGTTGTAGGACCGAGTTGATACGTTTTGAGGCGGAGCGGAGTGGTCTCAGAACTCGAGAGGTGGGAGGAATCTGGGAGTATCGCAATGTGGACAGTGTGCGCGGTGACAACTGCCATGAACACGCCATTCGGGGATATCAACAGTTGTTTGACCTCGCCGTAAACAGGGACCCTCAAGGTCTAAAAAATTAGCGCATATTCAATAAATGTAGAACAAAATAGCATACTCGGTAGAATTCCTTCTTCTGTTTTGCTCCTTTGCCAGTCTCGTTCTTTTGCGACTTTGGCTTCGAACTGGACTCGGCCTTGAGGGTCACCAGGTTCGACCATCTTATCTGGTTGTCCACCAATGCAAACACCTCGGTCCCTCGCTGAGCCAGAGTCTTCTGGGGCCCCTCGTAGGCGACTCGCTTTGGCGCCTGCTTGTCGACAGCGGCCGATGGTTTTCCAGTAAAGAAGGAAGCGCCTGGAGATGGCCGACAGAGCCAAGGCGGCGTATGACTTGTAACCTTGGGCATCTTCAAAGATTCCGTAGGACAGGCTTAACAAATTTCTGCGACAAACAGCCTGGGGCGACAAACAAGACTCATTGCTCGCGGCAGAGAGCCAGTGTTGATTGAGGCGAAATTTGGCAGGAGCTCCCGCCCAAAGCCACTAATGGAGCTTAGCTCCGCTGCTCCACCCAACAAGGCCGATCTTTAACTCGGACTTCACCCTGCGATAATTATTATTACTTCTCCCACGACCCGCACAATTTCACTATGCAGCGCTATATGAGCACAGTCGACCGCCTCGATAGGCCAAGTGCCTATTACCAGGGCAAGGTTTGATTTGCGACCCCCTTTCCTAGGTGACTGCGTTACTGAGCTCTTTCCAGAACAAACGTCGCAGATACAACGATCGCGACGAGGACAAGGTCGAGGAGCAGAACGACAGCCTCAAGGACGCTACTACTCTCTACGTTGGAAATCTGTATGAAATTATTTTTCTTGCAAGATAATCACGACAGCTCAGCTAACACGCGATCTAGCTCTTTCTACACGACCGAGGAACAGATACACGAATTGTTCGCAAAGTACGCCAACCTTTTCCACGATACATACCTACACTATACGAACGCTGGCTGATGTATTTTTAGATGCGGTGAGATCAAACGCTTGGTTATGGGATTGGATCGATTCCAAAAGACACCGTGCGGCTTCTGCTTCGTTGAATACTATACCCACCAAGATGCGCTGGACTGTCTGAAATATATTGGAGGCACAAAGCTCGACGAAAGAATCATCCGAACAGACCTGGACCCTGGATTTCAAGAGGGTCGCCAATATGGGTACACCAATTCTCCATTGACTCGGAAAATAAGAAGTTGCTAACTCTATTCTAGGCGTGGAAAATCCGGTGGTCAAGTGCGTGACGAATACCGCGAGGAATACGATCCTGGACGTGGTGGATATGGCCGATCACTTGAAGAGCAGCGCATGCGCGAAGAAGAAGAATATGGGAGAGGAAGGTGAGAAGTGTGGATTTTGTACACTATGTAACGGGCGTTTTTGCGGAGAATTCGATATAATACAGTCATATGCTCAATACCCTCTATAAGAGCTTGAAAGAAAAAAAAAATCTTTTTCATGGCGTCATCTCGTCATTTCATCGTTATTGAGCTTTTTGTGTTCCTCTTTGTTTCACAGCTTCTTGGACTTGACGCAGCCACCACAGGTGAATTCTAGGATCATCGGTCAACTCGGGGTGGAAGCTGGTACCAAACACATTGCCTTGCTTGACGGCAACAATGTCTCCAGCCTCTTTATCGGCGTCAATCTTCACACCTGTGCTAGCGACCAAACGCGCAGACCTGCCTGGTAACTCTGCCAGCACTTCCACGCGGCCGAGACTCGCAGTGGCGACTGCTGCCCGCGACGGGGCCACCACCGTTTCTTCGCGCTGGCTCTCTTCGACTTGTATCCCCTCGTGCGATGGCAAGATCTTCTCAACCACAGGAGCCCTGATGAACACTCCGTTGAAGGGGGCCGAGTCGTCAGCCGAGTCGGAGGCGAGAAAGGGCAGCTCCAGCGGCGTCTGGAAGCTTTCCGTCTGGCGGCCAAAGTGGTTACGATTCACCCTGACATCGATACCCCCGATAAGCTCTTGCCCGCCTTTCTTGGTGCGATTCGCAGATTCGGCGAGGAGAATGAGGCCGGCGCAGGTGCCCCATGTCGGTCGTCGTTGTACCCTGGCAAGGTCAGTTTAAAGAAACGACACTGGAGTGGTTGAAGCAAAGTACTTGACAAATTCTCTTAATGGTTCCAACAGATTCGACCGCGCGGCGATCAGCGAGATGGCTGTGCTCTCGCCCCCAGGCAAGACGAGCGCATCGCAGCTGTCCAGCTGTGGCCGCGTGCGCACCTCGATGAATTGCCATTCCGCGGAAGAGAGAGTGCATGCAGCCTTCTTGAGCAGCTGGATGTGCTCGTAAAAGGCGCCTTGGAGCGCCAGAACTCCCACTGTAATCTTATCCATGGCCGATCCTTCTAACCAACAGCAAAATTCAGAAACAAAAAGATTATCTTTGTGAATTGTGAGTCATTCAGTCCGTCTTTTAAATAAAAATTGCCCGCGGAGCTGATTCTGCCACCGCCCGCAGTGTCAACCCCGCAGTCAGCAAGCAGGATGCATCAGCTTATCTTTTCGTTTCTTCTGTGTTTCTGTACGACTGACTGAGTGACTGGCTTTGCCGATCTGTTGATGGTTTTATTTTCAACTTTGCAGAGGTTGAAAGCACATCCATTCTGTTGACCTGAAGAATTGGCACTGACCCAGGGCTCGGCCTTATCGCGGGGTTGACGATTCCCGATTGGGAAAGCTGTAGTCCTTGTTTATACTAACAGAAAGAAAGAAATCCACCTCACTCTCTGAAATAGAAAGAAAAGAAGACAAAATGGCACCCGCCGAGGAAAACACCCTCACGCGCTGGTACATCGACACGCGGCAGCTGAGCGAGACCACCGAGACTCTTCCTCTCGTCGAGACGCTGCAGGAAGAAAACCAGACCGCAGCCAAAAAATACTTCCGGCTGCCAGACCGGCACATGTCGCTTGCCTCGAGTCTGCTCAAGTACTACTACATCCATCGCACATGTCGCATTCCCTGGAGCGAAGTCAGCATCAGCCGCACGCCCAAGCCGCATCAACGGCCTTGTTTCATCCCGGCGTCGCCGTCTAGGGCTGACGGGACGGTGATTCCTGTGATTGAGTTCAATGTCAGCCACCAGGCGTCCTTTGTTGCGCTAGCAGGGTGCATCATCAGTTCGTCTTCTACAGATCTAAACACGCAAGCGGTCTTTGGCACGCCGCAGCCATCCGCAGCGCCGATCCCATCGATACCGCAAGTAGGCATCGACATCACATGCGTCGACGAACCAGGGCGCCGCCGCGACAAAGCCCCCAAGACAGCCAAGGAACTCGCCGATTTCGTGAACATCTTTGGCGAAGTGTTTTCGCAGCGAGAACTGAACACGATAAGCCAGCTTTCAGGGACCGGGCCACTGGACGTCCAGATCAAATCCCGGCTGCGCGTGTTTTACGCCTACTGGGCGTTGAAAGAGGCATATATCAAGATGACGGGCGAAGCCCTGCTCGCACCGTGGCTGCGAGAGCTTGAGTTTACGAATGTCGTTGCGCCAAGCCCTGTAGCCAGTGACTCTGAATCAAAATGGAGCGCTCCATACAAAGGTGTTGAGACGTGGTTGAACGGCAAAAAAGTTGAGGATGTGAGGATCGAGCTCGTTGCGTTTGAGACCGACTATATGGTTGCCACGGCGGCCCGCGGCGGCCAGTTTGGCATCTCAGGTGCTGAGAATCAGCCGGATCCGTGGAAGGACTTGGTCAGGGTTGATTTGGAGGAGGATGTTCGTCCGTGTGCGACTGGGACGTGCTCGTGTTTGGATGGGTAGATTAGCCTGTATTTTGTTTCTTCATAAATATACATATAACATACACTATATCATTGGATATCTCACTGCGGAAATACGAATGGATAATTCAATTTGAATGCATTCTGAACCTATAGATAAAACAGCCTATGTACATCAAACTGACAAATTCATGAACCGGATTCGCCTATCCCTCCAAAACAATCTCGACTTCAGCCACCCGCAGATTGAGTCTACTTAAAGCAGGGAAGACGCTTGAGGATATTGAGGAATCCAAGGATATCCTTCCAGTTAATGCCCTTCTTGGCGGGTTGCGACGTTGCCGGGGTTTTGGTGGCGTCGTTGGATGAACCCTTGGAGGGGGTTGCGTCTTTGGATTGATTCTTGCCCTCTTTGCTGGCATTTCCACCACCCACGACAACAGTCAAGGACTTGGGGCTTCCATCAAAGACACTTCCAGACTGGTCATTTCCGTTTGAGGGAGCGACATCATCGTACGGGAAGGCATACCCGCGGGTATCGAGATTGGCAGCATGCACGATACGCGAGTAGTGGTTGGTGATGGCGTTCTGGTAGTAGTCGGATACCTTGTCACCGTCTGGCGTGTTGGAGTTGATCAGGAGATTTGACCTGTTGAATGCCGCAGCCAATCGAGCAGAAATCGCGTCCTTTTCTGTTTGCCCCGCGACAGCAAAGGGGCCGGTGCTGCAGCTGAAAATGTCGGTAGCGGCAGGCTTTGCATATGTTGCAGCGCTGCCTGCAAAGGTGAGAAGACCGTTGGATATCTTGGCGGTTACATTTCCAGACGAGATCTGCGTGTCGATAGTCAACGAATCACTGCCATATTTGGACCAGACTTGGTCCACATAAGACGAGTAGTAGTTGTCGAAGAGACCCGAGTTCAATGTGATTCCGGTGTTTGGGCTGACGGCTCTCAAGTTTGCATCACCCTTCTTGATGATCAGCTTATCCCAGCCAGCGCTGTCCTTGGCTTGCTGGGCAGTGAGGCCGGAGCAGATTGTGTCGAGGCCATCGGCTGGGATACCCGAGACATGCTTCGTCTGCCCGGACGAGTTGGTCAGGGTCAGGGAGATGGGCAGGCTCACAAAGTCAACGTAGGTGATGTTGGCATAGAGCTGCTGGTCGTTGAAAGTGAATTCACAAAAGTCCCAGTACTTGTTGTAGTTGGGGTCACCCGTGTTGGACGGCGATGGCTCAACCAGATTCGGGCCAGGGTTGAGGTAAAAGGTCAGCTTATCGTCTCGCACAAACCACAGACGAGCTCCAGCCAGACGAGGAATCGTCACCGTGACTGAGTTGCCGACAGCACCCAAAGGGATGGCGCAGTCAGCTCCGAGGGCCTGCTGGGAGCCGGATGGAGAGGCAGGATAGTAGGCTGTCTTGCCGTCGGATTTCAGCAGGAACAGAGCGTTGTTGTTGTCGATAGCTTGGCCGGTTATGTAGGCATACACGGTGCCAGACGTGGTTTGATTCTGCAGCTGAAAGTCCAGCGTGGTTGGCGTGGTGGCTGCCTGGACAGCGTCGTTTGAGGGAGCCATATTGAGTGGTGTTTCCTAGCCTGGTGGGAGTCGGGCAGGTCAGCGTAGTACAACATAGGAATATAAACATATTGACTGTAGGAGAGATGGGAAGAGGAGGAAAGAAAGGTGAAGACGAACAAAAGCGATGCGATGAGTCAGGGTTGAGGTTGAGGTTGTGGTTCTGGTTCTGGTTCTGGTCGTCCGGGGAAGGCGTGACTCAGTCCTGGTCCTCGTCCTTGTAGGCTGGGGCGGCCTCGATTCATATAGACACCATCTTGACGCTCGCAGCATCAACCCTGCCTCGTGCCTGGCCCAGCCATCTCAACTGACACCGGGGATGACATCGTGAATGACGGACGCGGGTGACCGCTATTCCGTGTTGCAACGCGACCCTGGAGGACGTGATCTATACAGACACATCCGGAGGTGGGAGGCCAGGGCTACCTCGACGCTCTGGTTACCATCTGCAGTTCCAGGAATCCAAGAAAGTGGCAAAGAAATCATCGGACGGGCGATCTATCCTCGGCAAGCACGATGGTTGGGTCCAGAGGCTGATCAGATGATGCCTAGAGGCGATGATCCCCCGCAACTGGCGCATGCCAGGGACGCCCAGCGCAGGAATTACGTACGTGCCGAACTACTCGGCTCGAAAATAATACGTCCTCCGAATATTGTTTGCCACGAGTTGGCTAGTTGGTTGCTTGGCGCAGGCAGAGTTGTGTAGGGTTGAGGCGCCATCTGATGTGGTCATGCCACCGGCGATCCCAACCTGTTGTATACCCTACCGGACTAGCAACTAGTAACTGTAATGGTTACTTTTGCTTAATAATATTGTTTATTCTCTTTTCTTTTATCCTTGGCCAAAATAACTACGTCCTAGGTTTCTTCAACTCCGCAAAAGAAAATATTCCAAGCACAAGAATGCTCAACAAGGCAAAAAGGTACATTCGTTATCAGCAGAAAGCCCAGTGGCTCTTCTAAGCTTGAGGCGTACTCGTCTGCACTTGCTCTATTATATGTAGATTTTTAGAATATCTCCAGGTTTGATTGGTTCACTTGGTTATCTTTTTGACAACTCGATATAAGCTGGCCTACGGTCGCCTGAAGCAAAGCATGATATGTACCAATTCTGTATTAGTCCAACCTATTGTCATGTTAAACGTTGATGAACTGACAGACTAATTTTAAAAAGAAAGCTTGAGTAGCGAACCATGTGTGTCCTGCAGGGATTTTCCACAGTAGGTAACAAAGTCTCCTTCCAAAGATTGAAAAAGATGCCAGTTTATGGATGGTCCTGCCGCGATAGTGTGAAGCCGAATATTGCACCTATAGCTGTCTTTGAGAGTCCGATTGAGAGGGGCTATTTGCATGTACTTGAAAGAATTTTCATGGTCCTTTTTCGTACTATTAGATACCCAGGCTATGAAGCCCTTGAACGCCCTAAAGTCTGGAAAAACATGACAACAGCATCGGGGTTTGGTGAATTATACCACGGAAAATGTTGACAACGGAAAATACCGTGCTGAGTTCGGGAAAAAAAAGATTATTTTTCAGCCCTGAATATAGGATTACCGTGGAATGATGATATTTACGGAGATGCCTAACTGTGTCGTTCTGATATTGTTTTACTGTACCGCATTGAACAAGACGCTTCCGACTACATCTTTGACCTCACCAATGGACACCCAGAGAGACTGTCAAATCGATTGTTTGGTCCCTTGCAACCAGTCCTATCGATACAACTCCGTCTTGAAAGAGACTGGGTTTATCTACTTCGACCTAAGGGCTATACCCAATCGATAGAAATCCATCTCGAAAGAGACAGAAACTGACTTCATCGCCCGACAATGCGCCCCAAAGGTCGTCTCCGCCAGACGGTTTCCATCCCGGTATGGAACCCTTTACTTCTTACACCTCTGGAGATGACATGATATCTGGGTCACATTAGTGAAGTACAAATATTGTCTTCTCTACCGGGCTAGGACGCCCAGCAAGTTGTAGGCGCACTTGAATGACGTTATATTAATCAAGGTAGCTTACAACTTGTGTTGAATCACCACAAGCAACCCTATCCGGGTCGGAAAATCGCACTTGCTCACGCTCGAAGACAACAACAAATTGCAAGCAATAACCAATGATATCCTGATCAATAAAATGACTGTTCTGATCTTATATTTGCAATCTAGTCATCCTGGTATCGGGAATATGTTCGCTTGGCTTTCTCTCCTTCAAGAAAAAATACAGAGAAATCTTCAGCCTGACAGCCACCACCACGACAGCAACGAAGTTCCAACTGGCTTTTGGTGGTATTACAATTGACTTGTCCGAACAGAACAGGGCCTCGACGATAAGGGAAAAAAGGAACTGGCTATGAAACCGATGGAATCATATCCATGGATGTGGTCGGCTACCAAAGAGGCATTGGGCCCATATTTTCTAGACCACCACGAACACACCATGAGGCTGGTCAATGGATTAAAACCCGAGCGTCAAAAGCAAATTGATGTCATTAAGAAGCTGTTTAGTTGAAGAGAAACTCTTACGCAAAGACAACAGGGTCATGACTAATCGCCGCGGAGGGCTCTTATCCCATATGAGAGAGGATCTTGATCACGTCCGCAACAAGCCAAAGTGCAACTCTCCCAATCCCAGAGCTGGCAGAAAAGACAGAAGTGCCGTTCAAGATTACCGAGAACTCGGGTATGTCTTCAGCCAACAAGGGTGTGATTACTCAGGTCCCGACCACCGCCGACTTTGTTATTGAAACGCGCTATATATATTATTAATACTCGTTTTTCAGGAAAAACTACAACTCGGAAACTGGCCCTCTATGGTTACGCATCATGCCGACTGGTATCCATGACTGTCATCAAAACTGGTTCAACACTACCTAAAAATGATCTTGGGCGCTCTTACAACATTACGCTAGAAGTAAACGAAACGCATCAGATGTAAAAATAGAAGATATGGGTTAGGACAGTCCTAACGATTCTAAGCTCTTCCCATTCTTTGTTCCCTTGTTTCCAGTTGCATTTTTGATGCATCAACTAGGTTGCTAATCCATTCGGATTCACCATGATTCGCTTTCTCGTAACTTTGAGATCCTGTCTTTCTAATTGGGAACTTGGATGATCCTAAATTAACATTAGAAGAAAAATGCCCCTTTTCTGACATTTGAACTTGTTGACATAACTTACCAAACCCTGCGGGCCAATAATTCAGATAGATGTTCTCCCAATTTCCAGCAGGAACCTCATAGAGCTCATGCATCATACTGAGTTCTGGATGTTCTTTGACTGTTCTATTCCACCAGTCCCAGCCTGCACGATGAGCAGTGCCATGAGCAAATTTATTTAGCCCTTCCATTGACTGAAAGTAGAAAATGTGCATGATTTCCCTTGCAGCTGTGCGTTTTGGATCTGAGAGCGACAACCAAGCCGTACTGGTTAAGTCTGGGAAAGAGAGTCAGTTACCTCTTCAAACCTCTCCAGTGCTCTTTCGACTTGTTTCTTTTTTTTTTTTTGTTCATCTGAGAATTATATGCTTACATGTGTATTCTCTTCGATTCTCCTCCGCATCCTCATGCATTTTGTTAAAGTATTTGATTATACTCTGATATTGAGGGTAAAGAATCCCAAGTGGACTGTTGGCAAAAGGTGAGAAGGACAAATGAGACTCTGCTTTTTAATAAGAAAAGAAAATAAAAGAGAAACATACTGGTTAGACCTAGATGCTAGAATCATCACAACGACCGTCCCATGGGAGACTTTGTTTCCAAAATTTCCCGTCCCATCTGGTATCTGTGCTGACATCTTTCCCAAAACGACATCATCCATATATCGGTTTGGTAAGATTCCATACATTATTAGAACCATATGCAGTGTGCGATACCCTAAGACGAGCAGAGCAGGGAGAAAGGATAGCACGGATGGAAATAGCCATGTAAAGAATCCTTGCAGTGAAGCCGCAGCAAGAAGCCAGCTAGAAGCATGGAAATTGTTGGCAATTATCTGTTGTGTTATTTTAATAAAGAACCAAGAAGCGATTGCTACACGTGAACAAGAACTCACTGCGTATACTGCTGCTTTGTCGTTCACATTGGATCGAGGCGGTTGAGTTGTGCGTGTAAAGAGAGGTTTGAGGAGAGCCATTGGATTTGTATTATAAGGGGGTTGAGTGCAGGGAATATTAGCAGTTGATGTCTTGGTAGGATAGAAGTAGGCAATGGGATTTCAAGCTTATATATCAAATTAAAGTGCCTATGCTATTTACCAATTAGCACGCAATGAAGAGATTTATACCTACGCCCCTAAAACTTAAAATTCCGGGGTTCCCTGTAATCCAACCTCCAAATAAGGCTTTAAGTCTTTCTATTGGATGACAACTAAATTTTGTTGCGAATGAATACCCAAAAACGGTAAGTATTTTGGGCGATCGGCGATCGTGCGGCTGAATGAATGCCCAGGTCGCACGTGTACTACAGTTTAAATAGCAGTCGATTCGTCTAGTTGGAGGCTGAAAATGAACCAGAACGAATAATTGAGTTTTCAAAATGCCAAATACTGGACGGCCGAGCCGAAACTGTCACACATGTCGACAGAGAAGAATCAAGGTATACATTTCTTTCCGTGCAAAAAAGATCACATTTGAGGTGGACGACTAAGTTGGCATAATAGTGCGATTTTGTACGTCCGGGATGCGGTCAATGTTTGAGAAAAGGCCTTCGCTGTGGTTACCGAGATCAAGATTATGGACTTTTCAACGTCGAAACCACCAATTCACTTCGGTCGTCATTTGGCAGATACAGTCGCAAAACAAAGAAACCAAATGAAGATTCTGTGGAAGAAGAATGGCCACTTCTGGGAGCAGACGCGACTGATACACTGATCATGCAACGCGGAGAACATCAGCGTATTCGCTTATGGAGACCACTTAGTGAGCCCTGGAATGAGCATGTGATACCATTGGCCGTAAACAAATTTTCCTTTCCTTGCTCTATTTTCTCTACTGTCCAGTCTGTTCTTTGTCGCGCGAAACAGGGCTCTGCTCTTTACCAGGCCGCGTACGCAGTCGGATGCGCCTATCTATCAACAATAGATCGGTCGAAAAATGCTGTTGTTAGGCGTACAAAAGCATATACAGCAGCTATTAGTACTATGAATGTTGTCATTCGAAATGCAACACAAGCTAGACATGATAGTACTTTATTGGGCGTTTGGCTATTGGGAGTGTACGAGGTAAAAGAAGAATCTACACTAGGAGATTTCATAGCCACGAGGCTGACTTACTGCGTTTTTGGATTTTAATAGCTCCTTGTTGCCACCCCGGACAAATCTAGCAGGGTATGTGACTGGGATGCCCACAATCACGGTCTGATACAGTTAATTCGTCTACGGGGTCTGGAGCAGTTCCGGCGACAAGATGGTCGAAACCTATTCTGCGTTGCATTTAACAATCTGGTAAGTGGAATATTTTCCATTTTAAGCATTTCTAATAAAAGGTAGCATTCTCGTGTACTCGTTCCAGACCAGGAGTACTTTGAAGAAGCAATGATGTGGTTTCAGGAAATATACCGCCATTGTGTTCCTTGGGAACATCCATTACTGAGGGCTTACATATTTTCATACCAATGCACTCGCCTCTGTAGATGGATTGGAGAAGTCCTTACATATCCAACCAACCATCATACAATACATTTCACCACAGCCTCCATCCTGGAAGCGGTCGATGCGTTAGAGACTGAAGTTGATTATCCATTCCCTCCTAAACTTGTCATGGACTGGACAATTAAATCCCCAAGGGAAACCTACCAAACAGTGAACTGCCATTATATCGGTACTTACCTCCTTCAAACAAACTACAGATGGCGAGTCACATGCTATTTGCAAGCGTTGTTGAAGCATGTATCTCAAGGTGCAGAAAGTACGCCTCAGGAGTTGAAAGTCTTTCAGGACAGACTCAGTGATTGCACAGAAGAGGTGCAGCTCCTAAAGGAGAAAGTGAAATCTTTTCCAGGCTATATTCATGATGATCGGTTCCAGGCGTTGGCAAAATTAGGTGCGGATATTTTTCTTCATTCGCCTTCAATTCCAGAAGAAAGCTTGGGTCACCACGATGGAAATGGGTCATAAGACCTAAGGAGACATTGATTGTTTTGTTCATTTGTATTGAATACCTTAAAGTATGTAAATAAAATTGGACCTATCGACGTTGGCGGGATTTCCATTTAGCCGGAGACAATATCTTTCTTGCATCTCCTATATAGTTGATATATGCTCGATGTCCAGCTCAGCATCAGCCATGGCAGCACGGATCAGGCTTTGCCCAACTCTATTAAAGCTAAACCATGTCCTTTACTTTACAGGCCTCGGCATCTGGTCAAGTGTTAAACATATACATAAATATCTGTCGTTTACAAAATGCACAAAAGATACGTGACACTTGATGTAAAACACCTCAAATTTTAATTACCTAACTATGGTTCAATTTTACAAATATCGCATCATAAAAGAGTAAAGTTCGCTATTCTCGTAGCCGTCTCCATTGTCCAGGAAGTGATCTTCGCCATGAGGCCGTTCATATTGAACTGTTAATCCAAGCCCTACCATGGCGCCAACAACTTCATCAGACTGCTCCACACCAACAGCAGTATCCGCATCTCCATGCAAAACATATGCTGGAGGCAGACCATGTTCATGAATTCGTCGCGATACCCTGTACGGCGCTGCACTTTTGTCATCCGCAACACCCCATAGCTCGGCAAGATTGGCGCTTTTAAGCATGTAAATATACATGTGGCTTCGAGGGTCGTTTGGGACTTCCGGAACTCGTTATTGGTTTGGCATTAAGATCCAGATGGACGGCCATTTCTTCTTTGGAAGCAGAATAGCGTCCATTTGGTGCAGGTTGAGAATTTGTGAAGAAGGTACCCAGGGGGACGGTAATTGGATAGATTGGGATGATAACGTTCGGTTTTGGATCGATGTAGAGACCGGCCAGTAGGGTGAGAAACCCACCTACAGAACTACCAGAGACTGCCAGACGGGTTGGGCTCACGACGCCCTCGCCAAGGTGGGATAACAGCTCATTGCGAATAAAATTGATGCAATTTTTCACATCATCAAAGACCTCTCTAACGTTGACTTGCGGGGTTAAACGGTAGTCTGCTGAGATACATATATATCCATGGGTTTGCACGTTCCGGCGCATATGGGGTGAAATGAGATCACGTCGTCCCTGTCTGCTGTTAAATAAGTAGTTGATTCTAACCATATCGATCTGGTTGAGACTTGCAGAAAACCACCGCCATGAAACCACAACAACACCGGTGCATTCTGAGTATTTTTAGGCAAGTAAAAATCCATCGGAATTTTTACAGAGCCGCTGCTCCTGTAGAAGAGTGTTTTGTCGGGCTGTATAGACGCCATTTTGTATAGTTTCAGTAGGGAATTCCGAGGGTACGAGAAGCACAAAGTCGAACAGGATTGCGGAGGGTTTGACAGCTTGTTTTAGGTCAGGACTCCATGAGTCCATGCTAGCAAAGACCCACAAGGCCTCGAGAAGATCTATTAGTAGGTAGTGACTGACGAGTCATACAAATTACAAACCCCGCCATTTTGTATAATCGTTTGGCGGGGTCGATGTAACCTTTTTAACATTAGATTTTAGTATCATCGGACCAAGATTCAGTGACAGGCATCGAGGTGCCAGTAAATGGAGTTCGGCAACTCACCCTCGGGGCGGTCGTTCCGGCTATTAATCGTTTAGTTAATGCAACACGATCCGACTAGCTGGATATACTAGATGTGAGTGAGTTGAAGCTTCACTATTCGATATTGAAGCTATGAAGCCAAGCTACAAGGAAGACCACTCGCGGTTTAGCTAATATTAATATAGAAGGTCTATTTTCCAATATAATCCAAAAGATATCGCTTGGTTCCTTCCAACCAAGCGCGACAGGCTACAAACGGAAAGGGGGTGGGCCAACAGATAATTTCCTAATCAAGCTTATTTACAGGCTCTTTCAATCCCAAGCTCTCCGCCGCCACTGCTTCTGTCCCTCAAACTCTTCCCGATCCTGAGATATTCTGCTTGATCCGGCATGTTCCGCAAATATGCCTTCGTATCTAGTTTCATGTATTCTAGTTCACTAGTGTCAGGAGACCCGGGCGATAGGGTAGGTCATTGTAGGATTCGCCGCCCGAGCTAGGGGATCTCCCCTGGTAAAGGAGCTGCAGGTTGCAGGGATCTATGGGCATAGTCTGATCGGCGCTGCTACGGATGAGATCACCGCTGCTTATATCATTGGTCCAGTTGGCACCACTGTTGGCCGCGCCAGCGAAGGGGGTTGACTCCCCGGTGGCCTGGGCCGTCCAGGTACCGTTGAGGCTGGTAGCTGTGAAGGAGCGGAAGTATCTGCCAACTTCTCCGATACACTCGACGATCATGAGGTACTGGCTCTGACCCTGGACGGAGTAGACCTGGACAGCTTCGAAGAGGTCGTTGGTCGAGTCGGTCAGGATTGTCGTGTAGGAAGAGCCGAAGCTGCCGGGGAAATCACCGATGGGCATCTCGGACCGATAGATAGAGCCGTCATCTCCGGCGAAGAAGAGATACATGTTTTCGTCATCACCGATCATCGCCGGGTCGATGGGACCTGTTCTAGAGCTGGAAAAGGATCCAGTGAAGAGAGGCTGGGCCGAAGACCATCCATTCGCGTCGGTGGGATCGCTGGACGTCAAGTAGCAGAATGCGTATTCGCACCATTCATAACCGAGAATCCAGATGGTCTTCGGTTCGAAATAGAAGAGATTAGGAGCCACGGCTCCTGATCCCATCTGGGTCTGGGCTGCCGAGGCTATCTCAGACCACTCCGAGAATAGGGCAAAATTCATGGAGCCATAGCTTCCGGCATCGTTGACGTTCGAGGCATACACCAGGTGCTGGCCGTTGTATGGGACATAGCTAAAGTCCTTCAAGGAGAGGTAGCCTGATGCTGGGTTCGCCAGCGAGTCCGTCGAGGTCCAGTTGTACGTGGATGGGAGGGTGCATGATGTGGTGGCAGCAGCTGAAGCCCAAACCGTCAGCGTCGTCAATGAAAATTATGTACGTCTGGTGGAACTTTGCACTAACATTGACCCGAGACCTGGGACTGAGCAGAGACAACTGGCAGCACCAGGAGCAGAGAAGCAGCCCAAATCATCATAACAGAGAAGGCGTCAGGCAACTGCTAGAAAGACTAGAGGGAGTAATCGTCTCGTTTTTGATGGTGTCGAGGCTAGTAAATATATCCTATTTCACGCCGTTCTGTTCCCTATATTTATAATTTATAAGACTCGGTTGCGACCTAAAACAGGCTAATTAGAAGCTGTTGTCCGGGAAAATTGCTGGAAATGAATTTGAACCCCTCCGCTTCCTACCCACGACATTTTTATATAATTGGTCCTAAGAATTCACAGTCCTGCACAGCGTAAGCACGGTTGCAAGTCCATATCTCTAGCGCAGGCCATTTATAGCAATGATTGACGGTACCTCGATTTCCAACAGGGGTTGGGAGTGTGGTTCGCGGAATCGCGGATATTTGAGAAAAGGCGACAAGGGTCAGACTGGGAGAACCAAGCAAGTAGGTCAAAGTTTACGGGTAGACGTTGGGCTTGGCATGAATAAAGAATGTATTCGTATGCGTCTCAATTTTTCTTAATTTATATTTGTTGTAGAAAGTTATTGTATTGTTTATTGATTCTCTTAGGTAAGTAGGATGATTGCATGTATGAGCTAATCTAACGTTATACCATATTAGTCTTAGCTGAAGGAAATTTCTCTGAAATTATGTGGCTTGGTTCAAGTTTTTAGTTTGGGTTTTTGGTTACTTTCAATAAACAATATCTCTATCATAAGGACCTTATAGAAATGCCGAGTGAGGGCTAGCTTTGGAGCGTAGCCCGAGAATACCAAAACACGAGTTCAACCCGTGACAAGTTTACTAGCTAGCACAGCAAAAGGTACAACTAAGTAATCTAGCTTGATGCCAGATTCCCAAGGAAACGCCTTATAAGACGCCCAGCATCCTAAGCTACCTTGTAGGTGGTGTCGCAGGGGCTGGCCTCACAGTTTGCTGTCAAGGCGAAATGAAATATGGGAGGTTATTAGAATGAATCTCCAACAGCCAGAGGCCGAAAATACTTTTGAATTATAGCATTACAAAAGAATCACGGACAATCGGAAATTTTTGGTTGTTGCTTCTGTAAATGGTTAAGGTTGTGACTTCCATTAGGGCTAGGGTTAGGGCACATAGCTTTCGTAATACTGGGGCATCTACGTATTATAATTTTCCTATACTCCGTCATGTTTCTGCAAATTTTAAATTTGTAATAGCATGCAGTTTACTTGAAGGAGATTTCCCATCTTCAATCGCGGTCAAGCGCCACTTATGTAGGAGCAAACAACGCTTCTGCACAACATCATACTTGTCTACTTAAGGTAAAAGAAGAACTATTAACCTAGGTATGGAGTCACAGATTAAGATAGAAATTCGATATCTCTCGTTTCAAAATGTTCATATATATATTGGGTAATGGCGCATATTCGTCTACTGCCCCAGTCCATCCAGATGATGCGCCCACTCAACCCAAAATAGAGTATGCTGTCCGTCATCGAACGTAAAAGGGGCATTTAGCCAGTCAAGCTCACTATCACCCGCTGGGACATTCTCTATACTCCCGGTCGAGCCATCATTCTCTAGGAAGGGGCCCGTTGTTGAGTCACTTTGTGGTAGGTTTCTCCACGTCGACGAGTTGGGATGTAACTGTGAGGAATCCGTAGTTGTGGTAGTGGTATTCTGATTAGAGGCAGTGCTGTTCTCCCCAAACATTACCATCTGGGGCACTTTCTTCGCGCGTGTAAGCGTTCGCTTGATAATCAGCGTGGCATTTCGAGTGACAACACATTCTTCCATGACCTCAAGGACGGCAACGGCACGGTCAATTTTTTGAAACAGGTATTGCAGATCTTGCTTAGTTTTCGCAAATTTGTGGAATATTTCCGTGAGTAGAATGCTCACTGCAAATAGCGTATAAGTCGAATTATACCACCTATTGAATAAATAATCAATAAGGTATTCCCTACTCGGATAGATAGGATGATGCTAGGAAATATTTGACACCGTACCAAGTTTGAAAGAAGCTGTCTTTTTGAAATGTGTAATTGGGTTTTCTCAAGCCAAATTGTTCATGTCCTGTTCTGACACTGATGACTTGGATGTCTATGTGATTTGTCGAAAACTCGATGCATCCGGCAAACCATTGATGCATTTGAACGTTCCTCTTGAAGCCTTACCGGCGGGGACAACAGCCGAAGATGTCCCAAATCTTAACATTTTCAAGTGCATAGGCCCAAACGGCAGACTCCGAGCTTCTCATCGGGAATTAAGCGCCGATCCGACCCTCACCAAAGAGCAAACCGCGATGCTAGCTCCTGCTGTAGCATGGCATCCTCATAACAGAGAGGAGAAAATTCCGCCCTGTCAAATTGTTTGTCTCGACATCCCACTTTGGCCCTCGGGTATCATTTTCGAGGCCGGTGAGTCTATAAGGCTGGAGATTAAGGGCCATGAGGTGACTCTACCAGAATTCCCTGCAGTAGATCGTGTGCCTACAAATTTGAATCGTGGCAAACATTTTGTACATACCGGACCTGAACACCCCTCCTCGATCGTGTTGTCTCTAGCCTCTGGAACATCTGGGCCATGATTTTGTTATTGCTAGCTTTAATTATATGCCAAAGCAGGGTAGATATTTCTTCCGCAGAATAGTAGGGCATTTATGGTGTCAACTCTTCAATGTTCAATGTTAATTAGGGCTAGGGCTAGATTCTTACAAAAATGATCATTCATAATTTTTAATAATTCATTAGTCTAAATCCTATATAATGCTTTATATTATAACTGATATCCATATGAAAGTTCATTTTAACACAGAAATAATATCAATTTTAAGACGGCAAAGGCAGCCGCCTCAATATTGCAAATAAGAGTCTGAAGCCATGTGAGTGTGGACTTACTACCATGGCTAATTTTCTCACAACTCTCGGTTCCAGCATTTTTGTAGTTTGGCTGCTAGAGCTGTCGACGGCGGAAAGTCTTTATTCCGAATCGTATTCACCACAAAGTCCATCAACGCTTGCTGCTCCTCGACGCAATCACAAAAGCGATCACCACAGATAGCTAGGGCTATTGATGCAGTGTGAAGAGCAGTCGGCTCTTGTCGATTGGAAATGGCGATTCCGCAAATATCCAAGACGATTAATCTTAGCTTGTCATCGATCGACTTCATTGCGCTCCGCTGGCCTGGCCCAATTCGAGCGATGGTTGGGTCATATGCGGTTAGTAATATATTGATCAAGCCAACAGTCTGTTCGGCGACAACATGGCAATCATCCAGGTACCATTTTCGTGGGAAAATCTCGCCCTTATCCCGGTTCGGAGCATCAGAATAAATAGGGAAGAATGAAAGGGGTCTTCCTTCTATCCAGCAGTGGTGAAGCGCAACAAGATCTTCATAGCGATAGATTATGGGCTTATCTCTATCATCATAGCAGTATTGGAGGACATGTGCGGCGATTATGAGAAGTTGGTTCACGAGGACATGGTCAGGTGCAGCATCCCAAGAAAGATAACTGTCGCACACCCTGAGCGAGATATGAAATGACCGCTGTTGAGAAAAGGCAATATGGAATTCCTGACGAAAGCCCACCCAGAATGCTGCATGACGAAGCCCCGAAGATGTTAAGGCCAAGTTTGCTTGTGCCTCGATGAATACGTGAAGACCGCGGGTAGCGGTAGAAGTTGGGAGGTCCGTCAATAGAGCTGAAAACATTTAGTCAAGAGGATATAGAACCAATATTTCATGTTCATTAAGATATGCTCTGAGATACATACTATCCAGTTCTTCGTAGAACCTGAGGACCACTGCTGCTGCAAGTAGGTTCTCATCCATAAGAGCATCGGGCTCATTGGCAAGACGGCGGAGATGCGTGATGCATCGATTGTGGTAATCCAGAACTGCAACTTCACTAATAATCAGATCTTCTTGGAGACCGAGCTTCGTTGTCTCTTCTTTTTGTCGGTGATTTGGTAGCATTGTGAAATGCCTGGCCGAAGCTGAAAGAACAGCATTGAAGAGTGGGGAACAGGATCTTGCTCTTTGAGGAACAACTACTCCGAAATGCCGTTCGGGGTCACATATGTCAAACTAAATGCAGGCTTTAATTAGCGCATTATTGTGGTGTATGTTTTTTTTTTTTGGGGGGTAAGTTTTACCCATTCGGAAAGCACTTCCACAAAATATCGAAGGAGAAACGCTTCTCCTTGACCAACTTGGTAGATCAAATCCGAGTTTTCACGTTGAGGTAAAGACAAATACTAATTGAAAATTGTTGGAATCAATTGTTTGGGAATGGTCCATTTCGCCATCGTCAGGAGTATAAGAGAACGTCAGACCCGACTCTCCAGTACTTACAATAGGCTCGGGTTTCGCGCGAATGCTAGCTTGTCTTGCACTGATTTCATTCGGTGAGTAGATTTGAGTTGTACTCTGGTGGCTGAAATCATAACTCTCCGGGGAGATAGTTTCTTTCTGAATTCCAGCCTCCTTGATTGTCTCATCAATATATTCAACAACTGCACACACAGTCAACTGAAGTACGCAGCCAATCATAGTGGGTTTACTTACCCTGAGGTTTCGATGTCACAGGTATTATTGAGTTATGAAACTTGAATACTGTTTCTTGAAAAATACAATCTCGCCCAGTCTTCTGGCATCTTGAACACGTTGGTTTGATATTATCACCTAGAGAATAATCAGCACCAATAATACTGCAGTGAGGATATTTACGGGATGAGAAAGGTACATTTTAAATGGTGTTCTGCAAATCAGGCTGGATTCAGTTGATAGTTCTTGTGGCTAAATTCTTGACATACTGCGGCAGTTCTCACTGATCAGACATATTAGCATGTTCCATAAATCCTCACCGTGTCATACACACCATGGCTTGGTCTTTGGTGTCATGGCAGATAGAATAATAATGTCTTTCGTATTTGCTCAGCTCTCACGAGTGCAGCGCTCTCTAATGACAAATTGACAATATAGAAGTCCACTGGACCGACTCACGCTAAACCCATTTAGTTTAATATCGCCGCTTTTTTCCAGAATGAGTTAGCTTCGCCGAAAAACTAAAATCGCAGCAATGATCTGGAGTGCATCTCTAGACAAGGTATCTGTCTAGTCAATCTGATAAATTTTTATTTTTTAATTTAAATAGGAATTTAATGAATTAATATATTAGAAAATAAATGTTATAAGCTATCAGGAAGAAAGAAGAGTTAGGAAGACTATAGTTCAAGGTTTAACTAGAACAACAACTAACTAAAGAAAGAGAAAAAAAATCTAATAATAAAAAAAAAATAGTCTTTTATATAAATAAAAACTAAAATCTAGATTCTAATTTTTTATTTAAAAATTTTTATTATATTTTTTTAAAAATATAAAAATTTTTTATTATTTAAAAAATTTTATACT